>VXBX01004773.1:732474-804711 GCA_013400415.1 Scytalopus superciliaris | reverse complement strand
AAAAAAAAACACAAAAAACCAAAAAAAACCCAAAAACCTAAACTTACTTTCTATACAAGGTTCTCAAGAGTTTAAGGGTTTTTTTGCTAGCCCTGGAAAACTTCACTAGTCAAGGATCCACAGCATGGAGGTTTTGGTTTGGTTGTTTTTTAAGGACTGTAGAGAACTAAAGGCACTGTTAAGACAGTAATACAGTTTAATAACTAGAATAGTTTAATCCCATTTGAGCTATAGATTCTACATTGGACAAATTATTTCTACTCTTGCACTTGACTCTGCTTGCAATTTGCAGCAAATGAAAACTGTATTCTTACATTCGTTGTGAAACAAATCAGAAATGGGGAAAAAAGGTCAGATCAAGCAGAATTGCCTTTGAAAAGCTGGCAGAGGCATTTGTGGCAGTGGGTTCAAAATTTGAGCTTAGATTCACATTTGACTGCATACAAATTTGTGGAGCTGAAATTGCTGTTTGATCATTCCTATAAGGGGGGAAGGAAAGAGCAAAATATATTCACACATGTGGTAATCTTGTAAGCAGAAGCATCCCTGGCCCACACTCACTTCCTGCAGAAAGAGACATTCTCACTTTGTCAGACAACGAGGAAAAGCCTGTGTTGGGAACATCTAACTTCATTATCCATTGCCATATGTAAAAAGCTGCATACAATATTTATTGGGATTAATGTCTCTGTGCCCTTCCTTTAGCTTGAGGAAGAGCTAGACGTGCCTAAGAAATTTACACAACACCTTGAGCCCAGCCATTTGGCACTAATTTATAGCAGAGTTTAATTAAAGCCTCTCCTACCCCATTTGCCAATCAATGAGCTACAGCAAATGGGGGAAATGGAGCAAGGATTTGAGAGCTTCTGCAATGCTCACAGGAGTGGGGGTTATGGCTAACATGTGAAGTCATAGCTCCCTGATACATTGGCCAAGCTAACACCCAGGTATAGCACTTCCCTTCCCTTTGCTTCTGTTCCTTGCCTGCTAAAGACAAAGAGGACCAGAAGATGAGGTGTTGACACTGAGCACGTTCCCACCTTATCAAGCACAGAGAGATTTTGCCTCAGACTTTGTGGTAGGAGGACCATAAACTGCACACATGGTAGCTGAGGGGGTTTAAATATTTACAGTTCCTTGGCTGCTGATGTCATTAAAATCTTCAGCCGAAGCTTTTTGTGTATGTGTTCATTACTGAATTATGAACACACTGCTTCTGTTACAATGAATTTCAACTTCATCTGACTTTTCTCAGTTTGCTCTCAATCTGCTGGCATGGAAAAAGTTTTTAAAAATCCATCCATTTGGTATTAGAGTATTAAAACATCACTGGGTCATAATTTTATGGTTATGTTATATAGACAGTTTCAGGCTTGTCACTAAAAGCCCAGAATTGCAAACCATTATAATTGCAAAGCAAATACAGAATTGCAAATGAGCAAAGAGTTTCAAAATAGAATGGTTGAAATTATAATGATGTTGATCCACTCAGTGTCATTCAAATAACTGCTCTTTTTCATCAGGAAATTCTATTTAGTTTCCAAAAGTAAAACTTTATCCTTCCACATATATTATTTGTCCTTTACATTAAGCTGAACAATCAGGATTTTTTTGTTGTTTTTAGCAAACCATTTCAAAGCTTGTTATGATATTTGTATTATAATTAAAATGTCTAGGAATCTGGCATATAATGAGTAAGAAATAAATTATTTTCCTTTGGAGAAAAACCATGCCCTGATCCAAGCAAGCAGTAGATACCACAGTCAGCTTTCTGAAAGAAGAGCATTCCCCTCACATGAAACATTTCTGCATCCCTGTGCAGAGACTGACAAAAGAGAACTGAGCAAAGCGAAGAATGGCCCTATTCCAACGCCTTAGCCCAGGTTTGGAAAAAGGCAATGATGCAAGTGTCAGAAGAGGGGCAGATGGAATTTGCACCTGCCAAAGGCACGGGCAGTATTTCCTCAGGCTTTCCCCTCCCCAGATGAAGCAGTGCCCCTGCCCCCGGACACCCAAAATGGATGGGCAAGTGACAGGGAGACGGTCACCCCCACAGCCTGCAGCGTCTCAGAGACCCTCAGAGCTCACAGCACTTTGGGCCTGGCTGCTCTCCTCTACATCACAGCACCTCCAATAGCACCAACACATTTCATTAAAACCAATACCTCCTATTTCAACAGAATTTTTGCTTCAGAAAGGCACTCTAGCCTTGTCAAGACAGCAAAAGAAGAAGGATTCTGCTTTACCAGGTAGTTTATTTTCCCCCATACCCCACAGTTTCAGGTGTTAACCACCAGTCTTAAAAAATTGTGTTCCCAGAGATTCCACAATGCCCTTGGAGATGAATGATGGAAATGCTGAGCAGCACTGGGAATAACAGCTCTCCCTTTGGAACTCAGTAATGCTTTGCCACTGACTTGGACTTCATGAAGTCTGACACATAGCTAATTCTTGATTTACCTAACATAAGCTTTAATTATATTGTTTTGTACTATTTTATTAGCAAAATGCCATGTGATACTGCCGATACCTTTATGAAATCTAATTTTATTATTTCATGCAGGTAACTTTATTAAGCAGGTACAGCATCATTTCAAAATTCTCCTGCTATTGATTACACTCCTATCCTCAGGTCTTTTTAAATGCAATTCCTTGTGAGGCCTTGTACTTGTCTGTTTAGAATAAATGCAACATAGCCAATCTATAAGTAGCTGGCTTGATCCTACTTACTCTCTCATTTCTGGAGTTTCTAAGCTTTTACTTTGTTACAACTGACATTAAATTTTAATGTCAGCTGATGGAGACTTCCCTCAGCTTTTTAGAAATCTGGGATGAATTCTATTCAAATCAAAAATGTGAAACATATCTCCTTTGGGGTGGAAAGTTTAGCAGCACCTTGATGAAATGCAGCTACATACTCTTACATTTGGAATGCATTTGCATACAACCCTTTGAATGCCTCCATCTTTCCTTTCCTATTAACCTTTTCCCTCTCCCCACAGCAAGTTGGGAAAGGCAGCCCTTTCTGAAACCACTGTGCTGGCAGTCGCTGAAAAACACTGAATGCACTGGTGCCACATCAGAATTTTCCATCTGTCTCCCACCACCCCCTTCCTGGTGTTCTCATTCTCAGACACAGGCAGGGGTGGGGCTGTTCTCCTGGACAAGTCTGACTTGGTTGATTTTGGGAAGATCTAAGCTGGTGGCTGAGATTATTTTAATATTTTTTTACACTGGGCCAAAACATTTCAGAGTAAAGAATTTGAATTAAAAAAACCCCAACTTATTATGTGCCTATACTTTAAAATAGTTTTCCTCTGTTAACAATTTCAAAAGAAAAGGCTGACAACATCCAACAGTGTACACTGAGAAGGAGCAGCTATGCACTGCAGCCATACTTTATAGCATTTTTAATAGCTAACTGTGGATTCAGTAGCCCTAAAATATTATCATTCTCGAGCCAAGCAATATGATGCCATTAAAATTCTTTATTCGTTTATTTGAAGTTGTTTCACTGACTTATTCTACTGCCATCTAAGCCATTACAATATCAATTGCAGTGTCTCTGTGTTATGATGTTACGGTAATTGCAGGCTCATACATTTCCATTTTTGTATGCTAATTTTGGTTCTTCACACAGCCCCTCTTGTGATGTTAACTGCACTGCCTCAGACACTTTGCCTCACACAGCAACCATCCCAGGGATGCAAAACTGCTGCTCATTGGCAGGAACCTGGACTCAGGCCTGCTATTTACATCAACATTTATTCAAAATCGTCTTAGTTATATGAAAAAAAACCCAAAAAACATTACACTGACAGTAATTCCACTCCAAAGCATCTGAATTACAAGTCCATTGTAAGGGAGGGGGGAGGTAAAAATCACACTGCACATCTTCAGCTACAGCACATTAAAAAAACCCAAAAAAAACCCCAAGACATTCTCCAGACTTCTCAAAGTTTTGTAAAACATTTCATTAGAAACATGCCCTTCAGACTGCAAATAGGCAGAGGAAATATTCTCATCACATCTCATGAAAGGCCTGAATGTTCATCTGCTTTTCCTAATGTCTAAAGTAAAGCCTAGCAGGAACACGTTCACAGATGATGGAACCTGCTAGGCTCTGCTTACCTGAGCCAAGGAGCAGGCAAACCCCCGGGTGTTAAGTCCTCAGGAGGAGAGAAATGGAGCAGAAATGCCTTGCCCTGACACCTCCCCAGGGACATACCCCCAGTGTCCATACAGCAGTGTCCTTCAAGCACTCCATAGGGAACATCCTCACCCTGAAAGCTCCTGCTCCCCTGGTCCTTCTGCATCCCAGCCAGGCTGGGGAAGGGATGGCCATCGGTGCACTGAGGGAAAATCTGCTTTTATTCCCTAATGCCGGAGAAGCTTTACATATGAAAAGCTAAACCCCACTTTTACACACACATATCCATTTATGTCAGTAAGTGGCCACTCATGAGTGCAGAAGGGAAAAACCATAATTCGGTGGAATGAGCTAAGTATAGAACAAGAACTTGGTAATTGCCCTGTCTAGCCTGAGTCCAAATTTTGGTGCTCTTTTCACATGCCAGACATCGATATTTAGAAAAGCCAGATCAATAAAAATTAGGGTCAAATGTTCATTTTGACAATAAAAATCAATAATCACATTATTGACCTAGAAATACAATTTTAAAAAATTAAATGCAACCAACTCTTAGTGCACCACTCTTTAATTTTAATTAAAGTGCTTCTGCTATGCCCCCTCCAATGCCATTTATCTAAATTGTCTGCTATTTTTACAGAATTACAGAAAAAATATGATCCATTTGTAGGTTTACGTGGAATTTAAAAGCATAATTTCTGTTGGTAGCAGAGAAACAACTAAGGTTAAAAACCCCAAAAGCAGGTACGTGAAAGAGCTCTAATATCCCAATAGATTGTTTTATATGTTTTCTGAGAGCATCTGATCAATCTCTTTCTACCTTGTCCTCTGTAACTGGAAACAAAATCTAATAAGAAAATATTAGACTTCAAATAAATTAATTTGTAGCTTACTATGATGACTACCTTCATATGTCAGTTACCTTCCTATAGCTTTATTTCCTGTTCTATTTTAGCCATATTTGCTAATTTTTTGCTAAATCCAGCAGTTTAGATATGCTCTATCAAATATGTCTCCAGACAAGAATAAAACAAATCAGGAATCTGCAGTCTATTTAGGAGATAAAGGCAGAAAATATTTACAGGTATCTACATCAGAAATGGTTTTCATAAGTAATGCTGTCCAGAGAGAGAGCGCCTGAATAATAACACGGCCAGATTATTAGTACATGACTTTATATCCAAGTACATTGGCAGTTATTCAAACTAATTCATTAACAGTTTTTATGATCCTGTCTTTGAATTCAGACACCAAAGGTCTGTTTAAGAAATATGGATAGGAAAGTCTGTTTCACTAGTGAGAACTCCCAGCTTGTCCTGCAGACAACCACACAATTCTCTTTTTCCTATTACCATGTCCTTTTTCCAGCAAGGACAGGAAAATTACATCCTCCAGGTTTTTGTGCTGCAGTACTCTCTGGAGGATCCCTGAAAATGGATCCCTATTTCCATTCCTGTCTATACACAGCATTTTACCCACCTGGCTGTTTTTCATGCCCTCATTACTCATTAGCCCCAGGAGCAGGACAGGAGGCCCAGCACCCCAAACTGCACTAAGCCCCTGGAAACCAAGGAGCTTGGCAGGAACAGAAAGGTGCTCTGGGCAAGCTACACTCCTGCTCTTTTGCCTTTAGACAGCTCTGTTTCCCTGTTCCCTTTGAGGGTGGATGCCCGGCACTCACCAGGTTTCTCAACTGGCCCCATACATTGGTTGCCCGTTTTCAGGGCTGACAGTCCCCTCCCTGCACCAGTGTCAACTGAGGGCTGTTTAACAGCTCTGTGTACTTACAGTGGCTGAGCCAATTTCTCCTTAGGTAAATTTGGCTAATAAAGCAGTTTAGCAGTTCAGCTAGTTCATTATCTGAATATATTTAAACCAATCTGAACAGGAACACAAGCTCAGACTTCCCTTCTTTTCTCTCTTTGTAATCACAAAGTCATTTATCCCTTTCTGACCAGACAACTAGGAATTTTTCCTCCTCACTAATACAGCTATTTTCTGGCAGTTCCCTGAAATGAAGGGCTTCTAATCAATATCTGTTAATTTGATAAATATAATCAAATCAATCATGCACTAAAGTTTAAAAAAAGAAAAAAAGACAAAATGCATCACTCTAAGTTCGTGGCCCTAAAAGCTCATTTAGTCTGGGCATTCTGCCCACCACTGAACTGCTGAAGGGGGAATCAATTCCATGCTCCTCTCAGTGATGATCTCTCTAGAAAAAGGCCTTTATGTGAGATCATATGTTGCAAAATAGTCACAACTCTGTTCTGAATGATGCAATTAGAACCTCGGTGCTATTTTTTCAAGTGCTCCCAGTTCTGCATTGCCTCTGCTTTCAGCTTAACTCTAATTCAAAACACTAATACAGATGCTGAGCATTGAATATTATTAACTCTGCAGTCTTCCTGTGCTCAGAGACGTTCAAGCTGGAGCAAAGATGAAAAGGCCATGATTAATTGCAAACACTAGTGGTACATAACAGCACAGGGGTTCCAATTTACTAATTACATCTATTGCCAGTATCTTTAGGGTATAGAATACGGGAACTCACCATCTCAGACATGCTATCCACCCAGAGGTTTGGGGTTTTGTGTAATTGTCCTGCCTGGTCTTCCAAGCTATTAATAAACTCAGGGTAATTACCCTATTTAAAGGTACACATCAACGTGGCTGCAAACATACAAGGTACATCACCACAAAGTTCAGCAGAGGAAACTCTGCTACTGAAAAGATCCAGATCCATGCTGAGTCAACTACAGACACATAATTGGTTTTTCAAGGACGGGAGATGGCATCCTGTCTAACCAAGACACATCAGCATCTCCAGGGAAGGGGAAAACGTAGTTTGAGAAGAAAGGCTGCCATGTGAATACATAAAACAAGCTTGGAAGCAGAACATTAGGTGTGCTCCTACCTCGAGGAGGACTTGTGAAAGGAGATGAGCTATGAAAGGGCTCGTGTGCGGTGTGTGTCACTGCTGGCCCACGGCGTGCACACAGATACAGCGTCCCAGAGGACACATGGCACCAAGTGACACACCACAGCAGCCCCTCCAGCCTAATCTTTGTGTAAGCTGATTAAATGAGGCTGCTCTTTCATCTCTTCTTATATCCTCTAAAAAAATCTAATGATGCGGGCTCTTTCGGAAGCAGTAAACACACACCTGCATTTGCATCACAATGCAGCTTGAGTTAGGAGCAATTACAATGGAAACTGATGGCAGAATGGATGGTGCTGGAGGAATGCTGAACCTATAAAATCAGGGCACTGCAGCTACATGCCAGAGGCTCCAGTCTCCAGCAGATGGGAAGGGTCTAACAGCATGGGGTTCCTCAAAGCTTTGGGACTCCACGGAGAGCTGACACCTGAAAGCTCAGGAGGGAAAGGAGCAACAAGCAGGAATCAAGAACACGCCGGCACTGAGAGCTCCCTGAAGCTGGTCATAGTTTATGCCTTAAACCCGAAATTATTCTCCTTTTATGACCTTGAACACAATGAAGGGAGAAAGCCCCACGTCTGTAAGCTCATCCATGACACACCAACCTGACAAGCACAGTGAGCAATTCCAACCCCAGCCTGAGCAAACAGCAAGGACAGAGGTCTGTTCAACAAGGGTGGATTGGTGCTGTGCTGAGAAATGACACATCCCTCAGGATTCACCTGCCTGTGCTTTTGAGCCTGCTTTTCTGAGACCTGCAGTCACAAACAGAGGGGGGTGATGCCCACGGACTCTTTGCAGACAGAAAATGTGAAAGGATAGCAATAGGGACTGTGAGGAAAAAAGATACCAGGCAATTATTAGGGATGAAGTGGAAGATCTTACAACAGTCAAAGTTGCTCTGAACGTCTGGTTCAGACTCCTTGTGTAACTCCTCCAATCATCTACAACTGCACTGCAAGCCCAGTCTCAGCTAGAGCCACACAGATGATTATGAAATAATGCAAATAATGAGTTTAAGTAACTATATATATATATATGATACCTTTCTATGTGTTGGCAGTAGTTACTCATTGCAATTAATTTAGGTGGTTTCTTTTGAAAATAGATCAGATGAGTAACTTTGTAGCTTGACATTTTAGGCAGTCCCTGAGAAAAAAAATGCTTTAAACATATACTGGTACTTTATAACCAAAGAATTGAATTCTTTAGAGAATGTATGAAAATTCACTCCATTGCTATTGACTGTAGATTAAGTTATCCAGGGTAGTGATATTTCATCTAAAGAAAAAGGAAAGTACCACAGGAAAAGCTGTGAGAAACAGATAACAATAAAATGCTTATATATAATTCACTCAGATCTCAAGAAAAACGTCTTCTGGAAATACACCTTGTGCTTTGCTGTTTGAATTTCAGCATAAAAGAATAACAATTCCTCACCAAAATTTTAAATGAAAAAGAGCAAAGAAATGAAGAGCATTTCCTAGCCAATATTATTCATCAGGAATGAAGGAACCAATATTCTGCGGGAAAACCTGATTGAAGGCTTTAGAGATACAACCTGAAATAGGTACAAAGCTGTGATAGAGAATTCTTTCAGGCAGAAATGAACAAGAAGTCCTTTTATTCTCCTTTTCTTACTGTCTAGTGTACCAATTCTAAGTGTTAAAAAATTCAAATAATACTGTATAAGTAATAGATTATTCATATGCATTAATGAATTTGTAGAGGTCCTGTAGTTGTCTTTAGCTGCCCTGAAGGGTGCTCATTTTTCCAGATGAGGTGGTATTCTTAAGGATACAACTGCATAACATAACCACTGGAAATAGTAACCAGTGCTAAGGAAGTATCAGCAAAATGGTACACTCAGCAGTGTAACCTCCCTCAGCCTACTTGAGATTTTGTCCTTTCTCAAGAGGATCAATAGACATTAAAAAAAAGCAGCAGGTGGGGAAAACCTCCCCTGACCCTGTTAAAGAAACTGTTTTGGACAGCCCCAAGGCAGCAGAAAAAGGAAAGCAACACAAGCATAAATTAAATATAGATATAAAGCCTTCTGTGTCAGAGGTGTGCTATAAATTTAGCCAAAGCAGCCTTGGGGAAATCAGCTCTCTGTCAGTCAGTGCTGGCCAGTTTGGGATCTCTGCCTGACCACGGTACAGCTGGAGAAGCCAAACTCATCCTGTAGCCTTTCGGGTGTCAGGGAGGCACAGTTAATCATGGCCTGCTGACCTGCCAGGGGCCCAGGACTCCAGCAGCAGCCACTCAGGCACAGCATTTGACAAACACGGGAGGTCAGCTCCGTGCAAGGCGCTGCAGGAGGAACCAGCCCCGTGCCTGACTCAGCATGTCTGGCACAGGAGGAAAAAGCCCTGCTAAAAGTGGAAGAGAAGCTGCCAGAGAAATGCCCTGCTGGTTTTGATTTTCAGATGCTTACTTTGGAGGCTCATCCTATGAGCAGCCTTTCTTTATCACCTGCAGAGGATGACAAACTGGGTTTCCTCATCTAAGCCTTCCACAGCAGCAATACCCTGAACAAGCGGCTTCTAGGAATTCTTTCTTATTTCTCTTCAAATTTCATGTTCTAGTTGCCCATACTGGACTCAAAAATGGTAAATAACTACCCCTGGTAATTTGGATGGATATATTTTATATGGAATAAGCACCACAAATTAAGCAAATGAGAAAGCGGCAAAGACAGAAGGTGCTTGTGTCTTATGAAACACCACCAGAAATAAAAAATTAAAGCGAAGTAAAAGGTGGAAAACCTGAGGTACAGGTACTATTTTAGAGATACTATTGGCTTAATTATGATAACATGTCAGCCATACTGGGTAGAAAATAAACAAAGTGAAAAGAAATTGGTAGCAATTGTCAGAGTAATCATATTCCTCTAATTTAAAATAGACTGGTTTGATACTCTAAGTACTTTCATTCTCCCTATTTGTCTGGCATTTGACAAGACAGTGCTCAGATGTCTAGGAACTCCAACTTATTTTCTTTTATATTTCCTAAATGGTCTAAAAAAAAAAAATCTCTCTTGTAAGTTATACATAACTGTTAAAATTCAAATTTAGCCTTTTTTTCCTTTACTTCCATTGCCACTACTTCTTCCAAGATTTAAAGCAGCTGCAGTTACTGAACGGGTGATATTACAAACCTTGTTTTGCTTCCTTTACTGAACAAAGTACAAATGCAGCTCCTTTGCGGTTTTCCCCGCCAGGCTCTCACAACAAGTGCGTTTCATATCTGTTTTGAAATACTCAAAACTGCTGAATTCAAAATCTCTTTCCCAGCCTCACTATGTGTGATAAACATTTGATAAACATCTTGTGAAAGGCCTGAGCAGTAACACTGATTTTGGGCCCACAGTGCAGTAACACAAGGCTGAAACTGCAGGACCTTATGACAATTCTGTGTTCTCAATCTCTCTTATGTAGAATAAGGACAGAGGAAAATTTTAAGAGTGCACTTGCAAAGATAATTCTCAGCTACATTAATTCAAAGTTTGCTCAATTTTAATTACAACATTTGAACTGAGATAACACAGCACCATAGAGAGGAACTCTAGCAATGTGCCAAATGTTTTTATAATTCACCACAATATCCTTACATCCTGCTGTTCAGCTTACAGTGATTTTTCGTTTGCCAGCCAGTAATACCACTCTAATCACCTACTGTATTTGAATTTTTCCCCTAAGAATTATATATTTGATATTATTAGCACTCCTGTACAGCACTGTAATAATAGTTCCATTTCTTTAATTTAATTTTCTAGCTAGGAAAAGGTATCTGAACACAGCAAACCTTACAATAAATTCAGGGAACTGCAAGCCCAGAATTGAAACCTCTGCCATGACAATGGCTGGAAAGCCTTAGATGAGAATTATTTGTGGGTCCTGCCTAGCAGAGCCCCAAGGACCAGACTTTTAGCACATGTCTTTGAGCAAGGTGGCCCCAAGGATTGGTCTGGATGATCTATACGACCATGAGACAAAGGGCAAGAGAAAAATATGTTCAAATTGGGGGGGGGGAGGGGAAAGAGGTAAAAATAAAGCAAAGGGAAGGCCTGTTCCTGCTTAGCTTCCAAATTGCTCAGAGGAGAAGCAGGGACCGGGTCCTTGGAGCGGAGGATGAGCAAGAAGCCCGATAGCATTTATCATTTCAAGCGTAGGAAATGCCTTTCAAATTTATAGAGCCTTGAGGAATGATGGATCTTATCTTTTCACTAGTACTGCCATGATGAGGCAGGCACAAAAGTTGTGCTTCATCTGCAAAAATTTCAGATATATTTCACTGATTGTGAGAGAATTCCAAGTTTGGAAATGTTGCCTTGCTAAATGACTGTACTTACAAATGAAGTAAAAGAACAGAGATTTGAACAGCTCTTGGTGAAAATTAATGTGTTTGACAAATTTAAAGAGAGGTAAATCTCAAAAATAAATATAAATGTATGGTATTTGTGTCTTCCTAATGGTGTGATTCTCCTACTCCCAGTTTACATCCCAGCCTACTTTGAAGTCATGCGGCACAAACCCATATTTTATTATTTCACCAATTACACTTCAGGCTGCTGAATTCAGTGCCATCAAAAAGCTCTTTGGGCTGCTTTTTCAGCCTGAATCACTGCTTGCAAATACTATGTGATACATGATGCACTGCACATTGTTTCTGGAAATATATCTCACAGGTTCCTTGCAAGATTTTCTCTTTCTTAATACTGCAGTTTCCTTTAGATTTCTGAGATTACTGCCTCGGTCCTGGAAACAGAAATTACTGATCTTTACTCCTTAACTGGCAGTGTTTCTCTAAACCTCATAAAACCAGTGGAAAGACTCAGTCTAAAAGGATGTTGTATTGATGTCTGACACTCACTAAACTCATTACTCTACTGATACATAAAGTAGCAAAGGGCTTATACCTTGTTTCTTCTATTTTTTAAATTTAATTAGTCTTATTTATTTAAACAGATTTTTCATGTAGCCTAAAGTAGAGCTGGGAGAGATGCTTTGTTTTCACATCTGGTGAAGTTTTTCTTGTTCTATTCAACCTTAAATCATCACCACTGATGTCACTATAAGAGTCACTTCACTACAAGCACTGGATTTGTTCCCTAATTACCAAAGGCCCTTAGTTCAGTTTCATCATTTTATTTAAAAGGCTCTATTCAGTTAATATGTGCTGCCAAATCCAGCTGGCCCCTGTTCTTTAAAATAAAGGTTATTTGTCTGAAACACACCATCTCCATTTTTTATTACTCAAGGTGCTTGAGAACAGCTTAAATATTTACTTTTAATACCAAGAATTGCCAGCCATATTAAAATACTCTTGAGAAGTCATTCCAAAAGTCATTTTACCCAAAAAGAAATACTGAAAATGTGTTTCTGCAGTTACTTAGCAAGGACACATTTTCAAATTAATGGTACCACAGGCACATTCAGCTACAACACCTGAAATTCATTAGGACACACATTGAGCCATACAGCATTTTCTGCTTCAACAACCAACCTGTTGCATCCGCTCATATTTTTAAAATACTTGAGCAGCCTTATGTTGCATAAATACAGCCCTCAGCTAGTTCTCCTTTTCAGGATCAAATGTAAATGCATTTCTCGTTAAACTGATGAAGGCAGTGCCTCGGTGCATTTGAAGGATTGCCAAAATGCCAATGCCAGCATGGAACCAAAATCATTTGTCAACACAGGAGACAAGGGCACGGCTGTTATTAGTGATGATAGATCGGGACAAAGTCCTTTAAGCTAGACCCAAAATCCTGGAGGGACTCACTACAGAAACACCACGTGGCTCTCCTTCAAGTCATCCCAGGGGCTGTAGTCTCTGATTAATATCCTGGGGTTTATAAATAGAACCTTTTGGGCAAAGTGGACTGAGACTGAGAATCACAGCCTACTTACCTCTATTAAACATTTTCTTGTGGTTATTAGACACAAATTGTTTTCTGGAAATATTCCAGTGATTATTCCAAGAAAAGGCCAATATCTAACAAAAGTTGAGACTTGGATTTTCTGTATGCAAAACAGAGTTGCCTCCTTAACACAGACCTGCAGTGAAATACTGTGGGGTTCTTTAAATTGCAAATCACTCTCCACCACTGGCTTTGTGAAGGGCTGTATGTTTTCGATGTTTAAGTGCACAAACTTCCACGAGATCTTGGGACAAACATGGGATTTACTACTCAATAAAAATGGATACCATTCACACTTGGGAAATAAAATGCAGAATTCCATTTCATTTCCTGCTAGTACTAATCATGTCTTTGTACACTGGATGCAATTTCAACCCTAACCCCCACCTATGAAGTTTTCAATTCACCACTTACAGAGTAAATATTCCCTATGGCAGATCACCAAGAGGAGGGCAGGAAACATATTTTTATTTTTTCCCTTCTCTGCAACACTAGATAAACTCCTGAAAGGGAAGGAGGAGGAAGAGAAGAGCTATCTGGAGGGGATTTGTCAACTACAGTAATTATGGGAGTGCTCAGGTGCATCATTTGAGCACCCACTAAAGAGCACAAACTACATTTACAAAGAAAATGAAAAATGATAACTAAAATTTTGTGTGTCTATAGTATATATGTTTATTTACTTAATATATGCATCTTGCAATAAATCAAAACACTGAGGTATCATTTTGAAAGTTTACTGCAAAAAAACAGTTCCTATTTGGACCGAATTATATCAGTCCCAATTCCCCTTGGATATATTTTACCCAGGCACAAAAGAAATTGAATGGAGTTTAAAAGGGACCTATTTTGAGAACTAGCTTAATAACAAACAGCAATGTCACAGCAAAACTTCTGTTACTGAAATAACAAGTGGCCTACCAGCATATAAAATTCTAGCTTTGGTACAAATGCACAGGACGGCAAAGAGAAACAAACCTCTCATCCAAAGTAATCTGAATGTCAATTTAATTCTTACTTCGAAATCCAGAGACTGTAGGGACACTGATCTGAAGAGAAAGCTGAGCTAATAAAAGAAATGCACTGATTTCCACAGAACACTGCAAGACCATTCAGCTGCTCTATTTAACACACTCAGTACAAACATCTCTTGTTTGGTAGGAGGCTGTTGTTAAACTAGATTGGTATTGACAGCTCTCTCTATAGCAAGTCATTATAGGTGAATTATAGTGACAGTTTTTGTTGGGATTGACTGTCATTGTAAACTGTCTTTATTCAGTTGATTAAAAGCACCTGAAACTCTCACTCCACATTTTTCCCACTCTCACCTTAAATATTCCGTAATAATTTACAAATAATTTCCTCATTCCCAATAGCAAAAAATTATCTTTTCTCGTTTTTTAAAGAGTCAGTATAAAAGGGAGGGTTTAGTTTGACTCTAAGTTGTTTTAAAACTGAGGGACGTGTATATCACCTTGTTTGCCAGGATTTTCTGCAACTGACTTCACACTGCAAGAACTTGCAGACACACACAGAACGGTGTCACACAGCAAATGACAAAGGTGGCAACAAACTGGAAAATATCCTTGTCAGCCATATTTACAAGTCCTACCAGTCTTCCTGAAAATTTGCATTAGCACCTTGTCAGAAATACAACACTGAAAGGTCTTTTAAACAGTCAGTCTTTCCTACAGCAAACACCCCCTCTTCTTGCATTATTTACAGATATAAAATGACATTATTAAAGAAGAACAAGTCAAACAGTGGGAATTTCATTCACTTATCTTCTTTTACTCTAATTTTTCCACTTCTTTCCCCCCCACACACTTGGATTTATGGTTCAGTGCAACCTGACAAAAAAATGTCTGCAATTGTATGTTGTGGAACTATTCTTGTACAAAACTGTGCATACAGAATTTACTTAAAATATGCAACCTGAAAGACATGAATGAAGCAAAAGTATGAGATACTGTTCATGTTACAAAACATGAACTGTGGATACAGCCAGCAGTTCTGTGAGCATCACCTGCACCAGCTCAGGCTCTTACAATGCAACTCTAAAACGCAGCATGCCCTTTTTTTTCCATCCCTCCCTTGGAGACTTTATAACTAAAGCTTTTGTCATGTAGTAGCATACTAATGAGTAGTACAATTAGAAGTTTTAAACTGAGTTATTGCAATATTCGCTTGAATAATCTATTTCCTGTAACCTCGCCATGGCAGGAGACTGCAGGTGATGGAACTCGGAGCAGCCCTCATCTACTCATCTGGCAAACAACCTGTAGCTTAATCTTCCCTGGCTATGGTCAGTCAACATAAAACTTTCAATTAAATCCAGACACACTAAAAGTCAAAGAGTTTGTGTTTGCCTTTCCTCCCTTTCAGCTTTCCCAGGGAAGCACTTCATACTGAGCTGCAGGTCACCCCTGAGCAAAGGGTGTCTGACATTGCCAGTGACCAGAAATTCAGGTTGGTTAGTGGGATATGAGTTCACAGACAAACCTGTCAGTTGCCCTAAAGTTGCTCATGCAAAGCCCTGGTTGTTCACACCAGTGAAGTAAATGACTGGTCTTGCATGACTAAGGCAGCACAATTTAGCCTCTTTAGCCACATTAGAGGAAGGGAAGGACCCCACAAACACTCCTCTCCTGCACAGATCCTCCCTCTGTGGATCAACACATCGAATACTAATCTTTGGGGGGATTTAAGCCCTCTGATTAGTGATAAAAATATGCTGGAGCACTCCAAGACAATGGCTTGAGTTCACAATCACCTGCCATAAGCAAGGGAGATCCTGCAATGCATGCGGTTTTGCAGAGTGATGGGTAAGAGTTATGGATCTGAACACTGATGTCCTGACAACGGTCATTAAAAAACAACAATTTTTTAAAAAGGTACAAAAGCCCCACACCTGCAAACCCTGTATATTCATGCCATCAATAAGAGGAAGCATTCAGAGGTTAATCATTTAGGAGCAGATACAACACTGAATTGCAGTGAGTTTGTTATGACTCTGTTGCACAGCACAGTAAGTTAAAAAGACAGTTTTGCCACCACAACACTTAGTCAACACTTTTCATATCTCATATATAAGGAAGACATAGTATTGCTTCATAGATAAAACCAATTTTGACAGAAGCCCTGTACTTGAATATTTGTGAGTATTTCCTCTTGGACACAGTTCAGGGTCTGAGAAAGCAGTGTGGGCAATTAAGAGCCAAGCAAATGCGTCTACTACCTGTAGACCGGAGTTCCAGTCCATGAAAATATGAATTTTAGTGAAAATCAGCAATGACTTCATTTAGGGATTTTTGAGAACACACTCTCGTATTCAGTTGTTGGCTTTCTCTCACCCTTCTTTCTTAGTGAGGCAGGAAATCTGTATTTTTCTTGTCAAGTCCATAAAGCACTCTAGCCATAGGGACCAGATAAATAGAGGGATGAAAAGAGGCTATTGATAATTACTTGCACACCAGCAGAAATTTGTACCTCCCAAAAACTCAGAAACAGAGCCTTGCCCTTAAGTTAACAGCAGTTTCAATAAACCACACACCAAGCATTTACTGAAGACTTGTGATATGCATGAATACTCACAGCAGTTCAACTCCCCTGTCTGACAAATGCTTTGCCTGAGGGAGAGGTTATTAGATGTAATACATATATATATACACACACACTTATTGGATTGTTTATGTTATGTGGAGCCTATTGAGACCTGTGCCCATCTCCATCCAAATGCCTGTACAAACAGCAAGTGGATGGAACAAATGAGAGCTTATAGCACATATTGTTAGCATTTGATGGATGTACACAGGCCTAAGTGAAATGGATTTGTGGTCTCAGGAAATTTCCAGCTGGCCAGAATCCAAGCTGTAAAAAGGCATGACCACAACAAGCACTAAGTAGCATTCTCAGCAAGAGGGGAAAGGCTAAGGAGGCTGCAGTCCCCTCAGGCTATGGCAGATCTGTGCTGGCTGTGCGAGCAGGCAGGATAGCAGGCCCCTTACTGCCGAATGCACCACTTAAGGATTTAAATAAACTCATGAGGGTTTATTTTTATGGTGCCAGACTTTACTTCCCCTTTTGTTTTCCAGTGTTGCATGTAGCAGGTACTTCTCCTACAGCTCATGTTGGATTTTTAGGACTCCCCACCAGGGCAGTCCTGCCAGAGCTGGTTTCTAAAACTTGTGAAGCTACTATGAAGGTGAGTGTGACACCTCCCAAGAAGCTCAGTGCTCAGGTACTGGGAAATCATAAGAGAGGGGAGTGAGGATAAGAGGGAAAACCTGACCCCGAGTTCAGAATCAGAGCCAGAACAGTTTAATGCACAGTATTACCATGACCCCAAGTTGCAGGAGCAGGAGGCTCATTCAACTACAAAGAGAATGATGAAAAAAAGGCAGATAAAATGACTGATGGCTGTGCTGGGGATGACCTTCTGCACCCACAGCTGCTGCAGCTATTGTACAAGGAACTTCAGAAACAGACAAGTGAGATGGCTATTTTGATAAGTACAACATAAAGGTTTGCAGTTTGATAAGGAACAGGTATTAATTCCAATAATTGCAGGTGCAAGCTACCTATCAGCTACCTTAGCAGTTAGGCATTATTTCAACGCTTGATACATATTTTTTAATTAAGAAAAAAAGGTTACTCTTAGTAGTCCTAGTCCTTACCATGATCAAAGGGCACTTTGGTCCCAAGGACTGTTTGCCAGTGGTAATTATATTTTTGCCTTTTAATTAGCATTTCACTAGTAAAGTGAGCAAACAATTCTAATCTGCGAACACAACTCTCTTGAACAGCACATAATCCTAAAAATAGTTGCAGTGAAAGTAAGACACAACTGATGTATTAGTTTGTCACTGAATATGCTTTCCTAGGCTGGTTCCCAACACTCTGGCTGCTGTGATGGAAAGAAGTCTCTTCCAATTCCACGGCATAACAACTGAGGGAGGAAAAAAAAAAAAAAAAANNNAAAAAAAGGAAAAAAAGAAGAGAATCATGCCTGATCTTGGTCACTCTGTCCCAAATTGAAAGCTTACCTAATCACCCAACTGATTATTTGTGCAGTTCATACAGGAAAAATAAACACAGACAAACCCCACAGGTTTCGGTTAGACATGTTCTTCCCTTAAATTTCTTTGCCGCTGTTTTTAGATCTGAATGATCCTACCTGCCATTAATGCTTTCATTTTTGCAATACAAGAAAAAGGATCATTGTTCCTTTGCAGCTGACTGTTTAACTTACAAACTGATCAACTGATGCAAATGCAGCGCAAGAGGAATGTTACTGTCCCAGAAGTGATAGAGATCAATGCAGAAGGATGACGCTGGAAGGTGCTGGATTGGAGCTCGGGCAGATTTAACAGGGCAGCAATCAGAGGCTGCTGTCCTTCCCAAACAATTCGTGCAGGTCCTACAAGTGTCTCATCACTTGGGCACAAGCTCCTGACAGTCACGGCTTTGATTCAAATCAACATGAAGAAGGCTTGCACTAAAGCCAGGGACAGCAACACTACCAAGGGCAATCCAAGAGGAGGAAAGCAGGTGTCAAGGCTAAAAGCTGCAGTTGGGAACCTCTGGAACCCGAAGTACACTGCTGGCTTTAAAGAGGGGCTCTGGGAATGAAGGTGTGATGGCACTGCCTGCTAAGGAGCTAATTGGCAAGGAATCCAATCTGTGGAAGCATTCCTTAGCCATGACCTCCTTGAAGAAGCCCGGAGGTATTTTCCAGCTCACACATTACACAGCACTTCATTCTCTCCCCTCAAACACCACAAGCTGCATTTGTTTCACTCTGACAACTGTCATTGAAACAAGGGTCTGAGAACAGACACATCAGCCTTTCCACCTTGGGAGGCTGATGGACTGCTGCTTCGAACGGGTTCAATTTATCTGTCAGAGCATGATGTATGTATTTTAACATTACTTATTAAATTGTAACCTCTTTTATCACCTCTACCAGCCAGCGAGTCTGTCCCAGATTCATCCTCTCTGTGTTGAACCAAAAGAAGAGAAAGATTCTGCAAGATTCCAGGTATTGACTGTGGCCTTAGCAGCCCGACTGCTGCTGGTGTATTGAAAGAGAGAAGACAGTTGCAGTAGCAGAGGAAAACAGAAAATTAAAACCTCCACAGTGTGAGCACTAATGAAAAAAACTTCCAATGTACATTTCTGAAAGTAATTGGTATTAAAATTTCCATAGAGATAATGCTATCAGCTGACATAAATCAAAGTGTAATACTCCCCTGTGTGCCTGAAACACAGCTAGATCTGGATACCTCACACAGTGGGCTGGAAGCAGTTTCAGTGCTATTTCTCAAAATATACAATACCTTTTCCTTATTTTTTTTTTTAATTATTTAAATACCTCCAAGTTCTTTGAGTTTATTATGTATTAATATTCCAACTTTAAAAATGCAGAAATTAGGCTCCTATGCTTAGTTCACATGTGATAAAAGCACCCAGGTACATTTTTTTCTAAAAACACATTACCTTTCAAGCTCCAAGTGACTAAGTTTGAAGAATTGTGCTTTAGGCAACTCAGTGAATCTCAGACTTCAGGCACACAAGCCCCAGCTTCTAATGCATTAATATTTACACTGTATTTCAAATGGACTTATATTAAACCACTTACAGGTAGCCCTGAACATGACCTGTGATATTTGCTTATAATCAGAAATTAGCTTGAAGCAACAAATCTGTCACAAAGCATCTTTCTAGAAGAGAATTCCTTCATGATTACTATCAAGAAATTTTTATAGTAAAAGATTTCCCCATGTCAGGACTGGCAGGTTTTTATATTAGCTTCCTTCTCTTACACTGCACCCCTCCAGAGCTGATTTTTTTATATTAATAGCAACATCATCCTTTGTGGAAAATGTGGCATAGATAAATGATTAAAGATCAAGGCCTGAAGACAGTTTCTAAATATTTCTTTGAAAGAGATTAGCTGCAATGGAGCTTTTTGGGTTTAAAAAAAAAATAAACCAAATCAACTGGCATATTCCATAAGGCAATGTTACAGCTAAGTTAATAAAGAAAAAACTTACAAGAAGTCATTTTGAAATTGTTTTCTAATTGTGGACTGAAGGAAAGCAAAAGAGTAGCTATTTGAAAATACCTCTTGGTCCTCTCTGACAACAGACACTGCAGTAGCTGCAGCACATGTCCTGTGAACACTGCACTAGAGGGACTGTCCTTTAGACTGTGTATTCCATCAACACTAGAGTTCCACACAGAGCCATTACAATCACACTTCCTGACACGGCACTATTCAGCACTTCTTGAAAAATACAGTTATTTTTAATTTAGCTAACGCTCATGTTCCTCTCTGCCACCCAAAGGGAAGTGCCTGTGCCCCTTCCAGCAGAGCCCAGCGCTGGCCCCCAGTCTCGAGGGGCCCCTCCGGAGCTCACAATCAGCAGTACGGATGTCAATGGGTGCAATTACAGGCAATTCCTGTCCCTGTTCCAGCACATATGTCTCTAAGTGGCCAGTTGCCCTGTCACAGCACAGTTGAGGATCCTCTGTCCACACTTATGCTATGGAACAACCAGCAGTCAGTTGTAGGAAGGTGAGGCACGGATGGCATAGGACAACAACAAAGGAAGGGTTAGGACTGCCCATGCCCTGCCGTACACCCGGAAGCCTCATCAATCATCTTGCAGGCTCTGAGTTTCGGTTTTTCCTACCAGAGAGGATGGATGTTGCTTTGGATAAAGTGATTTACCCCCAGTCACCACCAAGATCTACATGGAAAAAAGGCTGATGTAAGCAAGGATGCAAAAGCTCTGACAGGGACAGTCTCTTAGCTGGTTAGCTACAAAATGTTTCCGGTTAAGATGAGGGGACTCCGCCAAAGTGATATATTTATTACAAAAGAGGACACCCATTAGAGGAATACATAGATGAGGCACCATGATTAGTGGCAGCAAAGAAATAATGATTTATTTCTATTTTTCTGGCAGCTGCAGTGGCAGGTAGAACTGTTGCTGTACAGCATGGCCCAAACCTCTCACCAGCTTACACAGATATACTTCAAGAGAGCACTTTTTCAAAAGCGAGAAAGAGAAGGTCAATAATTGGAATAGTTAGCAGAAAATGCTGGTGACTCATTTACAGGGGAGCAGAGAAAGAAAAGGGAGAGCTTTGGGGAGGACAGCCATAACAAGTATGGAGAGATAAAGGCACAGGGGAGGGGAAGAGCACCAGACTATAAACCATCTCATGTACATTGGAGGAGAGGGGGGGAAAAGTCTTCATCTGGTGTTTGGCTGTCAGTGAAATCATAAAAACTCAGAGAGCTATATAATCTATAATAAGACAGTTCATTTTTTTTTTTATGGCTTTGCTGACAGGTATAGCAGATTCAAATCTTTCCTTACAACAAACTGGGAATAATTTTACAGCCATGCTCTCCTTTCTTCTTCTCCTCTTTGCCTTGACACCCCTTCTTCACTTAGTGCTGGCACCGACATTGGCAATGACTCACTTGTCTCACCAACATCTCTTTGACCACAGAGGAGGAGAAGCTCGCACCCATGGGTGCTCCAGCCCTCCCAGCAGCCTGAGCACATCACCCACGGGGAGGTCTCCCCTCTCCCAGCAGGGCCCAAGTTTAAGCCTTCCATCACCACATATCAGTATCTCTCATTAATGCATTTCCCTCTGTGCTTTCCTTGGATTTGAAAATAAATTAATCATAAACAAAAATAACAGCTTGGTGGGCTGCTATTTTATTTAGTACCTATATACATATGCCTTCCCAAGAGTCATTCAGAAGTCTGTCAGAAAACAGGGAGTAACAAGTGCCTGAACACCAAAGTTTTGCACACATCTGTAGCAGGCTGAAGTTGCTTTTTCACCCTCTCTCTCAAAAGCAACACAATCTGTCACAGCTTAGGTGGCCCTCATAATGCCTTTGCTTCCCAAGAGGGTCAAAAAAGGGGATTTTGGAAAGGAGAATTAGAAAGAAGTCTGTTTTGCTGATAACTCACCTATAAAAGCATGTCAGACAGGAACAACATCACTGAAGATGGAAAGGTACATAAGGGACAAGCAGGGTAAATAGAAAAAACTGCTGCTATTTCAAGGAACAGGGAACAGTCACTACATGTGAAAACACTCTGAATATTATTACGTGGAAACTTTAAGTACTCTTAGAAAACAAAGTCTAATTCATAGAGCTGAAAGATACCCAAATTCACTTTTACTACATCAGTCATCCTTCAGTTTGTGATACCGTTTTAGACAAACAAAGCGGTGGTCAACACATTATATAATAAAAGTATCAGATGCTTAAAAAGGAAGTACCTATAACTGCATATGTATAAACAACTTCAAACAGGAGATATGCAAGATGGAACATATTTTAAAATGAGATCATTGAGGAAAAAATAGAATTGCAGTAGTTTTTCCGTTTGTTAGGTGATGTTATGTCTTTAAGTTGGTGTAAACAAGGTAGCACATCATTGCCACCAGTGGTCATTTCTGTTAGAACTACAGCTGTGGGGAACACTACTTGCAAAGTTACCGTCACATCTTCTGAGCCCAGCCTCATGCAAAGAAAAGCCTAATTAATCTCACCAGCACGTTGAAAACAAAGGCAACAGCTACAAAACAGCGATGAAGGCATCAAGAAAACGCTACAGATATGACTGCAAACTCAAAGCATTATCTCCCCTCACATAAGAGCTTTAAGCTAGCAGGCAGCTTCAATCCATCTTTTTCTTCTGGGAGTAGTTTTTCCTTAGATATGCACATGGTAACACTTGGAAAAGGCAGATAAGCACTGTGTCTTCAGGGGTGGGGATGTGGATTAGGTTTCTGCAGGACTCCGTTGCTCTGGGTGTTTTATCTGCAATGGCTATTTCTAGGTTAAGGACCAATTACTTCCACACAACTGAAGCATTTTATGCAAGTAACCTATTTCTAGGTATAGATGTGTTAATAAAGGAAATTAAAGGAATACTTCAAGAAACATTTGAGACAATGCTCAGCAAATGCCCAAAGTAGCATAACCACATTCACTGTAGGAGAGCAACATGAATTGCAAGGTAAGACTGTCAAAGTGACTAAACTGAGGATGCACACAAAGGAAGCGGCCCAAGGAACTGGAAAGGGGGGAACACAACTCTACAAGGTGCAGTCTGGGCTCTGGGAGCCAGCAAGTCCACTGGCAAAGTGACCTCTTCCTTCAGTGGAGGATTGTTCAGATATCAACACAATTGGCAACTTAAAAATGTTTTAATACACCTAAATTAGGCAGAAGCCATGACTTGAGCAGGTGAGTCTGTAGTGCTGAGTAGCACATGTCAAATGTTTAACATTTACCAGCACATGGGTCAAGGCATTGGCAACTTTCTGTGATGAGTGTTTATTATCAGAGAAGCCCAATAACCCAAATAACCCCAACAAGATTTAACTACTGTGTAAAATACAAACGACATTCCTACCTGACAAGACACATCATAACTATAATATTATCCTGTTACAGGTGGCACCCTTAGGAGCAAAGACTTCATTGCAGGAAACATCAAGAGCTTCACCCAGACAGCCGGAACAACAAGAGATGCCCCTTAGGTACATTTATGTCATAAAAGGTTGCTCGATCTGTTCTGCCAACCACACTGCCTGTAACACAACCATCGCTGAGTGCTTACAGGCTGCAGTCAATTAACACCCCCCCGAAGGCACACCCACCAGCTGAGGACAGGGACTCACACACCATAGCTACACAGGGCCACTCAGGTGCTTAATTACCCTTCTCTCCCAACAGCAATAAGGGACAGGCACAACCTGCTAAGAGCAGTCGGGAGAATTGAAACTTGGCAAATTTGCTTTGAACTGTCTGTAGTACTAACGAAACTCACAATGCAATTATTCAGGTCTCAACCAGAACTACATCACTCCTGTGACATATGATGACAGCTCTTCCTACTGCAAAGATTATATAGTGGAGCAATAGAAACCAGTTGTCTAACCACAAAATTTCTGCTCTGTTATTCAAATGTTGTGCCATTAGAAGTTGCTGCAATGCTAATTCACCTAGCAATTATAACTATGCAAAAAAATAAGCAATGGAACAGGATTAAATCAATCACTGCAGGATTCTTTACTTTTTATATTGGTTTAAAAGAATATCGGCAAGAAAAAAACCAACCCAGATGCTAAACAAAATAACTCAGAGAAAGAAATTATAGAGGCCATTACACAGTGATGTAGACTGTGAATCTGATTTTAAATTGTTAGAAGACTTATTCAATTATCAAACTATTCAAAGTGAAGCTAAGAATAGCTGTAAAAGATAATTACATTCTCATGGTTTAGTGCTGCCATTTGATTATTTGAAATGTCCTTTAGACTTTCAAAATTGATGCAATATAAGAACAAAAACACTTATCTCGTGTTCAAGTCAAAAGTGCTTTTCAAATATTACATGCAATATAGTTCAGAATTTATGTAAGAGTTAAAGATCTTATTGAGCTGGAAAATAGAGAGATTTTTCTTTTCCAATTTGTTCCTCAGTTATTTTCCAGTTGAGTAACATAATCCTACTTTAAAACTTATAGTCAGTAAAGTGCAGTTGACTGTTCATACATTTTCAGCAATACAAATTGACAGTAATATTTGACAAAATATGTGGATCCCTGAAAAGGAGTTGGTTTGGCAATTTTTAAATGTAAGTTACGTAACTTCATGTATATTATTGTACCGTTTTCCTGTAACTGCTTTTTATGTCACAAGCCAATATGTTTACAGATTTACCTGCGTTTGTGTACTAGAAAAAAAGGGATTGGTTTAAATAGAGAAACAAGTACCCCACACACAAAAAAAGGCCACTGGCTAAAACAAGTATACACATGAAGAAAAAGGGATTTTATGACTATTTTCATGTACTTAGTTGTAAATAAGCATAAAACCTATAGTTTGTGTCAGTCACATGTAGTCAGCATCATATGATAAAATTATTAACATATTGTAAGTAGTTCTCAATGTTATTTGTCCTTTGTACACAATATTGATCAAGTGACACAGAAAAATATTACATCTCCAAGCAGTGCAAGATCTATCTTTGCTGAAATGTTTTGTTTCAAAAGCAGAACATTTCAGAAATGCATCAGTTCTGACAGAGCTTCGAACATGAAGATGTCTCAGGTCCAAGGTGAACATTCCCTGGTTACTCCTGACAGGAGAGACTCAAATTGAAAACCTGACCTTTTAGACTAGTAATAGACATTTCAACAGTTCAATTTCACAAAAATATATAAATTCTTTTGTTTCATTCTCACGCAGAATGCCTCTGTTCTCTAAACATCAGCAACAAGTAATTTTAACTAGGATCTTGCCTTATTCTTTACTTTTAACTTTCAAAAAACCTGCCAAATAGTAGGATGATGTTATTTGGGTTTTGGGGAGGAATTTTAGTTTTTGTTTTGTTTGCTTTAATAAAACCAGCTGTAAAATTCTATACTGTTATTTTACCAAGCACATTTTAAATAATTACTGTCCTTTAAATTGTAGACACCTAGTCCTGTTGCCAGAATAAACATCACCTATCAGCTACCCAGGTCATTAATAAGTTGTAAAGAGGCAAAGAAAGTATAAAATGCTAACTAATGGTCTCATACAAGGATAATGGCACTAGAAAGACACTATTTAAAGTACTCTGGGCCTTTCACTACCCACCCAATTTTTCAGCCATTTCCAGCTGAAATGCATATTGTATATTAAGTTGGTGCAACACATTCTGATGTCCATTCTTGAGCTTATTCATAACCCAGTGAGATGGATGTGATCAGGGGGATGCTGCATTTCTGTACACTGGCAGATGATATTCTTGGGATTTCCATTATTGCAACCAAAAAAGCAAAGCCCTCCTCTCCCCAGCCAGAGCAGAGTACAAGTCAGTCTCATGTCAGAAAAATAAAACCCTACTTCTAACATCAGTAAGAAGTTTGTGAAAGATTAACAGTCTATTAAGGAGCCCAGACCTGAGGTGTGGCATGCAGCTCCCACGAAATAGCTGCTTAAGGAAGATGAACTGGAACCTCGAGCCTGACAAGGCCTTTACCAGTTTTTAAAGGAGCTTCCAGGCAGAAGAAAACATTAAGAAAACACAGGGTTTAAATACTAGGAAGATGAGGCATATATTGTACATCACAACTAGCAATCTCGAAATTTTAGTACAGCTTCTTTCCTTCAGCAGAAAGGGAAGTGTGAAGACCCTAAGCAAAGTCTCAGACACAGGATCCAGGCAAAAACATCTGGAAGCATTTATGGAGAAGAAGAAGGGGGTGATAGTAGAGATGACCCAAACACCACACAGAATGGATGCAAGACTATGCATTTACTGTCATGCCAATTTTTTCTGTCATGTGCCAGCATCTTCTCTTAGGTCAGTCAAATTTCAGGAGGCTGTTGTTACCATACTTGGACTCAGTGTCAGTTTGTTAGATACAGCCCTGCAGATTTGTAACGTGATTTGGCTTTTTGAAAGATTTTTTTTTTTTTATTGCAAATGCAGTATTTTGAGACCCAAGCCACAGATCTCCTCCTAGCTACAATACAAATAGACAGATGCACATGTATATCTGTATATTGCATATGCACAAATGCATGCATGTCTACATGTACATACAAATGTATACTTACAGTATATTATTACACATACACACATGTTTTTGTGAGGTTTCAAGGAGAAAAATCTCACCTGATGCACAGCTAAAACATGTTATTGTCTAAAGATGTGAGACAAGAGTGGGACATGAGAAAACAGAACGAACAAACACTTAGTGAAGAATTGCCACAATTCAGGAGCCATCCTTTCCTAAAGCACCGTGCCTCTGAAAGCAGACTGAGTGCCCTGCACATGAGCTGCTGTACACTGGACCCATCTGAAAGGAACACAAACCACCGCAGAGCTCCAAGGGAAAGCCTAAGGTGATACAGCACACACCCACCCCACCTCCGGCCCTGCCGCTATTGCTTAGATGTCAGCGTGTGAATTAGCTCAGGCTCACCAACAAGCCTGTTTTCCACCTATATGAAACAAGTAAATATGATACTATTAGCAGCATCAATTAAGGCAGATAAAGTAATAGCCTAATTGAATGCTCGAGGAGGCTAATGGCTTTGCTTTCACTTTATAATGGATTGCACTCTGTATTCCTGTGCTATAAAGCCAGACATGGGATCAATAGTTTCTTCTGCTTCGAAAGCCTCCTTGCCTGGGGCATAATAGATATCTAATTTAAGATTCTTTGCTCAGGCTTTCTTCTCTTAATCAAGGAATAATACATCATTTTTAAAAAATTACTTTTTTTAGGGACATAATTTCCCCATCATTGCGTTTTAAGAAAGTTTTAAGTAACTTCCTCAGCTTTAATTCCACAGAAGCACAAGGTCCATTTATCTAAGGACACATTCCAACAATTGCTTGGTAAAGGAGACTCTCCTGACCAGCTCAGCTGCAGAAATGTGTCTTATTTGGAGCCTTGTTCTCCCATAAGGGACTGCAAAATGCACTGCACTAACAGAGTTTGCATATCTACAATTAAATAAATTGAGAGAGAAAAAAATAATTTGGCTCATTTAATTGTTATCCTTGTTCAAGGAAACATGTTTGTTGTTTCTGTTTTTTTCTTGAAGAAGACCAAAGTTGAACAGATTTTGTAGCATTGCAGCCCTGAATCAATGCCAAGGAGAGCTCTCAGACCCAAAATACATCAGGATACTGAGCACATCACAGAAAAAAAGGAGCCACTTCAATATCATTTAGACCTCACATTTTCAAGTAGGACAATAAGTATTTCCTATTGATTGCTGGACAACAGTTTGTCAAGAAAGAATCTGCTTGAGCAACAGAGAAAAACCTTTCAGGTTATTGTAGGAGCAGGACTTTGAAAAGAAATGAATCATAGAGAAAGAAATATTTGCCTTAGCTACATTTAGCTGAAAATATATTTGTATTAACAGTGAGAGTAACCAAACAGGCTAAATGCTTGGTGGTGAGATTTAAAAATGCTAAGCAAATAATGGAATATTATTTGTATTTAGTACTGAAATCAGAGTGTAGCATTGGCAAAAAACAGCTTTTTAAAGCTGCTAATTCTGTGTTTACCAGAAAAATCAGATTAAACACACTGGCAGTAGCAAAGGTGCAAAATCTGTGTAAGAATAAGACAAATACAATGTTCTTGGGGCACTGTCCATTCCTCAGACTAACATTATTGTGGGTCTCCAGTGCAAGTTCCTTATTGCAAATACCTGTGGTACCCAGAGGGGATGGTTCACCCTCCAGTGAGCTCAAGGCACACAGAGGAGCAGAAGGAGCTCCTCCTGTTTCCAGGTGGGAGGCTCAAAGACACGCTCAGGAGGGCTCCCAGGCGAGCATGGCACAGTCACAGCAGGTCCCAGAGCACACCCCCCGAGCAGAGAGAGCTGCAGTACCTCAGGGAAGCACTGACAAGGAGGGGCAGTCTGAGCTGTCCCGGGGACTGAGCGCCGGCAGAGCACAGGTAGTGGCAATAAATATTCGAAATGGTGTTACACAGTGTCACTTAGTCACTGTTATTACGGCAGAGTCTGACTGCAAAACTGCCCGTTTGAGACTAACGTTATACAATCCAGAGACAGCTGGAACCAACACCAAATGGAGCGGGTCTCTCTCAAGTACCTGGTCCCCCAGTGATTCCTAAAGACTCATCAGCCATGTCTTTTCCAGGTATGCAAGGCAAGATACATTTGAAAGATATATATTATTAAAGCAGTCCCTTCAAATGACTCCCCTTCTGACTCTGAGCTGAGCAGCCTGCATTTCTGCTTTGCCAATCATAATCCCAAGGCATTCCCATCCTTGTTCCACCACTGCATTGGATCCAAAGGGTTGGGCAAGGCTCCACCTCAGTGCTAGATTAAATAAAGAGATTTTGCTCATAACTTGATTAATATAAAATGCACATAAGTAACTTCAAACATACTAAGAAGTAAATTAATGCAGAAAACTTCAGACTGAAGATACCTTCTGCAGCCAGCAGCTAAGTATAAAATGCAACACTACTCCATAAGTAGCCCTGGTTTGCCACTGCATTTGTTTAGCTCTCTCTTCAATTAGGTGCTATTTTTTAAAACTCCAACTCAATCTAGGCAAGTCAATCTTTGGTGCTTCTTGCACCACTAGGTATCTGCAGAGATTTAGAACTCCTCTGTTAGGTTCAGACTCCCTGAGCTCTGTACAGTCCTTAGGCAGACACATTACCTATGGGTGAACCAAGAACTCATTTAAAAGCCCTTCTCTTACAGTGGAAAACAAGAGGCCTGTTTTTGGGTGGGAAATGTGAACATTCACAGAAGGACAAAGGAAAACAGGCCTTGTGAGCTCAGCTGATACATTTCCAGTTTGCACATTGTCAGAGTGGACACTTGCACCACTGCATTCCATTTCAGAGAACACCGGTGTCAGTGCAGGGAGCTCTCCAGAATGACAACGAGAGAGAAGAGCTACAAGCAGAACTACTTCACTGCCATTTATCCCCTACCGTAGGTGCCCAAGTTTAAAATCTAGACCTTCAAAGCTAGTCTCTCCTCAGCTACTTTCTTGAAGTTCTTCAGCACATAAGAGGTTTTTCAGTAAGTTCCCAAGGCTTACTGAGACCTCTCTGATTTCTGCAGTCATGCTCTAAATCCAGGATTATTTTGCTTTTATAGTCCTCTCTGCCTGCCCATGGCCTCCAGATACAGCACATTAAGTCATTATAAATCAAATGTGAAGGAGCTTTTCTTTTCCCTCTGCCATCAGCTCCCATTCCTCTCTGCACTCAGTAGTACATGGACAAAACCATCCATCATATCCAAGTGCACATTTGTATTGCTCCTCTTGGGGGGAATTTCAGCTCACTCCCTGCAGACACAGTATGAAAGGCAGGTTGGGCTTGCTTTGGCACTCATGCTACCCCTTGCAACTGGACCCAACGCAACATTGGCTGTCAGATAATGGAGTAAGGCATTCCAGACTGCCCAAATGCCAAGGCAGGATGCTCAGTGGGAAGGAAGCAGAAGTGAGTTCCTGGTGTGCCTGAGTGAAGTGTCTAAATGATAAATGGAGGTAAAAGGATAACTAACACTACTATCAAAGCTTACCCCAAGAATACTTCTTCATAAAAACATATTGTAGAAAGCCTGGCTAAATGCATACTTGGCCTGCTTTGAACTTCGTATTCTTAAGACATCAGCTGCATGCCAGCTCTGAAGCATACTGTAATTCTAGAATTTAATTTGATAAACATTCCTTTCTCCATGATTAACTCTAATGAAATAGGCTTGTTAATTTTGCAACAGTTACTACTTATTTTATCAAGCCAGTATGTTAAACAACAGCAATGTGAGGGTATTCCTTCCCCTGGCTGGAAGAAATTTACTCTGAAAGGCAACATGTACACATCAGATTCAGTTTAGAGTCAGAAAGCATTGTTAGGTTTTGTCCCTCAGATATGTTATGAATAGAATGACACTGCACAGGGATGATTTTAAAATATCACGTAACCCTGTAGCTGCTTCTATCAATGGCATGTAACACAATGGGTGCAGTGCACAGCTCTGAGAGCCCTGTTACACAGAGAAATTCATCCTAGTGAGATTTCACTGGATCACCTGCTGCAACAAGGATATCACATGGTAACTTCGACAGAAGTTGTTGCTGCTGGTTCTCCCCTGACACTTTCCTGTGTGTACTATCACAGCAGCTTCTTTGCCAGCAGCATTTCTGAAAAGCTGGCTGGGACAGCCAGTGACAATCCCTGATGTGTTTCTTAATTGGAGCATCTGCAGTGTTTTTCCTGTGGCCCATCCCATGCCTATTTCCAGAGGTACCCAATACCCATTTCCAACAAGGACAGCAAGATCTACTCATGCAGCACTGGGAGCATGTCGATCCCTGGCTGCATGTCAAGCATGAGAACTGGGACAAGCTGGGCTCTACTGTGTCCCTGGGCTGAGTGTTCTGGGCGTGTTTGCCTTCAGCTCCAATCCTGCCTCTGATCCTGCACAAACAGCACTGGGGAACCAGCATGGGGAAAACCAAAGAGAGGAAGAATTAAGTCTTGCAGAGCAATATTGCTGCTGGAACTGGAGATGACAGCACTTCCTCTGGTGTGTGCAAGGACATGAAGGTAGTCCTGTTATTGCTCACACCCCTGACAGATGCATGAGTACTCAACAGAAAAAATTAAGTCACTTAGGATGTTTTAGCACATTTAAATGCTTAGGAGAAGAAGCCAGTTAGCACTTGACATCTTACAGGTCTGGACTGTCTCCTGGTACTTAAAAACACATATATAAACTCAGTCATTTCATGTCAGTTCCTAAAACTGCCATCAACTAGTCACCCAAGTCACAGGAATGGGAAAGTGGCAAAAAGCTGAAGTGCACCAAGATGACAACCACAGCAACACCACTGACAAGAGAAGCAGAATTTTCAGGAAGGAGCTAACAATGGACTATCGGCTGCATGCTGAAACAATAGGCATGTGTAAACCTCTGTAAATCAGACACTGCCAAAAGCTTCAGAGGCTTTTATGGCAGAAAAACGGGTTGACTGGAGTTGTAAGCATATAAAACAGAGACTGGCAGAGCAGTGTATTTGAATTGGAAAGGCAAAAAAATCATCATGCTTCCTATAACTAGTTATGATTTCTCATTATACAAATGTGCCTTGAAGAGTCACATTACCGCAGGGTTATTACACCCACTAACTACTGACCCCTGGGTCACAAATTAAAATCAACCAGATCTACAACTCTATTTAAATTATAATACACCTCTCATTTCATGGAGGAATCTCATCATGAAGATCATAATTGCAAATTGCCCACCACACACATTAGGCAGAAGTTGGATTTATTTTAAATTAAAAAGTAGCATTTCTTGTACCCCACCAGCATACTATAAGGGTCATTAAAACATTTTGGAAAGCTCTAGTTTTAGTTTGCCTTCAACTTTGCTGTCATAGAAAAACAAGTGACTTATCTGAACCAACATTTTGATACATTTTATAAGATAATGGTCACTCTTTTCTGGCTTGTCTTTTCTCTGATTATAAGAAGTTAAATTTATCCTTACTACCACAGAATATCAGAAGAAATTTAAGAGCCTACTGTTAAACACAGACTTGGAAAAAAAAGTATTTTGATCAAGTTAGGGTTTATTAAAGTTTATTCTGCAGGGAAAGTAATAGACCTCCAAACAGGTGATTATTTATACAAAGTACGTTAATGGCACCGACCAAATGTAAACTGATAACCTGAAGTGATTGCAAGACAGGTAGAATGTTTCCATGGGACTCTGTAATACCACAGAATATTTCAGAGAACAGATTATTTCAGCTGGAAGGAACCTGCAGTAATCACCCAGTCCAACTGCAGTACACATCAGCCACAATTTTTATCCCAGAAGAGCTTAAAATGTTTGACTGACTTCATGTGTAGCAATCACTTAAATCCCCTGAAATGCAGTTCACAACAGCTAAATGAATTAGGGCTAGAATTGAAGAATAGGCATAAAAATTTGTGAGAGCGTTGTCATTGTTTAAAGTCTGTAACATTTGTTAAAGGACACAAAATCTAACTATGGAAGAGCATTATTAAAAAAAAAAAGGTAAAAACATAAGCAGTAAAATTAAGAGATGAAACTGAAACAGTTTACCCTAGACCCAGTCTCAAAGCATTGGAAGTTAATCAATGCCTACTAATTTCTGTGGATTCTATGCTTAATTTTTAGCAATCCAGTGAGACATTTTGCTAACAACTGACATGAGCAGAGCAAAGCAATATTTTTTGAGCATTTACATTTTCAGGAATTTTTTTCCACCTCTATTTGGCCAAGGCAGAAAAACATGTACACAATGCAGTAGTTTAACCCCTCAGAGTGTGTAGGTTGTGTTCCATTTGTCTAATGTCATGCAACAATTGTTTTTTCAATCTGTGCCAGAAGTGTCAAGGAAGCATTATAACCTTGTCAAAGGCCTTACAGTAAAATCAGGTTAAAGTACAAACAAATCCAGCATTCCACATAAATATTGAAACATCAGTCAAGCATTTTAAGTGCAGTTCAACTATCCAGGTGAAATTCTGTTCTCTAACAACTGAAATCACCCTGAACAAGCCCTAATGGACAAGGAAGCATCGTGAGCTGTTAGCTCAGCCCCTTCTGGGACAGACAATTTTTTGTGAGTTCTCCCTGTGCTGTGGTGGACAAAGGCAGAGAATAAATTTTCCACTTTGATTAAAAGGCTAACAACTGGCTGGCGAGGACCAGAAACCCCACCCATCTCAAACACATCATACACAGCAAACAGCACTGCAGAACTGCCATTATTGAAAAGTGAAACCCCAGGGACAAGCTGGAGCAGCACTGGAAAATAAAGAGGACACAGAGCATCATGATGGACAGGTGACAGTGACTGTCAGGATTTGGAAAGCTAAAATAAGGGGCCTGAAAGAATGAAGCTCAGGTATTTCTAGACATTCTGTCACATAATGTGGGGTCAAGATGGGGGGGGAAAAGTACACAGAAGGGTATTTAAAGAAAATGGACCTAAGCAGAATTCAGCCTATGGGTAAATGACAACGTGAAAAGTGGAAAGGGAAGCAAGGTTCCCTGAAGGTCAAGTTAAAATGTTTGATGTGAAAGAAAATTGGTAGCTTGCAGAGGAATAAAAAGCAGAGTTAAAAACGATCAGAACCACGACCAGTACACAATCGTTCTGCAGTATTCTCAAATCATACAGAACTTAGTTACAAAAATTGGTACATTAAGCTTTGAAAGCCTGCTAAGGGAGCAACAGAGCAGAGCAACGTCTTAAAGATGCTTTGGAGAAAAAAAATCTATAACAGTTGGAGACACCTGAAAAGACTAAGTTAAAACAGCACAAGAAAACCTGCTAACTGAGGCTAGATATGCTCAAATCACAGAGAAGGAAGCAAGTGACAATGTCCCTTGGAGAAAAGGGCAGGGGCAGAGTAACCTTAGTCATTCTCAGCTTGATTTAATAGCAAAGAGATGGGTAGTGGGATAGACAGAATGAGATGTGAGTTCAGAAAGAGAACAGTTCTGAAAGACAGCTGTATCTAAGGGGAGTTGACCTGAGGGAAATCATGTGCACACACTCACAGCAATTCTTTAGGGGTTTCCCAGAGCTACTGATTACAACTCCTTTCATAGGCAGCTACACCTGCCTACAAATCATCCTATTTTGATAGACTGAAACGACCCGAGTTCAGTATTTCCCTCCCAGACAGCTCATATACCTCTCTGGCTGCGACAGCAACAAGCAAGGAAGAAAGGACATGGACATCTCATTTCTAGGCCCTGTGCATAAAATACAGTCCCCAGAGCTACAGTGCACAGTGACACCAGGCCTTTTTTCTTGGTCTAATTCAGCAAACACCAAGCACTCTGCGGACTGCAGTAGTTCTACCTCAAAGACTACACTTTGCACAAGTTTTGAAGGCTTTCTGTTGACCTCAGAAGTTGTGTTTTCATGTGGATGTCAAACCAACCCAACTGCTCTTCACTCAGCAAGCTGAAGGTTCTCATGGCTGTATTTTTGAGAGCTCACACCGTCCTGATAACCACAATGGTGATTATGGTGATCTCAGTTTTCTTATTTCACTTCCTGTGCCCTGAAAACATCGCAGAGACCTTGCCCATAAACCCAAACCTGTTTGGGTTTGAACTTTGAAGGCCTGGGAAGATGCCAGGCAAAGCCTACAGCTGACAAAACATTCTGTTAACACCTCTTCATGAATACAGAGAAAAGACTTTCCTATCACTGCTGCAAAACCACACACTCTGTCCTCAGACCAAGGCACAGCTCACCACATGTACAGAAATACATAAACCACAGGACTAACATTCCCTTCCAATATTTACCAGGGGCGAAGCTTGAAAAAACCCAAAGCCAAATCACAATATTTAGGCCTGTTTTGCCCTAAGATGACTCACAAATTCCTTCCCAGCAGATTTTTGTTCTCATCTCCTCTGGACGCATCCTTTCCCTGTTCTATTTTCCCACTGAATGACAACAGGATTACAGAAGACCCTGATCTCTGCTGAAGTATCAAGTAGACAGACACATACTCAGCCTACAAGTGAAGCACAATTCTTACAATGCTCAGGGCTGGGTTGGCATTTGGGTTTTCAATCCCTTCGCAGGGGGACAGGGGTGGGTGTGCTGGGTTTGGGGAAGGGGTTAAATTTACTCTTTGTTTTTAAATCCAGCTCTTCACATTCATGAGTTTGAGGTAGTGACATCCAGGAAATATCAGTGAGAGTTGTTCAAATTTTTCAATCCAAAGTTATTTACTTAGATAACTGAACACCTAAAGTCATGTTTCAGTAAGGCCAATGTTTTAGTTGAATGCACAGACAAGATTTCCTAAGAGTGTAAGCAAGCCCATACCAACTAAGTTGGTTTCTCTACTAGGCTTTATCCATGTGGATAAGGGAGGGGGACCTTCAAGGGTACAGGATAATATCCAGATTAATCTGTTTTGCTGCATTTTTGCTTTCCATAATTTCCACTGCTGAGCCAGCTAGAATGCTAAGCTAGAGAAATAGTTTGTTTGGCTGGATATATTCCGTACCTAAATATTTGGATTTCCGTTCTTTTGTAGCAATGTTTCCCAGTTTACAAGCAATGTGCCAAGCAGCTGACTAGAAAGGCTAAATTACTATAAATACTATGGCCAAAGATGATCAGCAAAGCCAATGCTTCAGAGTTCTGCAGATTTCTGCTGTTTGCATCAATATTCTCTGTGCAACGCGATGTTTCCACTAAGAACAACTAAGGCAACTCAGATATTAGATATTTTGCTGTTTCTTAACCTAGTCTAATGATTGAAGTGGAACTTCAACTGTATTCATGATGAAATATCTTGTCAGTAACAACCAGGCCATCAAACTCAGTTTTATTTTCTCTAGAGAAGTGGCAGTGAGCTGTTTCATTATGGTGAAATTGTTTTGTCAGCACAGTTTAAAAGAGCAATAGGGCTGTGTTGTACAAAAATACAGAAGCTGCTTAGTGTAACTTACTAAACAAGAGAAATTACATAACCTTCTCATCTTTTCAGAGTGTTCAGTACTATAAATGAGGCAAAACTCCTGAAATCTCCATATTAATGTTATTTGAGAAGGTAGAACATGAGTACACGACATTAACTCAGATCAAATTACTATGAGGAGTCTTTGAAGCTACTTTTTACAATGTCATTCAATGAAAAGCTAATAGAGATTTTTATCTTTCCATGATTATTAGATCACAACATGTAATAAATGTAATGATGTTTAACCCTCTTATAAATGAAATGAACTTTTCCAATGGCCTGAGATATTTTTCACCTTCAACCTCCTCTTCAAGCCACCCTGTGCTTTGGACTCACTACTAAGTTGTAATTTCATCTATAAATAATTGAGAGGAAAAAATGCTCTCTTCATTATTAAAAAAAAAAAAGGCAAGATTTTACACTGAAAAAAAAATAAATAAACCCAACCCTATCCTGTAATGTTACTTAATCTATAAATCATTAGATCTCAAATGCTTTCTAAAGGACAGTGATATAATCCTTTCCCTCCCACAAGACCAACCAAGGGTGCAGCAGAGCAAGGTGGCTTCTCCAGATCCAGCTAGTCAGTGGCAGACAAAACCAAACCAGGTCTCTAGAGGCCCAGTGGACTGTCCTACTTGCAACCTCTTTCCATACACCAGAAGTACCTCAAGTATTTCCCTGGCTTTAGAGACATTCAAGGAGCCGGCTTTGACTCATGTAACTTTCAGATTAAATGGAGCACATGAATTAACTGGGATACCTAAAACATTTTGAACATGTAATAGGAAGCAGTGATTTTCAACTCTTCACAGATAGAAAGACTGCGGGTGAATTTTTGTTTTGAATATTCAGAAGCACACATACCTTTCCAGTTCCCTGCACTTACCTTGACCCTCCCTCAAATCTGACAGGAAATGTCACTTAAAGCAGAAGCAGGCCAAGTCCTTCAAGCATTCAATTTTCATTCACTGCTGGAATTTAAAACTAGACTTTGTCATTTACAAATTTTAAATGAGATTAGCACTTTTTCTTTCCTTTGGATGAATCAGCTTGGTTAAAGCTTCCTCAATAAAAATAACAACTTCAAAAAGAAGCAATCTCACAGCAAATATGAGCTGTGTAAGGCAAATAAGGTCTGAAAGAAGCTGTCAAACAGTATGACAGAATTCCAGCAGGAAAATGGGTACTTCAAGTATTTTACGAAGTTGTAGAAACCAGTAGATTATCCCCAGAAAATGTTGCCATACTAGTACTAGAGTACAGGACATGCTGATTGCAACTAATTCTTTCTTTTAAAAAAAAAGGAAAATTCAAAATGCAGAAGTCAGACAATTTTTATTATCTCATTTTAAGTTTTCCTTTTTCTCATTTCAAATTCCCTTGTTCCATTTATCTTTAATCCTTTTGTATGCATTGATATGAATTATTCAATTGCATTGAAAAGTACTGTTTTCCAAAGCTCATTTGATTATTTCAGCCTTTCCTTGAAATATTTTGAGACTTTGATTTTTCAGCATACTCAGAACTGAAAACACTAAATTGTTTTAAGATTCCCCTTTTATTTTTCCAGCTCATGAAATAGGAAAATTATCACTGGGGAAAAAGCAAGAACATTCCCTCAACCTTCAAAAACCAAAATAAAAACCCCACAGCCTAGAAAGAAACGATTTCAAAACAGAACCCACACCATTTCCTGGCACGAGGAACAGTAGGAATGCATAGCCATCCTATGAGGTCTTGTTACCTGAGGTTAAAATGAAAGCCAATAACACTTTGCAATAATATGTGATTTGGATATCAAATGGCCCAGCACATTGGCTTAGTTAGGAGGGTCACACACAAAATATTGCTTCATGTAGCTCTACTATGGAACAGCAAGGGTTGGACCTCAGGTGAAAATTCACCCCATTTCCTTTACAAACCAATCTGACTTACATCCTTTGCTTTATTTTTTTGCTGGAGCTGGGTAAGAATGCCAGGATCTGACCTACTCTGGGCCTGCCTGCTGAGGAACAGAGTGCCACTTTTGCTGACTGAAGCTTTCGTCCCAGAGATGAGGAAATGACCACTGGGGCTGTCAGTTTGATGGCACGCCCTGGGATTATCTGAGACAGGAAGCTCCATTTCCGAGATGAAAAGGCAGTTTCTACTTAGTGGCCACAGGAAAAGGGTTATTAGCACAATAAAACTCACGAAGGGCTCACAGCCACATTCCAGAGTCAGAGACAACATCCAGATTTATGAGCTACAAATGTTCCTGGAGTCAAAGAAAGCCCAGCACCCTTTGACTCTGTCCCCATTACTCCACCTTCTCTTCTGGGAAAACATGCAATAGAAAAAAAATATGCATAAATAGGGATGGAAAGGATGGAGCTGCCCTTTCTTTTCGTGGAGGGTTTGCAGATGGCTATCTACGTCACAGACAAGTGCCATCTCAAATTATTATCAGCCAATAAAGCTGCCACTGTATTCTGGCAGCTTGCCACATCCCAAAGAACACAGATTCACCTCAAGGAAAGTTCTTGCAGCTTATGCTAAGAAAATTGGCACATGCAGACTCACTTCTCTGGAAGTTTAGCTCAAGCTGATTTAGGGCCACCTGGATATCCTGTCAGATCCCTCACTGATGAGAATTGCCAAATTAAGCTCTTCCCTTCAATTGTCACGAGTGCCTTATTTCATCCGCAGCCTTGATTGCCCCCTTAAAGTGCCCCACAGAAGTATTTGCTATGCACATCAAGCAGGAAGATTAAAGAGTGTAAATCACAGATCTAGGGTGATTATCCAAAAATCAGACTGCTGAGAAATGATGCATAATATCAGTTAAAGTGTCACTAAAACAGAGTTATGAGTATAGTCAGGTAAAACACTTGTTAATTGCTTATAATTTCCAGTGTTTGGAAAACAATTTCCTGGCCAGATGTTTTCACATTGTATTAGATGTTTCATTCCCTGTCAAGTGTTGTACATTTTCCCTGGTTTATGATTCAAGGTGTTAATCATATTCAGTCTTTCAAGATGATTACCTGGTAACATTAACATACAAATGTACAGTGATTATCTCTGCTTTTCAGAATTCTTTGCATTTTGCACAAGGAAAAAATAATATAAGAAATAAATCAGTCTCCTTCAACTTCAATGATGCCTATTTCAACACAAAACTACTAGGAATTCAGAGTCTATAAAAATTAGGTATTAATCAACTTCAAAGTACAGGAAACTTTCAGCTGAGCTTGAAAGTAGCAATGCAGAGTTAGAGTCTTACAATAGGCCAGAGTCAATAGGCATAGCCACCTCATAAAATAAACACATTCCTTACTTTAGTCTCCAGTGCTTTCATATCCTGTTGGTAAGACTTACAAAGCCATTTCTGAGGAATATACAGCAATTTACAGTACACAATCATACAAAAATTAGGACACTATTTCAGATTGTAGAGGAAATTGATATCAAATCTCCAGGCTTCTGTTGTGAAACAGTAAAAATTATGTAGTAGATTTGGGTTATGTTCAACATGACACAAATCTAAACAGAAATAGAGGTTATTTACAAAGGGCAGTATGATGGGAATACATCTCCTGTTTCTACTGATTTCCCAGAAGTTCTATGAAGTATCTAAATTTGCTCCTAGTGGCATTAATACACAGTCCTTCTTGTATGTGTGAGTTCAGTATGTCCTGCTGCTTCGAGCACACAGGGAACATCACAGCAACCATTCTTTGTAGAGTCATTGCTATGCAAGATTTGCACCAGATTAGCGACTGCCTCAAGTGCCTAAATTAACCTCCCTGGGCATGGTGACTGTTCCCTCAACTCCTGCTCAGATTTTGGCTAACACAGCCCATGCCAAGGCCTGACTTGGGCTCACCTAAGAGAGGCAGCACCCCAAAGTCAAGGCCAGAGCTCCAGAGGCAGGGCAGGTGGCCAGAAACTCAAAGGCCATAATTTAGCCATCAGCACCTGCAGAGGGATGCACCATCTTTGTATATCAAGTGTCTGGTGGCTTCACCAGAATCCACTAGCTCATGGAAGTGGTACAGAGCTAGTTTCCTTGATAGAAGGTATAAACCCATCAGTTTACCCAAAAAGCTTCTGAACCACATGAAACAGCAGCTGGACTGCCAGGGATTCCATGCTGCCTGGTGTGATACAGGGACAGCAACAGAGAAGGAAGGATGAGCATTCACACTGGCTGGGTAAGTAACCTTGCCCATCGGTGCACAAGTGAAGAGTTACAGGTTACAAGTTCGCAAACCTTATGGCTTGAGGAGTCAAAAAATGAATTCACATGACAGAAACATAGTCTATGCAACTGAACCCTTCTCTTGTTTGCTAAATTTTTTAGTAGGCTCATAAAATAAACTTTAACATACATAGTATATTGTCCTGTTAATTTGGGATATCCAAACAGCCCACGACAGGTATTCAGAGTCACAGAGCACAACTGTCCTTCATTCTCAGCAAAGATCAGTGGTGAACACAAGAGACACAACCTAGGCAGGAACACACATCCCCTTGCTAATGTGGCCTAAAGCATTGGCTAATTCCTGGTGCTACACTTTGCCCACTGCTCTTGCTTCTGTTTTTCTGTCGGGCCTTTCATGTTACAGCATCAAGGCTGAACAATTTAAAAAAAATAAATCCAATTAATCTTTCAATCACTTCAGTTCATTTTTGTTCCTTTATCCTTTCCCCTCGTAGTTGATACTCCCCTGGTCCTTTTGACCCCTCCACAGTTCTGGCCCTGAAAGATACTACTTTCAAAGACTATGGGAGAAAAAGCCAGAGGGAAACATCAATGCCTTCACATTTGCCTTTGTTTTTCTGTCACTAAACTCATACATATTTGTACTGCAGACCAACAAACAGTTTCTCTTATCAGGCAGGAGCCAGGATCACCTATTTCAGAGTTTTTAAGTATTATCAGAACACCTGTATTCAAAACCAGAACTGATAAACCTTCAAAAGCAGGAAATGAAGGGAAATGTTTCTCTAGGTTCATAAGAAGAAACAGAAATGGGAAAGTTCGTATCAAATTCATTATAAATGAGTTGTAGCATTTTATGAGTCCCTATTTCACTGTGACGACAGTGCATATACTCTTCCCAGTTTTCAGAGGCAATATACAGCTTGCTTCCCCAAAATCAATGATATATTTCTTTGCAAGCAATGCCAATTTGGTTGCTCAGCCAGACTTCAAGATCCAATGTCACTGATGCCTCCAGCATTTCCAGAGTGAGGTGCCAACAGAGTCATCTCCCTGTTTCAACAAACCAAACCTGTGCCTAAAATCACACTCTCTTCTCTAGTCCCACACTGGTTCTCAGAAATACTAAGGGTAAATTTCTGGTATGCCTTGACATTTGTTAGCATTTTCCATGAAAACAGGGCTTCACTTTAATTTTTGCAGCTCAGAGCCCCATTAAATACAGAATATGCTACTGGAAGAAATCCCATAAAGACACTGAGAACCAAAAGAATGAATCCTGTATGTTATTCCAGCCACAGGCAAAAGGATTACAGACTTTATTGGGGTGATGTCTGCACAGAGTAGGAATGACAAGTGAGACCTGGGCAAGCAATTTATATCTAACAGACCCTGTCATGACTGTGTAATGTCTTCAAGCCAACACTCATAAAACCCTTCTGCATTTAATATTAACTGTACTTTCATCTATATTAATTCCATAGTTTATTTATATAGGCATTATTTTCTTTTTCTTCAATTTTTCAAAGTTTAGCTAAAAAACCCCCCAAAAACTATGTGGAAATAACACCACTCTTTGCTCCCACTGATTCACCAGAATCCCTCAACCATTTAAAAGGAAACGTGTTCATTTCTGCAGGCTTATCAGCCCTACACATGGGCTTAGAAACTTTACCTGGTGGTTACTACCTTAAGAGGCTGCACACATTCAAAGAAAGAGACGACCTTGTGTTTGGCTATAACATTTGTAGATTGCAAAGGGGAAAGAACACACACAGTGCTTTAAGGGCACAGGCCCCCATTCCTACCCATCATAAACCTTGTGTACTGTTCCTGGGTGAGTTGCTACAGGTAAACCAGCAAGGGACAAGAAGACTGAAACATTTTTTTTAGTTCAATGTAACTCAGAAGAACCACTGACACAGTATATACTCCTCATTCTCCACTTCATGTTCTAAATTATGTATTTTTTATTCCATATAATTTTTCTTTAGTTGTAAGTGATACCAGACAATACAATTGCAGGAAAACTAGCTTTAATTAGCTCCATTTTAAAGGAATAAATATGTCGGCACAGAATTTGACTTAGAATTTCAAGCTCATTAATCTCTATTTATACATGTTGCTATTTGAGATATTTTTCTGTTAAAACTTGACTGATTATTTAGAAAAAAATGAAGTGTTATTTCTAGAAAATTAGACATCTTTCAACCTTAGCTAAGGAAAAATTCCAACAAATGTAAGTGTTTGAGGAGTAATTAATGCATTTTATGACTGGTTTTATTGTAGGACTACATGATTAATGAGCTGTCAGTCTGAAGGCATTCATTGGCATGTTTCTGTAAGCTTGTTCAGATAATAAGCCTGAAGAGATGAATGAAGCATGTCCTGACAGATCTGCTGGGATGATTTCCTTGTACTATAACTGGGAGACATGAACTATCTCAACTATTCCTAAAAATATATCTGTCTTCTCATTAATCAAATCCTGCCTTACACTGTGTGAGCACCACTGTGAAGAGAAGCACACGATATTCACATATACACAGTGGATCACAGAATCTGGATTCTCAGTTGTGTTGTCTTCTCCAGGTGAAGGAAAGATGCACCTAAGACATCATCAGCCCTCAGAGAGCACAGGGGACAGTGTGCAATAAACATCATACCACAGACAAACTCATGGAGAGCACAAAAAAACCTGCCTTAATCTGATTAACCACTTCTCATGACCTCTGTGGACACAACATACTCCACCAATCATCACCCTTGCACTTGGGCTTACCTGAGAGAAAGCAGCTGCAGGCAGGACATTGTAGAATCACTGTGCAGGGATCTCCTGGAAGAGGGACTGTTCTGAGAAGTAAGTTTGCTTCTGTAAAGGAGGATCACTGTGGTCAGCCTGTTACTCCTGGTGGGTTTTTTATGTAGAGACAGACAAAGCCTAGAGGTCACAAGAAAATATTCTTAAAACGAGATATTTTGCAGTGAACACAGCATACTTTTCAATTATCTTTGTCTAATTTGGGGGTGGTGGTGTGGGAGTTTGGGGTTTTTCAATAATTGCAGAATTACACTGACTTCACATCTCAAGAGGGCTGAGTTTACCCACACCTTACTGTAGACAACACAAATCACTTTCTTCAGAAGTGCCCAGATTTGTTCAGATATTGAGGCAAAGACATATTTGAAAGCAATAGGTATGTGTTTACTATCTTATCAGTATGACCTCTCAGTAAGAGAACAGCAAAGACTGAATAAATGGGTCAGTATCTCACTCAACCAAACAGCCAAAAACAGGAAAAGAAAGCAGCCTGTGCTTAGTGAGGGTCTTCACTCTTAAAAACCACACTGAACTGTGGCTTCCCTGTTTCTGAGATGTTGGCTCTAAAGCCACAGGGACAGGAGGCACTGCCCACTAGTCTTTCTTACCTTAAGCTATTTGACCAACTCTTGAAACATACCTGCTGATACAGAAATTATTTTGATGGCTTTAAACCAAGGTGGAGCTAGTCAGACTGAGAACTAAAAATTGTACCCTGATGGTCCCTCTATACCTACTGAATAAAGCAGAAACTAACTCAGTGCAGCACAGAAGCCATCTCAGCACCTTTAATAATGCCTTTGGCTATTCATCACTAACACCAGCAACAAATGCAAAATTACTAATTGGAAGTGAAGCCCTATCACCTTCCGGGTTTTTTTTCCTCCATGCTATCATGAGTAGAGCTTTCAACTCTTTGAACAAAAAGGATAGCTTGCAGTACAAGCTGTAAAATTTCACATCACTGTCACATGGAATTAACTTACAGAGAACAACCTCTGGACTGCAGTACATTGCTAGAGAGTTGCCAGGAAACCAAGTATTCCTCCTTTTTGTTTTATGTTTCTCTAACCTGATTTTCCTTTCCATGCTCCTATTCATCAGATGCAATGGTTTGTCCATCTTATTTTCTGCTATAATGTTTTGACAGACCAAAGTTTTATCATAGTCAGATGGTAAATAGTTTTGTTAGTTTTCAACTGGGGGGAAAAAATAAATAAATAAATCCCCAAACAGCCAGCATTTCTTATAACTTGTCTTTTTTTGCTCTATTTCTTTTATTTGCCAAGCATAAAACAAGGACCAAAACTCGATTAAGACAATTTTCCCATTTCACTCCAGCAGAGCAATAGTAAGTCATGATGTTTTCTCTGAGTTCTTAAATATCTATAAGACAAGATTTTGGTTTCTGTAGTAGTTGTTGTTTTGGTTCTGATTTTATTTTTTTAAACCAATAAATAAAACCTAAAGCATTGATTTGAACAAAGATCATCAAAACAGAAATATTTTAGTCTCATCTGCAGAGAGTCCTGATAAAGATCATAAAGAACTGAAGTATTTCGAGAGGAAAAGACAAGGGAATCCAGATGCAATGATTGCAGCTCATCTCTTCATCGAAAAACTAGGCCAGAAAGAGAAAAATTAAGTCTTCTAATTTGACTATTATTTTGCAACAAACCCACCATATGATGGTGCTTAATAAACAGCAAAGTCTGTCCATATCATTTAAAGGAGATAAATTATAATACCTACAGTAACAAATAGAGGGCAGGGGAAATCTCTCGCTATTAATTTTTAAGGTAATTGGAGGGGGGAAAGCTTTACTAGAAACATTTTCACAGTTAAAGGTAAGGTTTAGTCCATAATTTATTACAAGGCAAGGAAATGCACATCTAAGTTCACAGCAAAAATTAAGTTCAATATTATCGGATAATTAATGTGACATTGACAAAGTAGCATGTTGTATGCATAGAGCACTTAGCAAAACTGAATTATATTTGTCCTCTTCCCACAACCAGCTGTGCAATAAATCACAGATGCATTTTGTATGATTCTGCAAACTAGAAGTTATGGACTGACAGCACTAAATCAGGTAATTCTAGCCCCCAGTATCCATGTAATTTTAATCCAACTGGCCATGGCCCATTGGAGTTTAACCAGGGTAGGCAGCTAGGCATAAACACAGCAAAAAGCACCATACAGGCTGCTACAGAGGGAATTCCCTCTATCCAGCCAAAATACAGTGCCACAGAGGCTCCTACAGAGGGAATTCCCTCTATGCAGCCACAACCAGTGCAACCCCACACACAGCAACACCTATAAGCAAGGTGTTTTCAATTCTGAAACCTGAATAGCAAAGACCTCCCAGAACAAGAGGACAATCTCAAAAAAAACCCAATCCATCCCACATTCAAGGATTTTGGCTGAATCCTTCTACACTAATCCTCTCACACAAAGGTCTCACATGTGCTTACAATGATAGGCTTTGGGATTTACTTTTTTTTTGGCATGGACGAAAGAAGTTTCGTAGTCTGAAAAATAAAACAAACAAACAAAAAAAAAGCAGAAAAAAGACATAAACCCATTGCTTTCTTTTTGTAACCTGCAAAAGACTTTTCAGTAGGCTGCCTTTCAGCATCAAGTTCTTTGCCAAAACAAAAAAGTAGTAAAACGCTGGAGTCTTAGGAGGTTTTCAAAAAAAAAAAAAGAAAAAAAAGAAAAACAAAACCCAAAGCAACCCAAAACATTTGCTGGAGAACAAAACAAGCTGCAGTATTTCAAGCGAGTAAAAGAAGGTAAATCTGCTTGGGAAGGGCACCATGAGAACGCTGTTTCTATCACTCCTTAGAGCAGGGTTAATGAGGACTGGTCACCAGACTGTCCTCCACCAGCCCAGCTGTGCTACTGCGAGGTCAGAACCTATATACACCGTTAGGCTGAGAATAAACAAACACTGCAGAGCAGCACAGAGCTCAATGCCAAGCTGCCTGTAAGGGCCAGGTGTTGTTTTGCTTTGAGCAAGACCATGTAGACTGTGCCATAAGAAAGCAAAAGCTGTGAGAGTGCTTGTGGTTGCCGTGCTGCCCTTGGCTCCCGCTCTGCTGTACCCAAACATGCTCTCCAGAAGGTAAAGCTCTTTTTCACAGAGGTAAGTTCATCACGTGTTGTACCTGCTTAAACTAACACAGAGAAGCCACTGAAACCACAGGGTTTGTTTCTGGTACCCTGTGTGCCCCTGCACAGGAAGCCCAGGGTTTGGAGGCAAACAGGAAGCCTTCTGCAACACCAGGAGCTTCACACCCCCTTGTGCCACGGGTAATTAAGTGGCTGGCAGCAATTGAAAATAGTCCTGCTTCTTTCACCGTAAGTACCTTGTATTACTGCTTGATGTATTGTAGCTACTGACAGATGACAGAATAATTTGTCTTTTATTCAACTCCAACACTGAATTATTGGAAGTTGGAGTTGTCTCTGGCCTAGAGGGAGACATTGTGCCAGAGTTTCATTTGCTGTTATTGAAGGCAAGAGGTTTATAAAAGTTAATGAAATACAGCCAGCAAAGAGACTGCAGAGGGTCTGAATCTCAGAAGTAGCAGCACAGAGATGCCTGTTGTTATTACACAGGGCAGCAAAAAGGCACCTGTCTTTCCCATCTACACCACAGAAAATATATAATATTTTCATGGAAACTGCTACTTTTTTATCATTTGACTAACTGCTACAGCTGTTAAACTTCCTCTTATTTTTATATTTTAAGTCATGCATAACAATATTTTGGAACAGATACTGAAATGAAGACAGTAGTGCAATGTTATTAAACATTTTCATGCTTTAAGAGACTCTCTTCAAAATCCTCAATTAAAGATGTGTCCTGCATCATCCAGGTGGTATGGAGATGGTTGCATATGGACTCTCACTACAAAAAGTGCAAATAATTGTTGAAAAAACTTTTTTTTTGACAGTTAAAAGTATAATCCTATGTGAGGCACAGAAACTCATAATCCCAGTGTAAGATCAAAAGTACTTTGACAGAAAAAAAATATTAACATTACTTTAGAGCTCTGCAACAGTTGAGCCATCGCCAAAGGACTTAACACCTGTTTACGTGGCTTGGTTGTGGGGCTTTAAAATAAATCTCACTAATACTTTGAGAAAAATCATGATGTTATTTGCTTTCTGGGATATAAAAAGAGATTAAAATGTCAGGAAAAGCATCAAGTTCTCTAAGATGCACTATTTGCTGATAATGGCTAAGTAATTTTCTCTCATTATAAAGGAAAAGAATTCTGTAGCAAAATATCCATGGATATCAAGTGTGATGAACTTTATCTTTAAAGCAGTAATGCCTTTCTACCAGTATAACTTGAGGAAAGGAATAGCTCATACTTTTTTTCTTCTAAATGAAACAAAGGAAAGAAAATTGACCTTGAATGTCACTTTTATTACAACAGCTCCTTCAGCTTTGTCATAAACCTCCAAGGTTACAAGTGCTCTGGAACCCAATTATACTGTACATCACAACCAATGCTACTGTGGCTGCTGAACCATTTTCTGAGCTGGGCATGGAAAGATCAGGCTGGTTCCAAAGCAGTTTCTCACTCCTTTCCTATAAAAACCAGAAGCCTGACTCTCCAACATCTGAGCTGCTGCCTGCACAGCAGAGCAGGGACTCGGGGAAGGTCCTTTCCTATAGTGCACAGCACTAAAGTACCTTTTCCTTCACCCCAACTCTGTGTCCATAGATCTTCACACTCTGCCTCTTGGATACACCACAGCAGAGCTACTCCCCTTTCCATCCCCTGCAGTCAGAGCAGCTGATTTTCCAGCCCGCGGGGAAGTTGCTGTTTACAGTAATTCTTGTTCTGCTTTCCAGATCATCTCGGTGAAAGAGGCTAATGAGCAGCAAAACCATGAAAACACAGGGAACAGGTGTAAGCAGGGAAGAAAAGTGTCCCTGAAAGGAGGCTGGAGGGACAACAGGGGAATAACTACTACAGAGAGCTAAGAGAAGGTGAGTGGAAGGGAGAGTAAGCATGCCGGAGGGGAGGGGGAAGGAAGTGGTTGAGCAGCAGTGCAGGTAAAGCCTTCCTCTTGCTTTTGATTCCTGTTCAGTGAAGAGCAAACCTTCCCTCCAGTTAAAAACCAAGATCTCTCAAACTGCTCCAGACCTACCCAAACAAACCCTTGAACTCCTCATTCATCCCTCTGTGACCTTGTAATTCTACTGCAGTCAGGTACTACCATACAGCACCCTCCAGGCAAACCCCCTTATTTATATACATATATATGCAATCAGTCTAATGATTTCAAATATATTTAGGGATCCCTTTCAGTCTTCAATTTTTCTTCAGCATTAACAGCAGTGAGATATCAAGCATTATGGATTTTCACTTGAAGGCAACTCTAAGTCACAGTAGGCACACTCTTACCTTTAAAAACTTGGAGGCTGTTCCTCACCTGATAACATTAGGCCTTAAGCCAGGATGAAAATTTTCATTGCAAAGAACTTCCAAGGCAAACAAGCTTTTTATAACTTCCGAGGCTTGCAATAAATTAACAGTATATTAAGAGCAGACAGAAGTGTAAATCTTTATACCAAAAACTGACTTTACTTGGGAACAAATTAAAATCAAAGCATAACTTATAATTTGATGTTCTATGAACTATTTTCTTTCATAGTTATGCTATATTGCAGATTACTTTAATATATACAAGCTACTCTTCCCTCTATGGAAATGTAATCCTATTCTCTCCAAGTGGAGCAGACTTTTTGCCCCCAGAATAAACAGGATTGGACCCTTCCTATTATAACACCAAGAGTTACCAGTGTCTATTAGAAATAATTTTATTAGTATGTCATTTTATAAAAGACTAAATGCTGTATAAATCCATAGAAATGATGGTGTTAAACACTTTAATACTCTATATAGTGCAATTTCTCTCTGCTAAAGACTGCTGCATGCATATTTGCCATAAGAATAAGTGCTCTGCCTGAAGATATTGGCTAGTTCTGCACCACTGGAGAAACATGATCAGGTTTCTGGAAAAAAAAAAAAAATGCTTCTCCTTCGAGTTTAAAATTCTTGTTCATTCTCCAGGCCTCTGACATACCATCTCTCTAAACTATCTGCTTGTATACTGCTCTCTAATCTTGTTCAAGCATTTAAATTTGATTGGGGGGGAAGAGTTTAGGGGGCTTTGTTGTTTGATTCTCTGATTGGCTCATTGTATTTTTGCGATCTGGTTGCTTGGAGAGTTGTTTTGTTTGCTTTTCCTTGTTTGTTTGGTTTTTATCGCAGCACCCCAGATTTGGCTTACTTGCTCCAAATTGTCTAGGTTCCCCTTTCTCATGTTCTCCCCATTTTTTCTATCCATGGAACCGGATTGTCTTCACATTTTCCAAATGCCACAATAGAAGCACTGAAATTAAGTAAGACTCCTGGGGAAGCTTTTGTACAACTGTAGAGAACTCAGTTTGCCCTGCAGAATACTTTATTAAAAATTCTGGAGGGTAGAATGTACTTAAAGCTGATGTGATGTTCATTTTTTTTTTTTTCTGCTAAGCCAAGCACAAAAACACTGAAATGCTTTTCAGATTATTGAGAAAATTGATAGCCTTCAACAAGCAAAATTCACCTTTTAGAACCTGACCGTGGAAAAAAACCTTACAGGATTCTCACTCCTTTATTCTATTGTTAGGAAAAACAAGTTTCTATAGTGGAAACACAGAATCACTGTTACTCTACAAATGATATAGAAAAACATGATAAACACATAATTTGAAAACACGCCATCAACGAGGCACTACAGACTGAACCAACAGCAGTAGTTTCTGAGCCTTGCACAAGAGACAGTTAATGCAATGTTCCTCATCAAGTCTCATTCTAAATGCTATGCTGATGTGTAACTGGGCAGCAACAACAAAACCAAACAAACCTTACAGGCAAGACAACAAAATAGGCAATTTTAAAGAAAAAAAAAAAAAAAAGAAAGAAAGAACAACAACAACAAAAAAAAAAGAACGTTTTCATTGAATGACCCCAGACTTTGGGAATGCCAAGTAGGCTGCCCATTTCCACCTCTGCCCCAGCCCCTGAAGGGAGCTGTTTATCTCTCAGGGCAATGTTTGATGTACCATCGGTGCACACAAGGATGGAAGTGCAAGCGTTTTAGCTGGAGCACTCACTGCTCCCTGTGGCTAATACTGACTGACACTTCCCAGTGCTTGCAGTTGATGATAGTTTTGCAAAAGCTAAACTGGTTGGAGTGTAATAGTCCATGCTCGACAAGCGCCTCAGGCCAGTATTTCAGCTGAAAGGTCTTGCTAGAACAGCCTGTCATTTTCAAGAAACATTATATTTTTCTCTTCACCTTCTTTCCCTTTCTCCCCACCCAAGAAGACTTAGTTTCATCCATACTGAAACAAAGCTTTTTTTAATTCAGATATCATGAGACTTCCATACACATGCTCAAGGCACTGGAGTTTGATGGTGTGTGCTATAGGTCACCCAGCCACACATTAAACTAGTTTTCATGTCTACAAGCATTCATCTGTATTCAAAAAAGCCAAGTGATTGTTTGATTAGAATTTTTAAGTCTACTGGCTCTAATTTCCCACAGTACTAAACTTGTTGAAAATATTCATGTTCACTGGACATACACCATCTTAAGATTAATCAACACCATTTGGAATTCTTTCTCCCAGGGAAAAGAGGGTGGGTCTTGGAGTAATAAAGTATGGATGAATATAATTAGGCAGAGCTGCATTTGAGTTGCACAGGTAACATATGATTTGATACTTTGCAGCTTCATGTCTGTGTTAGTGTTCCAAAGAGGAGAACAGTCCAGCTCACCTACAGTTCAACACCTGTGTAACCAGCTTGATGAGTATTGAAAAAAGTCAGCTGGGGATCAGCCTGTGTAATGCTGCAAAGCCATGGGTGTTCACAGCTCTCTGCTTCTCTTTTCCTGCATTTCTCCTTTTCCCCATGACTTCCCCTATCCCTTTCCCTGCCCTCATACCTCCAGCTCATCTCACCCTCCCACAGTGTATCCAAGTACAGGAACAGCCATATCTGTTAATTCTTCACCAGGAATATGGTGACTTGAAATACAGCCTCAGTGTCTCTCCTCCCATTTTTGGAAGGTCAGAGGAACTTCAAGGTCCCCAAAGGTGACAAAGTTGAGATTTAAGCCAGAAATCACAACCAGGCAGCAACAGTTTTCTTGGTTGCACTAAGGTTCAGCCTGTGTCCCTCACTGCACTGCTTTTTGGTTCTTCCACACCTACTGCCTAGAGCACACACCAGCCTTGCAAAATAAGGCTTTTCTGCAATCCACACATGTGCTAATTATGAGAAAGATCTCTGATTGTCATGAAGTTTTCTCTGAGCAATTGAGTGAAGAGCGCCCGAAAAATTTCATCAAAACACTGACATAAGTAAAAAACAACTGGCATTGAATATACAACCAAAAAATAAGTGCTAGATTTCTCTTTTGATACATACACTCATCAGAGAGAATCACAGAATGGTTTGGGTTAGAAGGGACCTTAAAGACCATCTAGTTCCAACTCCCTTGCCACAGGCAGGGACACCTTCCACTAAACGAGGTTGCTCAGAGCTCCATCCAGCCTGGCCTTGAACACTTCGAGGGATGGGGCAGCCACAGCTTCTTTGGGAAAAAACCTGTGGGGAAAACTGACAGAACAGCAAAAGAGACCATACACATGTGCAGAAAAGTCATGGAGAAAACTCCTTTCAACTTTTCATTAAGTGCTACACCTCGTTAAACTGAAAGCAAGTCCTCCACACAGTAATGGGCATTAATTTTTCAGTTAGTGAAGCTTTTAGACTGCATGTCACAGCAGAGAACTCTCCTGACAGACATTACGTGCATTTATTTTTTATCTTTGACCATTGACAAACACCAGTGCATGAGTTCCTGAAGTATAGGTCCCTGCACAATAGAAACAAGCATCATTTAGGCAATTACAGCAAGATGGATGGAGTTTAAGATTGTTAAGATGGAAAACACTCAAAATTACATGACATGCCTTTCTCTGCTGTGAGTATTGTTTAGGGAATGTGGTCAAAGAGCTGTCAGCTCCCACCAATGGAATATTTCCCTTCCAGAGAAACGCAGCCTAGTGCAATCTACTTGGACCATCTCCTCTCATCAGGAGAAAGAAGGAAGGGGGTCAGGAGGAGGAGACCAAAGTTTCTTCTAGCACCTTTCCCAAGCAGGAATTTGGAGCATTTTATCACCACCCAGAATTGGTTCAATTCAGTCAATACTTTATATTCTGGCTCTCAGAACTGTATCCAAAAGGGAGAAATCTGTTTTGTTTAGATAAAGATTCATTTTGCTATATCAAACCCGAGGCCCTGTCCCTGCTGCGCACAGCCCTGACACTGAACACACAGAAAGGTTTGCAGCAGGATCTGACCACAGGGAAGCCAAGCAGCTCTCAGTGAGACCTGGTAGGTCTGGGAGGCTGTGAGCCCAAGCAGCCCAAACCAGAAAGGGTCCTCCCCAACATCTTCTGAACTCATTTACAAGCTTTTCTTGAGAACTCCCGGACACATATTTACAAAGCAGACAGCAAGCCTTTACGGAATGTGAAACGGCATTACAAAACCCAGGGCCCAAACATTCCAAGGTCCCACTATAAATGCTTGTTAACATAACAAAGTGTCTTGCACTAAAAGCTTGCTGCAGAATTTTGCATTCATTCCTTTCCCACACCTTACACACTTCAGTTACTCAGCCTGCTTCAGTTACCTCGCACTTTAACTTTTGTATCAACAACTTGTTTTAGAAAGATAAATATTTTCACAACCAACAAACAAAATGCCTTCCTCACTACCAATACCAAAGCCTCATTTTGTCTATACTTGCGTCTTTCATTTTCTTTTTTCCTCACTGTTTATCATTTCAGTATTTGACCCCATTCTTACCACTTTCGCTTAAGGCAACACAAAAAAAAGAAAAGTGTTTATAAACTGAAAGCACAGACCCTCCCAAACAACTCAAAAGTATTTGCCTAAATTAGAGTTGTTATGTACCTAAGAGGAAGGAACAGGCAAAAAGTGAACACAATGTAAGTCAGTTAAGGCAGATGCAATGAGTTGGTTTTATACAGAAAAAACAAACACCCATTTTATACAAAGTAACTTAGAAATCAGCTGCAAAATTATTTAAAACAGCCCGAAGCTGCTTCAGCATTATCTAAAAGAGCAATTAGAGCTTAAAAGCAACGTAACTATAACATCAATATTTATTTTACATAGCAAGCCTTTATCCTTTCTCAAGAACATTTTGTTTGCTAATTCAAGTACCAAAGGTTCTCATAGGAAAAAAAAAACCTAACAAAACTGGACAAGCTTACCTGTAGAAAGCAAGAGAACAATAATAACGAAGCCAGGAGAAGGTAATCCTTGAAGTAACTCAGAGCCCCATGCGCCTACAGCAGGGAAGGGCAGCCTGGGTGAATATATGGGCTGCTTTTATTTTAGCTTGATCTGAAACACCTGGTTAGCACTCCAAAGCATTTAATCTGCCTTTATTTTAACTTCACCTGAAACACCTGGTTAGCACTCCAAAGCATTAATCTGCCTTTATGTTAGCTTCACCTGAAACACCTGTCTGGCACTCCAAAGCATTTAATCTCTTGTCCTCACAGCAGCCCAAACATTTCAGTACTAAAGCTGAAAATGCCAAATCAAACCTAGGCACATATACCAGAATATTACATAGTACTGCAGACTTCAAAAAAATCAAGACATAAATAATCCTTTCTGTCACTGCCTTCAAATATATTTAAGATACACAGTGACACATAACACATGTGCTTCAGGGACCACGGGCATTTTGGAAAGGAGATGTCAGACTGTCCCATGGCTGGAAGTTAACAGCAGAAAATCTCTCTTAACTGGGAATTGGAGTGAGACCCAACCAGACTGTTCAAACATGTGAATAATGTCATCCTCTCAATAGATTCCCCACCTTATATGCCAGCTCTCTGGCACAGCCACGTGCTATTAAGAGATGCTGGAGTGGGAAAGGAGGAAACAAAGCTTCAGCACAAAGCCAAAGAACCTGCTTTAACCCCCAGGGAAGGTGACAGCACCAGGGAGATGGCACTGTATCAGCACATACCACCTCTTTTCCACCTTTGATGCTGGAAGCTGCTGAAAGTATAGAATACAAACTTATGTGCCCTTCGCCTCAGCTGCACGTGGTACCCACTGTTTCCTGCCCTCCCCTTCCCACCCTCCATACTGTGGCACTTCCAGTCACAGAACGGTTTGGGTTGGAAGGGACCTTAAAGCCTACCAGGTTGCTCCAAGCCCATCCAACCTGGCCTTGGGCACTCCCAGGGATGGGGCAGCCACAGCTTCTCTGCCCAGCCTGTGCCAGGGCCTTGCCATGACTTTCATAATTCCCTAATTCCTTTATGAAACATTCAGGCTTGCTCATTTTATTAAGATTATATTACACCTCCTTCTCCCATGAGACAAATAGATTAACAAAACAAAACAAAACAAAACAAAAAAAAAAACCAAAAAACAAAAACCAACCAACCAACCAAACAAAAAAACACAAAAAACAACAACAACAACAAAAAATCAGTACATCTAACTTTTCCACTGACACCTCTGATCTGATAGATTTCTTTTCCACTGATACCTCTGTTAGGACTTTAGTTCTAGAAGCACTATTTTCTGTGTCTCACTGAATTTTATCTTCTTTTTCTGTGGGCAAGTTTTCCATCTACTCCTAAAGCTTTGTCTCGGTTCCTTGCCAACATCCAGCCTGTGAAGACCAGGCATTTCTGGGTGGCCTTTGCTGGCCATTCCAGCCTTCAGCCTGGAAGTTCCCAGAGCATGGTATGTATGTGAGTACTTGGCTTTGCTCATTCACCTACACCTCAAACACCACAAACATCACTATGGATTTGCGCAAAGACACTGACCTGAGCAGAACTGCAGAGCACGTTGCATTTTGGCAACCCCAAAATGACCTGGCTTTCTCAGCCTCACCTCAGGCTGAGGGATCTGCTTTTCCAGAGGGGTGCCCCATGCCAGTCCACAGTTTCCCTTTACTGGTGACAAGTTCCGTTTTTTTCCCCCTCTAAAATCTAGGCAATTTATGAATTTGTCCCACCTGGAATACAATTTTCTTTTCCAAGGATTCTGTCTCTGTGAATTATCTGGGCAGGCTGACACTGGGTCTTTGAGATCTTGATTGTGTATCATAGGCAAGATCACCATTCAAACTGTTTCAGCTTTATGAGATCCCAGCTATTTATTTCAAATCATATCTCCTAGTGTTATTACTAATGACATAACTAGACTGTTGTGTCATTAGTAATAATAACATTTTCAATCTTGCTACCTGTAACCTTACCCACATAACCTGCAAACATCAGTAATCCCTAATTAAAGGCTGGTAAGTGGCGACTGGTTGCAAAAGAATGGATAATCCACTCCAAAAAATCCCAAAAAGTCTTTGTGCAACAGAAGGTGTTATAGCTCTAACAGAGAAAGTTTGGGGGATTTAACAGTGTTTTGCACTAGTGCTAAACTCGGCATATTTTGCACTCTGTGTTTTACAGTGCTCTGCACATTAAGGGAAAGCAAAATTATTACCTGTTTCCAAAAGTTCCATCTTGAAAATCAGTAGTGGAAAGGCTAAACTGGATTAAATAGGCCAAAATAAACCTCAGAGAACAGTCCTATATGAAGGTGAGAAAAACTCGGCCCGGTTCTGAAGGAAAGGTTTACCAAGCCTTCAATCAATGCTTTTCATGGCAATTATTGACACAGTTTTTATGAACATCTCAAAGATTAGCTTTCCTCAAAAGGCCAATCCCATTTCTGTGGTGATAAAGCTGATGGGATTAAGAATAAATCCATTACTGTGAATAATGCATGGTGTGATGAGTTACACTGGGTGAGTCTGAGCAACGCCTCAGTGAGAGGTACATCCAGCCCAGGCAATCCTGCCTACCCACTGGGCAGAGTCGGGTTCAGCCACGTTAGACTGCAGTGTGTTACAGCAGGAGACAGCAGGCATGGCTTTCCCAGCAAAACATGGGAAAGGGGATTGCAAGTCATGAATGTTTTACTGCAGTCAAGTTAATTCTAGCATTAAGAATCAGCTTTTTGTCGGTATGATGTACCACACTCAGATTCCAGCCTGCACCACACTGGGTGTTCATACAAGGAAACACTCCATTAGTCAGCTCCTAGTAGGCTTCTGCCTTATTCTTGTCTTAGAGAATTTTTAAACAGCGTATTTGTAAGTACAGCCTTTTCTCAGCCTTTGGAATATCACAGTTTGCAAGCAAAGCAGGAGTTTAGGGGTTAACAATAATTGGAGGAAAAGGTACACTCACTGCAGCTGTTAAATGTGGATTTGTTTCACCTTAATCATATGTTGGTGTTGAAACATTGTGTGCCTCTATGTAATTTGTAATATATAGCTCTATAATCTAAGTATATATATAAAAATATATCAAATGTATGCATTTATAATTCATAATATATAATTATATAACCAAGTTTTAGCTTCTGAAAGGAAGAGCTCATTTACATTTTTACCAGGTACCTCAAATTTAGAAATTCTACAGATTAGCCTGATCCACTTTGCCTCAGATTATTTATGGCATGACTAAATGGCGGCATGTATTCCCTGGGATGTGAAATATAAGGAAAGATCTAACACACTTCAAAATGAATTTGTTTAATTCATGCAAGTCTATAGGTCTCAGGAATGGGTTTAAGATTTTCTTCATCTAATTTTATGTGGCTTCTTCCCAGTTTATTGTGTTACTGTGCTCGAGGGACCACAGCCCAGGGAAAAGTGGTTCTGTTTTGTTCATGGCATTTCAGGCTTGGGGCCAAATGGAGCTACACAGGTGTAAATAAAGAGCAGACTTGGTTCTCAGTGTCCCCTGGTGCAAGACTTGAAGCTTAACTCATAAGAGTAAGCGGACTGAGTTCTCGCCTTCTTTGATTCCCCTAGTGACTACTCTATTGTTTAATCACATTTATGTAATTGCAGAACCCTTTAAGGAAACTCTTTAAGGAAATGACTCAAATTTAGTCCATTTGACTGGAGTTTGCGCTTTTAAATTTAGATCACTGACTCCTTAAATACATCCTGTAGCTCTATGGCCAGGAACTGACTGTTAATCTATTTGACATTATAATTATTCCTGTCATTTAGTTTACAGCTTCTACTTTGAACAGAGCACTTCAGAACCATCCCTGCTCAGAGACCTTTCTGTTAAACACAGCTGTAGTTTGGGTCTACAATACTGCTGATATATGAACTAGCAATTAAGGTCTGACAATATATGGACTGGAAGCCACTGACTTATCTCCAGCAGCAGAAATGTGCCAGGCTCTAAGTCTGTGGTAAACATACATGATGATGCTTTTCCTCGGATAGACTGAGTAGTAAATGTCCTTTTATTTTTCCCAAATGAAAAAGGCCCAATATTAAAAGACACAGGTTTTTTAGGGTTTGCCTCACAACTACACAGGGAGTTTTCTGTTTCAGAGAACTCATGGTTTTATTGAAAAGAGGAAGTTAAAGAGCCATGATTTTATGTCTCCATGCAATTTATCCTTGTGCCAGGTTCCATCAAAACTGAAGGAGGAAAACACTCTTGTAATTTAGAATTTGTTCATTAACCATAATTATGAGATAGACTCTGCACTTGAGCTGCAGAGAAAGCAGAAATGGCTTTGACAGCCACTGCAGAAATTCTGCTCTGTGGGAATTCACAAAGACAACATGAAAAAAATGTTTAAAAGTTCAGAGCTGAACTTCTCTTGCCAAAAGAAGTAATTTAGCTGTGAGAGCAATTAATCACACTTTCAAAACTGGATCCTGGTCTCTATAGTGGAAAACCACCACTAGTATGTCCTTTAGCCAGCAGGATGTAGTTTGGTTTTTTAAATGTAAACTCCACCAACCTCTATTGAACAGGTAGCTGGACTGCCAGGCCTAAGAGCATATTAACTGGTTGTAATGCAAGACATCTTCATCTTCATGCAAACTGTTAATATTTAATTTAGGCATGCACGGTGAGCAAATACGTAAGTGTATTAATTCCTCTCCAGTCTTCTGATGTATACAGCAGCTCTGTGATTTGATCTGGATTGATTTTGCTGCTAACTCTGGTGACCTCCACTAAAAAATTGTAGCATTCACCACAAAGTGATTTATGATGGCAGAACTCTCTATTATATAAATACTTTCCAATGCATTAGTCAGAAATCCACTATCTTACTTCATTAAACCAACAAATATAATCAATTCTTGTCTGATTTACAGTTTTTTATGCAAGGAAAAATGATTTCACCTTTATGCCAAATGGAGTTAAAATGTAGATCATGTAATATGAAATGTCTGTGCCTCAGTGTGTAAGTGTCAGTAATCAAAATCAGAGTCCACATTCAAGATTTTAGCTCTGATCACAGCCTGGCTTGCACATTACAGGAATTAAATGCATATGCACGTTTTGATAAACAGTGCTGAGCATTAGCCCCGTGCCTTTTTGCAGTTAAACAGCCACCTAGCTTTAATCACAATGGAAAATGAAAGGCATGGCCTAAATCTGAGCATAGAACAAATGACGTTAGGAGGCAAAGTGTTTACTACCAATACATTAGTTACCTAATACTACCAAAACATTAGTGCCTCTTATTTCAAACCATCCCCAAGCACTTTACTATCTGTCTGTACATGCTTGTGCACGCTGACATGTGCATCTTGAAGATATTCTACACAGGAATCACTTCAACCCTATCTGAACTGCAGATATAGGGCTTGCTTTCTATACGTATGGAGACAGAGAACAACACGTTTTCAGAAGTAATGCATCTTTTAATTCAAAAGGATAGGTGTGCTACTGAATCTATGGCTCCTTAGCACAACATAGAGTCAATAAAAAGAGCTCTTAACCAACCACTGTGCGGCCCATCAATAATTCTGCCAGAAACACTAAACACTTCTTTCCCACAGTGTCCCTCCAGCCCAGTTATTTGGATAATAATTTTGACATAAAACTTGTTGTGGGGAGGTATTTGGTCACTTTTCCAAGACATGCTAGTGCCTGGAGCAAGGGGGGAACAATGAAGGTTTTAAAAACCTAAAGGAGAAAATTAAAACAATTCTATGTTTTCTGTGCCTGATTGATTTACTTATTGAGATACTGCAAGGAGGTGAGTAGGAGAGGGAGAGGTCTGTAACGTGTCCTCTTGCTTTGGCAGCTATGCTTTGCAAAGAGCTGAGTGAAATCATCTCAGCCCTCTGGAGTTGACCTACAGGTTCATCAGTGGAAAAGGGGACTCTTCCTTGAGGAGTAGCTTCAACATGACAGAAGTCACCATGTCCTACAGGATAGCTTAGAATGGCTCCCAGTAACTGTTCACTGGCCAGTCTCATTTCAGGGGACTTCCTTGGAGTGTTGGCTGTGTTGAATTCCTTCAGAAGGCAGCCAAACACCACGTTACTGCAGCACTTGGCTCATGCTCATATCTCCCTGAGTCACACAGCCGTAACCTTGTGCTGTCTAGAAAGCCTAGACAACCTGCATGGGCTGTGAATGCTAATGCCAGGGCACAAGGCACTGTGGAGCCTGAGCCCTTGTTAAGATTCTATGCAAAGAGGAATGATTAACAGCAAATCCAAGTCATGCTCAAGATTCTGCTGACACCCCACCCCCCACTCCCGTTCTCCCGCAGTGAGCATGGCCCAGGCGTAGGGAAGCTCTTGCTCTGCCTGCTGCAAGGGCTCTACATTTCTGGAACATTAATTGGATATATGCAAAGAGTACAGCATGTAAAATCCTATCTAAGTCTAGTGCAGCGAGCTGCTCCTGCCCTTACACATACCCGTGCCAGGCTCAGCAGGAATCACCTACGTGACTTTCAGCAACAAAAAAGCCATTCAGTCAACATCTGAGCCAAAGGAACAGCTCACACGACTACCCATTGCCAGCCATTCCTGCTCTGTGTCAGCACAGGTTGCACATCACTGGGAGACTATTATCAACACACTCAGCAATACATAACTCCCTAGATAAGTTATTTCTGAACATTTAGGACTCTCAACTCTTACAGTTCCGCGATAGTTGAGTTTTTTCTGTAAGAAACAGCAGGACCCTATATAGATACCTGAAATGTCACGGGGCAGACACAGCAATGAATCTGTCTCTCTCTCACCCCCTCAAGCTACAGCAGTAACTCTGCTAGCTGTCAGGAAATAACAGCCCCCTCTCTCTCTGAAGCAAAGCATCTGATCTTGATCAAAAAGTTGGTGTCCTACACCATTAATAGAAAATTCAGGAAATACTTGATAGCTGGGAAGGAACAGAACCACAGCTCTTTATGGCATTTAAGAACAGAGCCTTCAGTTTCTGTTCCCTCTTTCTGTGATGCAGAAAGAAGAGGGAAAGGATAAAAATATTGGTATCAAAGGATTTTTCTTTTCAGAAAGGGTGCACTGAAGGAATTCAAAGTGGTTTTGATTCATCTAGACAGTTCAATGATATCTATAACCTGCCACATCTATAGACTTTTTCCAGCTGGTGTTAACTTTATCAGCAGGTAAAATGTTGGTATATCTTCCAGGAGTTCCTAAATACTGAACTGCTGTTTCTGGAATTAGAGATTATTTTATATTAGAAGAGGCTCCTTGCTGGATTTCCACTAGATCCAAGCTATCTACACAACTCCGTTGCAATATACTGTGAAACCATCTTCATAAAGATACAGTTAAGAAAGACATCAGATGAATAAAAAGCCTGACTTACAAAACCAGAGTCCTTTTAAGGAGACATTTCTCCTACACAAAGAGATTGCTCAGCCTCTTGCATTGTCAGAGCATTTTCCTGTAAGACTCTATTCTTTTTATGTTAACTTTGTGCACAACTGAGCAAATAATGCATAGGTCAAAATTATTTGTGTCATCTTTTCTTGTGTGAAGTAAGTGTCCTTTTGACCCCTGTTAAGCCGTGGCACTAGAGATTCTGCATTCTGCAGTCACACAGTATGTGCTGAGGTGGGTCAGACCAAAGACACATCCTTGATTACACTTGAGGAGTGGGTCAGGTGTAAGTGCAGCTTTGTAAGGGCTGACATCTGCAGAAATATCAAGGATCTTACTTTTAATTTGGCATCCCCAGTTTTGCCATTTAGTCCTATTGCTGAATGGCTAAAATGAAAAGCAATGACATGAATAGCCCCCAAGACTCTTTCAGCTGAGGCTGACCAGCTGTTTCAAACATAGCTGCTCACAGGCAGAGGGTAAAGAAAAGAAAGAGTTTCATAACTGCCACAAAAAAGCCTTGATTGTTGTTCATTTGGCTTTGTTTTTCACTGATAGCAATCTGTACTCAGGAGTAACAAGTAGTGCATGAGCTGAGTACATGACACTTGGCTGCCTGTGCAGTGGCACTGATGGATGGGAATTGCACAAAGGGGGGTTACACAAGCCCTGTTTTGACAGAGTTCTTTTTTGGCTATGTGTGTGCTCCAAAATGGAGCCTGGAATAATTAAATGTTTGGAAGATCTTCTTGGTTATGGAAAAAATAAGAGTTTGCATATGTTTTCAATAAAAGGAAGGCTTACTTTAGAGTTCTTGCCCATCATCCCCATTGAGAGCCCAGTATATCTGCACTCCTGCCTAATCTTTTCAGGGTAGATAAGCCACTTACCATATACTTAAAACAGGCTAGCAAAATATTGCAATAAAAATAAGCTTGACATCAGTTGCAAAAACCAAGTGCTCCTCCTGTGACACCTGAGTAGCTTACACTAGCAGGTACAGGCTCTTACAGAGAAAGAAAGGGCATTTGGAAATCATCCTCTGCCTTCTTCAAAGCAAATAGCCAAAGAAAACGCCTCCACGAATGACCAACCTCCCATTAGTGCAGTGTGCTTTGCATTTAGAGTTTTGACTAAAAAGGTGAAATTATCACCTCCTTTGGTGGAGCTTTTTCAGCACACTGCTGAAAACTCAGACAGAAGAAACTTTTTGGTGGCTTAACAGTAGGCAAGCCTTGCTTGAATGACACTTTTCCATGTGCAAGGTATGTCTCTAGGTATTCTCTGGAGATCTTTCTTTCAAATATATTTTGTCTACAAATGATTTCTTCTTCAGAATGATGTGGGACCATTTGTCTATTAGTTTCAGGCTTATCACAAGAAATTAAGCACCAGAATGCTCAGTAATTAGAGACCTCACCCTGGAAAATGGGTAATGACAGAGTCCTTGAAATCAGTGAAGGTTAAAGCTGCGTGTTAATAATAACGTTTCTATAAACCCAAGATAAGATGTTGATTAGGATATTATATCAGCCACATAACAATTAAAATTTACATTTAATCCTGAAGGGAGAGTTTATTTTGAGCATTGCATGACCTCACAGATTTATCCAGCAAATAACCCCCCTACTTTGATGCCAAAGACAACAAATACTGTACTTTGTTCAAACTTGTCCTTATGTCCATACACTTCTCACAGACAATCATTCAGGGACATAAACTACACATGAGGTGTTCCTGAAAATAAATAACTGTCTGCAGAAAATCAACAAGCCCGATGCTTTTTTCCCATGGGAATGTATAAATGAGCCAAATCACATACAGAAGTTCCCAATAAAATAGCTACAATTTGCGTGTAGGTCCGTTTTGGATCTACGGGATTATTAAAACAAATAGATCTGTTTTTCCCTTGTCCTACCTGACCAAGAGGCTGCCTAACAGCTGGCAGATTCCCCAACCCTGGAAACATTCAGGGCCAGGTTGGACAGGGCTCTGAGCAACCTGATCTAGCTGAAGATGCCCCTGCTCATTGCAGGAGGTTGGACTTTAATGGTCCCTTCCAACCCAAACCATTCTGTGATTCTGTTGTCTTCCCAGGGTCTTACATAGTTAAACAGCAAGTATTCCTCAGCTTTTTCTCATGGATTCCCATTATTAGGAAATTACAACTTTTGGAAGTATGTTGGTTTAAATTCTGTTTTTAACAGAAGTTTTGTACTTATTCTGTGATTTTGCTTTCATGTAAGAATTTTTTGAAACAGCCCCCCAACCCGTTTTAATCTCACAGGCAATAAGGTTCTCCAAAATTATATATACAACCTCACATTTAGCACTGAGCAAGAGTGTTCACACAGGCAGTACCTAATGCAATGTAAACCTACAGTCTAATTTCTCTGTTTGTGTTCCTTTGATTAAATCTCAAATGTGCCTTTTAAATGTTAGGGAAGATCAGACTTGCCTAAAATTCGGTGCACACTATTTATAATTAGCTAAAGATTTCAGGGGAGGAGGAGTTGTTTTAGTGCTCTTCAAGACCTAGGAGTATTTGGGTGTTTGCAACAAGATGTGTTCTGTTTCCCTGGTCAACAAGTGAAAAACAAAATGATGAGGGGGGGCGGAAATGTCCAACCTTCTCTAAACACTGCCATTCAGATCTGCCCTCCATTACCTGCTCACAACACTGTCAGCATGTGCATGACTAGGAAGATGAGCTCTAAACCCTTCTGGAAAGCTGAAGTCCACAGATTTGAGCTAGATCTTCCTTTGCCCTAGTGTTTTTTTTTGTCTTTAAATTTGCTGTTCCAAAGAAGCCATGAACTATGGAATTTGATATATTATTTCTCACTTGTGGCCACAGTCAACTTCTGAAGTCGATGCCCTGATCTAATTTTGGTGGTTGTGATTCATTTCTATGACTGGAGAGAAAATCACCAGAGAATTGTATTGTATTGCCCTGCCTCTTCATGAACAAAGACAGTGCTGTTCTAAAAAGTTCAAAATTTAAAAGGACCGAGTTTGAGTTTATTTTGAGTTTAAATAGTCCATAGGGCCAGTCAATGGCTTCTTTCTGGCAATGGGAAGAGCTGAGTCAACAACCTGAAATGCTGCAGATCTATCAATTACAGAACCTGTTAGGTAAGAGAATACTATAGACTAATCTTCATGAAAAATACTAGATGATAATTCTTTCCAGCTCAGCATAACTGTTATTATGCCTTGTTTATGATTTTTAAGCCAAGTCTCATCTGGTCTTCTAAAGTGAATGAAACTCAATGCTTGCAGCTAGACAGAGGGACCCTTTCTACACTCTGCCTGTTTCTATAAGAGACATTAAATAACCAAACATTTCTTTCTCAAACATCCTGTGTGGAAGATTAGATTGTTTAAATAACAGACCCAGACAGATAAAATAAGACACATCTGTTATTATTTTCCTCTTAGTCTTAGTATTCGGGTAATAATATTAATTCTCTTAACTCAGTCAAAGCAGCAGGCTTGCTCCTTGTGGTTTTTCTGCTTTTGTTGGATGGCAAGTTGGCAGCATCAATTGTATTAGTGTTTCTGTCAGCACCCACATTAAATATGTTTCTTTATGGGAGAAATCACATTGCAGCCTACTCCGGACATCTAAATTTATATCTTTCATCACATCCATATTGAAATCCAGCTACCACCTGGATTCCTGTAGGGTTTACTTGGTGAAATGCTCAGAATATTTCTGTTCCAAATATCAAATTAAAAATTAGCTGAAGTTTATATTTAGGCAGAACAGCCAGTAAACCACGGACACTTTCCTCTTGTGCTTCTCTCTTTCTGCTCTTTTGTGGTGTCAGAGCAGATTTCCATAATCCAAATCGGAGTTTGGTACATGCTGTGCTTGTTTGGTATTACTTCAGGCTGTGTTTGTTTTCCCTTGTTTTACAAGTTCAGAATGCCTTAGTGGCACTGCAGCCTCTTGCACTGTTTTCCACGCCCTGTGAAATTTAGAAATGGATATGTGAATTTCAACAGGGCCTTCTGGGATTTTGCTGTTGTATTGACTGGAGAGCTTAGGACCAGTATTCCAGCTGAAGGTTAAGTTCCCTGGTGTCTGCTCAGTCTCTGTTCTGGCTTACTGCCTCAGTCTAGGGAAAAGCCAGCTGGTTTTGTGAGCAGAGGGCCCCGCAGAATAGGCACTGGGTCCTGCTTTGTCTCTGCCCTCACACCTCCGTGACTCTGCTTGGATACAGCCAGCTCACAAACCAGAAGCTTTTTAATTCAGACACAGCCCTGTGGCCTGTGCAGAACAGCATTCCAAAATCTACATCTGCATCAGGAAATATATGAATTTCATTTCTGCAGAAATCTAGGCAGCAGTTTTACAGCATAATTCCTCACCCTTAAATTTTCAGGACTACCTTCTTGTTGGTGGGGATGAAACCAAAGGGGCACTCAACTATCCAGGTGTCACATTCTTTCCCTTCTAGATGAGTTTAAAGTCAATAACCACACTTCCAGAAATGAAGGGGTTTTTTTCTCTCTAGATTAGTCATATGCCTCAGAATTCTTGGTTTTAGTTCTACTCAGAAGATCTGTCAGGTTGTATTTTTCTAATCCCTCATTATTACAACTAGAACACAAACAGCACAGCGCTAATTCAAACAGCATTTTGGGCAGGACACTTTCCTTTCTCCTGGCAAATAGTCAGGTTTCTGCTGAAACAGGGTCACCTAAACTCATTTGGAAAAATACTCTGTATTTCCCTTTAAGAGTACAAGGGTGTTAAGGATCTACAAGCAACAGGAACCATTACAACAAAATTGTATTAACCCGTGTATAACATGTTAATTTGGCACTGACATCAATATCTCCAGTGAAGTGCGCCTCTGCTAAAATAATCAGATTCAGAGGCATCAAGCAATGGGGAAGTTACTTTATCATTTGGCAAGTGGGTAAAAAAAATAAGTTACTTGAAGACTCATAAGGATACTTGCATTTGAGTTTTGTGAGCTGCAGACTTTAGCCATAGTTCTTGCTTTGGCTTTGTGCCTTCTATTAAAGAACATCATGGGATTAGATTTCATCTTTTTCTACAGGTAACTGCTCTTTGGGGTCTAGGAAACAAATACATACTGTATACACCCACACAGCCACCTGAGGGCTATTCTTTGCATTTCCCAATAGGCCATGACTAATTTTTATTCTATTTCATTGCAGATGCCATTTATTGACTTGAACAAAGTTGTCTCATTTATCTGATATATCCACAATCATTAACCACAATTATATAGAGACTCCCAAACCACCTCCAAATGGAAAATATTGCTGCATATAGTTTGTTTGCTGATTTCTCCTAGTTTTTTAAAGACAAGATACTGTCAAAACTCCTTGATTCAGGCCAGGCAAAGCCACGGCAGGATTGAAACTAAGGTATAAGTTCTGTTCTTGTGAAATTCGACAGGCCTATTAGAATTCCAGCTGAATGGCAAAATGAAGCACATGCTTAGCTTTAGACATGTGAGTAGCCTTGTCTTGCTCAACTGAGGTCTAAAGCTCCCTACTTATAATGGGCAACATAATTTAACTTTAAACTCAGGATCACTGTGAATGAGCTAATGCAGAAATCAGTGGTAAAACCTAATGGAAAGTGAGAACATTTGAAGTTTCATTTTTTTCTTTTGTTTACTTTGAATCCAATTATGCTCTTTTAGTGCTGTTTTTCCCTCAGTCCTCTCCACCTACTATGGCATAATTATAAACCCACATTTAAGTACACTAATTGAGACCATATTCACAGCAAGAATAGCAGAAAGGTGGACACAGAGAAAGTGTTCAAGAACCAGATTGCAAATTAATACCTATAAAAAAAGAAACAGAACAGGAGAGAGAATAAAGGAAGGAGAGAAAACAAGATAGCTTGCTATGTGCCAGTAAATAAACTGAAAATTACATCCCCAGATGTATAGCCATAGCCTTTTCTGTCAGCACTGCACCCATATTACTGTCACATGATGGAACATTATATATATTTCTTGAAGTTTAGAAGATTTTATGTAAGCATCTAGCAAAATAATTAAGCAACCTTTCTGAGCTTCACCCATAAAAGTGCTGCATTATCTGGTTTTGCAGAATAATAGGGCAATAAGTACCCCTGGAAATGCCTGTTTACCGGCTAAATGGATGTGTGCAGCCCTAAGTGTAGATACAAATCCCCCAGGAGCAGCTTTTCAGGTGTCATTTGAGGTGATGTTCAGTAACAGCACAGTGTGGCTCGGCAGAAGCACAGCTGCTCTGAGGAGGCTGAACAGGTGTAGGACACTCACTATAACTTCTGTAAGGTCAAGAACTAAACTTTCCAGTGCAAAAAAAGTTATTGCAGATAGCCAGAACATCTTAATCTGTGTAAACACCACAGCTACTGTTCAGAAAATCTGATTTAAAAAAATAGTCTTTCGTTTGTCTTGAAGAACACTTGCTCTGAAGTTTTATTCAGGCACACAGGTATGGTATTCAGGCATGATAATTTGCTAACATGGGATGAGAGTGCTGGATCATGTGGTTACTAATATTTGGTTAATGGAAATACTAAAACGTGACCAAGAGACGTGTTACCCACCTCTCAGGGAAGAAAGCGCATCCCCTTTTGGTCCTATTTGATTGCAAGTCTTCTCTTAGCCTGCCCAAAAGTATGACATGCCATATTTTAGACATGCAGGGGATTTCAGCTCAGTCTTTGTTTCACACGAGATTTGGAGGTGCAAACAAGCGTTTTGTTATAATGTGAGTGCCTAGCAAAGTAGCTGAAGGCAAAGAATCATATATAATGTAGGAAGAGTGACCCCGTGTTCACACTCAACAAAGCCAGTAACAGGCACTGTAAAAACATTATTGTTACTTGGAATGCATTTGTAGTCTCCAAAACAAGTTTATACTGCTCATCACAAATTCATTACCTACAACAGGATGAAATATAAGGTCAGAACTTAGTGGATTATGTATGAAAGAGTATGGATATCACCAGGGTAATTTTTATCCTGTGCAAAAAGAGGGTAATTATAGGAGGCAGTGCCAGCAGCAAACACAGAAGCAAAGGAGAGCATACTGTAAAAGGTGTTAAAAAGTACCCAGAAAAGCACTGAAAGTCTGGATTGGCACTTGCCTAATTGCTCGAGTTGTGAGCTATCAGAAAGGCCTCCCCCTTAGTTCTCTGTGTCTGAAGTTGCTCAGCATTTCCCCCACTGCCCTGGTACCTGCACGCTCATTTCACAAGAACTGAGACTGCAGCAAGGGATGACTTTGAGTCCCAGAAGTTTTGATGTTGCAGAGGCCTTTCCAAAGTGCTGAGTGGCCATTTCTCGAAAACCAGCTACTTTGAAAAGACTGTCAGTTGAGGAGCCAAAACCACAACTGTCTTAAAACTTCAAGCTTCTCATGGAGAATGCCAAAGACAAAGCTTTTCCAATCTTTCTGAGGATCTTTTTTCCTCCAGTTACATGACATGCTAAGCCTGGTTCTGGAGAGCCTGTAGGACATATAAATTAGCAAAACAACCAACCTTGATTTACCCCATGTGTAAGCTGTGCTAAGTACAGTGAAAACACAGCATGGCTCTGTAATATTTCCAGGCTCTGTGTAGGAGATACCAAGGAACTCAAACTTGAAGTTATATGTTTGGTATTCAGTCGTATTTGTGGATAAAATGTTTAATTTCTTGGCTTCAGATTATTCATGAGCAACCAGTGTTCAATGTGAAGAACATTTTGATGGAACATTTGGCCCTCTCAATATAGGCTGCTTTCTGATTGTGTGCAAGTTCTTAGAAAATCAGAGCCCTGATGCTTGTATTCAAAATTCCAAATTTAATTGCTGTAACTGCCCTGCATTTGTTGCTTCAAAGAGCCTGGTTTAACTAATGCTCACAGCCCAGATCATAGTCCCAGAAGTGAACTCACAGTTGGTTCAAATACAAAACAACATGGTGGTGGAGAGTGTGGGACACAAAATACTCTCCATCAATTTTGATGGCAGGTTCCTACAGTAAAAGCAAGAGTCCAAGGGTCACATTCACCAGGGCTGGCCCAGGAAATCACATCCCACGGCTCCAATGACAGATCCATCTCACTTGCAGCTGTACTCCCTGCACTTCCTAGTTTATTCTGCTTTCCACAGGTGGGCACATGCTTTGCCTAGACAGGGAATGTACCCAACTGATGTATCCTCTGGCAGATTCCAATGCACACTGCCCTTTCTCACATCTGGGACAGCAGCAGCTTCTCTGCTTAGCAGTTTTCCAACACTCCTTCCACCTTTTTTGCATCAACTTTCCCTCCATTTTGAGACTTGCAGTATGAATCAGGCTCTGGTTTACCAGCGGAAAAGGGAAATATCTTCAAATAATTCTGCTGTATGGCAATCAACCACAATTCAATTCTTCAAACATGCAAGTAAAGTAGAGTAATTTGGAATCAGGATCCTTTATTTTTCTTTCCTTTTTTCCTCTCCCTCCATTGTGCTTTATTGATAGGTGAAAGGCTAATTTAGTCTCAAGAGCATTCTGCGTCCACCCCAACTATTTCATTTCAATAAATAACCTTGCTGTGAATACATTTTAATTAGTGATTTCGTACTTGGAATTGTGCAGCTGTAATACAGTAGGCGTGAGGATCTATTGAAATAGTATAAGAAAGTGTAATTATTTTCAAAAGCTCTGCTGGAATAATGCAGGTAAGAAATTCTCCTGCTGGCATCTGTTTTCTGTGTCCAATGTATCATTAGCACTTCACATTCTCTCTATTTATGAAAGGGTAGATGCTTGGACTTTGGGTTGTGCAGGATGCTCCCATGGTGCTGGAGATTTTTCCTTCTTTGTTTGCTGTTCCTCGCTGAGATCATTATAATGAGGACAAGATTTTTACTTCATTTGAGATTTTTTTGTCTAATTGGCTGAAATATATTACAAAGAAAAAATGGGAATAAACCCATGAGATTCAGAGGAATTTTCCTAACTTTATGGGCCTGGACTGGGGTTTTTTTCATGCAATGTGGAATAAATGAAGTAGGGACTAAGAATAAAAAAATCAAACTCTTGTCATACATGTTACTGCTTGAAGGCAGGCTGACAAAGAAGAGCTTTGAGAAGCAGGGAAAGAAAAATCTTTAAGAACCATAAGTTCATTTCAGAGTCGAATCCCAACTTGCAAACAAGATGCTGGGCTTCAGCCCAGAGGAACTTGGTATAAAATTAAAGAGGGTGACGATGTATAAGGCCGTGAAATCAGGCATTAGTTATATTTAGGATGCAGTTCAGTTCGTTTGGCCATTGCTCGCAGGACACACACTGTGGCACAGAGCAGAAAGAACGATAAAGGCCAGATGGATTCCTAAGCACTACATTAGGCTGCATTCGATGTGCAAGTTCCCTTGAAGGCCCTTTTTGTCTTTTATGCAGAATTATCATGTTTAAGAAAACTGCCAGAAATTCACTGGCACGTCAATGAAAACAAGGAGGTTGTTCTTAAAATGTAGGCAATTTACACCTACTTAGAGTGACTATAGTTAAGGAACACATACGTATAAGCTGTCAGATCTGCTCCCTTCAACTCCCTCCTCATGTCGATGTGGACATTTTGGCAAGTTTCCTGACCTGCACACAGCCTGAAGGAGTGGGCTGCCTTCAGCTGTCGTACTGCTGGCATCTCACCCAGGATTCTCAGGGCTGGAAAGAGCAGCCCATCAGCAGAGGACGAGGGAAGGGCGCCAGGGTCTCGGCAGGACTCAGTCCCCCTGCCAAAGAAGGGAGCAAGGGGCTGCTCCTGGATCAGGAATGGTGTGGCCAGCAGGACCAGAGAGGTGATCCTTCCCCTGTACCCAGCGCTGGTGAGGCCACACCTTGAGTGTTGTGTTCAGTTCTGGCCCCTCAGTCCAGGAAAGATATTGAGGTGCTGGAGCAGGTCCAGAGAAGAGCAACAAGGCTGGTGAAGGGATTTGAACACAAGTGCTATGAGGAGAGGCTGAGGGAGCTGGGGGTGTTTAGCCTGGAGAAGAGAAGGCTCTGGGGTGACCTCATCACTCCTTACAACTCCCTGAGAGGAGGCTGTAGCCAAGTGGGGTTTTGTCTCTTCTCCCATCAACCAGCAGTAGGACAAGAGGATACAGGCTTAAGCTCTGCCAGGTTTGGTCTAGGCTGGATATTAGAAAGAAATTCTTTACAGAGAGAGTGATCAGACATTGGAAAGGCCTGCCCAGAGAGGGGGTGAATTCACCGTTCTTGCAAGTGTTTAAGATGAGAATGGATGTGGCACTGAGTTCCATGGTCTGGTAATCACAGTGGTATTGGATCAAGGGTTGGATTTGATGGTCTCGGAGGTCTCTTCCAACCCAGCTGATTCTGTGATTTCCAGGCCACTCCTCCTTTCTGGGAAAAGGATGACAGCAGCAACAGCCAGTGTATCTTCACATTCCCATCTCCCTTTGGTTTTGGATCTTAAATCTCAGATTTAAGAGAGGAAGTAGCTGCAATACTTGCATCCTGTCCATGTCCAGGCTCAGCCCCTTCTCTGACACCAACAGCAGCTCTTGAGCATGGTGGTGTTTCCCAGGGGGAGCTTTGCTGCTCTGCCCTCCGTGGGCTCGCAGTGGCAGCACCGCGGGTACCACAGCTGACTGTGGCAAGGCTTCAGCCGCTGGCATGGCTGTTCTGTCACAGAGATTTGGTGTTGATAGCTCTAGCGAGGCAGCTGCGAGAGAAAAGCTGATGGTCTCAAAGCAAATTCACAGCAGAGGCAGTGAAATGGGAGCACTGATGTTCCGTTTGAAGCCTTACTAATTCAGAAAACAGGACTTTTAAAACCTTGTAAAATTACAGATTACAAAAGCCAATTACTGAATCTGCCATGCCTCTGAATGTGCATCTCCCTGAAAAGGCTGACAGTGTCTCTTCTTGCACTTCCTCTTGCGATGCAGACCTGGCACCTGCTTTACTCATCTCTCATTTGTATTCCATTATTTCACGATTTCTCCTGACTAGTTCTTAGATTTCTCAAACCTTAAACACCAGTGCCTCAAAATGAGAGGAGTCTGGCTGCCAGAGAGAAGGAGCTTGCTTGTATGTGGCCTCCCCAGCACAGCAGCATCCTTCCCTGTGGCAGCAGAGTGCTGCTAATTAATTACCTATGCATTGCTCTAGGCTGGAAGGTGTTTTCATCAAGAGCACCAAACAAGTAGTAGTTTTGTTTCCAGAGAAACCTCGGGGTAAGTTA
>VXBX01004773.1:640489-731959 GCA_013400415.1 Scytalopus superciliaris | reverse complement strand
CTGGAGAAGAGAAGGCTCTGGGGTGACCTCATCACTCCTTACAACTCCCTGAGAGGAGGCTGTAGCCAAGTGGGGTTTTGTCTCTTCTCCCATCAACCAGCAGTAGGACAAGAGGATACAGGCTTAAGCTCTGCCAGGTTTGGTCTAGGCTGGATATTAGAAAGAAATTCTTTACAGAGAGAGTGATCAGACATTGGAAAGGCCTGCCCAGAGAGGGGGTGAATTCACCGTTCTTGCAAGTGTTTAAGATGAGAATGGATGTGGCACTGAGTTCCATGGTCTGGTAATCACAGTGGTATTGGATCAAGGGTTGGATTTGATGGTCTCGGAGGTCTCTTCCAACCCAGCTGATTCTGTGATTTCCAGGTCACTCCTCCTTTCTGGGAAAAGGATGACAGCAGCAACAGCCAGTGTATCTTCGCATTCCCATCTCCCTTTGGTTTTGGATCTTAAATCTCAGATTTAAGAGAGGAAGTAGCTGCAATACTTGGATCCTGTCCATGTCCAGGCTCAGCCCCTTCTCTGACACCAACAGCATGGTAGTGTTTCCCAGGGGGAGCTTTGCTGCTCTGCCCTCCGTGGGCTCGCAGTGGCAGCACCGCGGGTACCACAGCTGACTGTGGCAAGGCTTCAGCCGCTGGCATGGCTGTTCTGTCACAGAGATTTGGTGTTGATAGCTCTAGTGAGGCAGCTGCGAGAGAAAAGCTGATGGTCTCAAAGCAAATTCACAGCAGAGGCAGTGAAATGGGAGCACTGATGTTCCGTTTGAAGCCTTACTAATTCAGAAAACAGGACTTTTAAAACCTTGTAAAATTACAGATTACAAAAGCCAATTACTGAATCTGCCATGCCTCTCAATGTGCATCTCCCTGAAAAGGCTGACAGTGTCTCTGCTTGCACTTCCTCTTGCGATGCAGACCTGGCACCTGCTTTACTCATCTCTCATTTGTATTCCATTATTTCACGATTTCTCCTGACTAGTTCTTAGATTTCTCAAACCTTAAACACCAGTGCCTCAAAATGAGAGGAGTCTGGCTGCCAGAGAGAAGGAGCTTGCTTGTATGTGGCCTCCCCAGCACAGCAGCATCCTTCCCTGTGGCAGCAGAGTGCTGCTAATTAATTACTATGCATTGCTCTAGGCTGGAAGGTGTTTTCATCAAGAGCACCAAACAAGTAGTAGTTTTGTTTCCAGAGAAACCTCGGGGTAAGTTACATACAGAGGGTGCCATGAGATCACCTGCCCCAATTCATCAATATTAAGGGTTTTGAAAGAAGGGAAGGGAGGTTGAAAGATGAGGATTGAGAGTTCAGAAAGCAATCAGGTCACCTCAAATACAGCAGCCCTACAACCTGGGGTCAGAAACAGGGGGAAAAGACAAAACTTAAAAAGGAGTCCCAAGCGTGAATGTTTAGTCAGTGATGGAACAAATTTAGACTGAGGTGTATTTGCCTGGGCTCTGCTATGGGATGCTTGGGAAGAAACCTGAGAAACCTGCATGAACTTAAGAATTTATAACAAAGTACCTTGACAGAGGAGAGTTTTAGGCCCAGAGAGAGGTGATGAAGAGGTAAGATATAAAGGTCACTATGCAAGGACCTCACAAACTCTGTATTGTATGCATTCTTGACTATCTAAGTTTTAAAAGGGAAGAGAAGCATCTTGAAGTTGCGAAGTGGAACAGAGTCTGGTCTGTTTTGTGCAGATAAAGCTTCCAAAATGTTGTGTATCGCTGAGGAAAACAAAGCACAAAAAGAAAGTTCTTCTGGGAAAAATAAAGACTGAAATCAAGAAATAAACAGGGGGAAAAAAACATTTATCCCCACCTGCTGCCTTGCAGTTCTGGAAATTGAACATCTTGGATGCATCTGTCTGCACTGGGCAAATAATTGCTGTTTACCATCCTAGGGGAAAGCCAGGAAAGCACAGGGAGATCATAATCCTCAGAGCATGCCTGTCTTCTTCATAAAGTATACTCAACAAAGCTATGATCACTCAGAACATCTGATGATACGCCTCCCGTGGCAACCAAACCTCTGCTTTTCCCAGATATGGCAATTCTTAAAAATAGAAGAGCGGGGAATTTCTCCACTCCATTTATACTGCTGAAATCTGAGTTAGGACAGGTACTTCTTATTCTCCAGGAAAATGGTTTCTGTTCATATCTTGGTAAGGGATGCACCCTTGGGAAGGGAGTGCTGTTCAAGGAAAGGCAGAGGGACACTCTGCTTGTTTTCCACCTCCCACGCTCTGCTACATTTGGCTCACTGTGCACAACAGGAGTAAAAGAGACATTGTATTCCCGCCTGTTTCCATGTTCCAGAGATGAGCAAGTACCCCAGACTGCACACTAATCTGAGTTTAAAGCACACTCTGGTCCTATACAAAGATTAGCCCCTCCCAGTGCTTTATGAATGGAAAAAGTAGATGCTGGCCCTGTGTGGCTGGACACAGGGAAAGCAGGCTGGTGAGACACTATATTAGCACCAGCACACTTTCTGGGTCTCCAAATTAGGATGCTGAAGAAGAATGCAGTCTCTGCCTTAGCCAAATGTAAAGGGAACATTTTTGCATATTTTTGATATGTGATCTTATCAGCAGACAGCTTTTTCTTTTCAGTAAAATAAATCCTTGTAATTCCACAGTACAGAAATCTGACAGCACAGAAAGTAATCTTTATGATGGCTAAAAGTCTTTGCACAGCATATATTGCAGCTTAGGATAATTATTTATTACTGGTGTTACCGTCACTGAGCGTTTAATGCACTTGTGGCCAGTGGGCAGAAAATAAGCAATCCCTGGTGACAACGGCAAGACTGCACTTCTTCACATGGCAAGGAACTTTCTTAAGTTCCTGTCAGGGTGTAATATCTTTCCCTTCCATGCAAGGGTATTAAAATACAAACTTTGGCTACATAAATCAGAATAGGGTGAGTTCACTCCTGTGCCAAGAGGGAGCTGAATGAATCCCGGGGACATTAAAGCCGGAAGGGGCCTCCTAGATCATCTTGTTCTGCCTCCCTTGCCTTGCCATTAACAGCTGCTGGTGTCACCAGAGCAGAATCTTAAACAGCACGAGTATGGAGAAGGAATACTGGGCTCTCCTCCCCAGCTGCTCATCAGTGCATTAACATTTTCTACAATGTATTTACTACAGCTTTCTTTTTCTATACCTCTTACACCTTTCTGTTTTCTCACAAATCATATCTGATATTCACATCGTTACCTCTGCAGTTACGGTGAACTTTCTTTAGCTAAGTTATCCCATTGTAAGACTGACCTTCCCTTAGGAATGCCTTTTTCTCCTAATGCATAAAAAGAATTTCCTTTTTTCAGGTTTCAGCCCATTGCACCTTTTAAATACTCAATAATTCCTTACCATCTTTACTGTCACTACAGTTAAGGTATTTATAGGCAAGTACATCCCTTGCTTATTGCTTCAGCATGGAGTGACAGCCATATGATAAATAGCCAGACTGAGGAATCACAAGGGAGACTTTCACATCCATAAAGAGGGATTATCAATCCCAAGTGCAAGCATGTGTGTATGCACCAAGATGTGTAAAAGCAGAAGGAAAGAGAGGAAGGATTTTCAGCCCAGCTAATATTCCTCCATGAGGAATGACTATTTTAAGATGCTTTGAGAGCAGTGAGAAGGATCTATCAGTATGCAGGTTTTTTTTTTTATTTCTGCTTCATAGAAACAATCCCTCTGGAGATGAAATAAGTCATATGAGGTGATCCTGTCCACTTCTTTGCCATTAGGCACTGCATAATAATACTTCATGTTTTCTGCATTTAGGTCTTCCAAAGGGTGCTCTTTCTCCCCCGTATTTCTTATCTCACCGATATGCTTATTAAAGCTTGTGAATATCTTTAGGCCATTTGCCTAGTATTAGATTTCTGCCTCCTGAATCCCAGAGTACTTGCCCAGTGCTCCTGTGATGCATCCTCTGAATGTAGGCTAGCTTTTCCTATTATGCAAATATTTTCTTTACTGAGAGTTTGAGCTGTTTTCATGTATATTAAAGAGTGTAACAGCTATTACTGTTATCAGTAGCTGCAACTTGCTTATGTCCTGAAACAAATAACGTTAACGCTGGAGGTATAAGCTTAGCAAAAGATATTACATGTAAAAAGTGCTGGAAAAACAAAAAAGGTCCAGTATGTTCTGAGGAAATGGCTCACCGATTCCTCTGACTGAACAATTTAAATATTCCTAAGTATCAAGTTATATCCACTAAAAAAACTTTACAGGATGGTCTCACGTTGGTTTTCAGTTCAGTTCAGGCCTGGTTTTTTCAAAAAGCCTTTTTTTGCTGTAGTTCAAAGCTCCATAAAGTAGTGCAGAGATGGTACCATAGCAACCACAAGAAAGTAAGTTTAAACACTGAGAAAATGAGCTTTTTGCTTTCTAATAGCAGAGCTTTCATATTCATATCTTCTTGCTGGGTTTGGAACACCTGTTTCTATTTCAGCTGAGTATGCTGAGAGAACAGAAGCTGTACAGCATTACTGAAGTACAATTAAATAAACCTGTTTTCTGTGACTGTTCTTTGGCCATCAACAAAGAGAAAGCTGAATTTTGAGTGGTGAGGAATTAATTCAGTTTTTGAATTAAATTAGCATTTCCTTGAAATGGAAGGTGGTTTTTTTGTATGAAATAGAATTGGTTCCCACAATGGGTACAAGAATAAACCTACTTTTTCCTGCTGACTCAGGAAAATCAAATAAATCCAAACAATCGCCACTGTGATTTCCTTAAATCAATTTTGAGCCTACCTGCCCTGTCTGCACAATAATGTGGACTTTGTCAGAACAGCTGAGGGACTGAGAGTTCAAGGACTTGGCATGCTGTTGACTTTTTCTGTTTACCCGAACTGAGCTTAAAGCTGTGACTCATCTTGGATTTGCTTCTTTGTTTTTAAAGATCTTGCTGTCTGGAAAAGTGGATGTGAAAGGCTGACTTGAATAGCATCTCCTGCGTGCTTGTGTAGCCACAGAATAGGAGAGCCAGTGGATAATAATCAATGAAGACTTGACTTTTTTGAGTCTTTTAGTTCATCTGGAGTCCTTTTGCCTTCTCCATTATACTTTTAACTAAATAGATACTTCTAACTATATACATTTTAACTATGTATAATTCCATTGTACTTTTAACTATAATTTGTGCTGTTGGTATATTAACTACAACAGACAGAAGACCTTAGAGCCATAGAAAGTATATGAAACCAGGCACACCCTCAAATCTTGATTTATCCTGAAACAAAATGATTTTGACCCAGGAGGAATCTCACTATCCTCACACTGCAGTTAATGACAAGTGGACTTTTGGTCAGATTTATGTGTATTTTCCCCCATTCTCCCTTCTTAGCAGTCAGACTCCCAACATACACTAAGACCTCTAAACCTATAATAGAAAAAACCAGTTCCCAATACACCATCTCAGATTTTCCAATTGCGTGAGCTCCTCGTTAATGTGGGGACGTGCAGGGCAGGAGAGATGTGTCCCTGGAACCTGGATCCCTGTCAGACACACGGTGGTGCCTCTGGGATGAAAAGGCAGGAAAGGACTGAGCAGAGCTCCTGGTTGTTAGTGTGATGGCTGTGCTTGGCCAGGACCCAGAGAGCTTCCAGCACCCAGCACTGTGTGGGAGGCTCAAAGAGCTCACAGCTTGCTGCACTTGACCGCCCAAATCTCCCACTGCCTGCAGGGCCCCAGCTGGGGCCAGGGGTGCTCAGGGCCCACCCCACACCCACGGCCCCCATGCCAGCAGGGACAGAGCTGCCGGGCTTGTGCAGGATGAAAACAATTCCCCGTTCTTACATCGTAAATGCAGATTGCACACTTCCTTTCTGCTTTTCCCATACCCAATTTCCACGGAAGAGCAAGTCAAAATGAGAAGTTTTTGAAGAGGTTTTTGCCCCATCACCGTGAAGCAGCAATCCACTTAGAAAGGAAACCTCAAAATCTGTAACTTCAGTTCATCTTTTGCATGGCTAACCCAAACTTTCCTTAAGTTTTCCTCTTCCAACAATAACTCTGTTGGCAGCATTTCAGTTGCTCCAGGAGCAGCGTTATAATTCTTCACACCAACCTGTGCAAAGCCTTTGAAATTATGGAGCTTTACAAGGGACCTAAAATTCTTACGCCCAGGTTACAGCGGGATTATCCAAACCCCAGAGGTTATGCAAATTGGCTGCAGTTATGCAGAGCAGAGCTCTGAAGAACATACTAATATCCCTACCCCACACCTCCTTCCTATCTGAGGGGAGGCAGATCCACTGCCACAATTAGTTCTCTTATTTATGACTTGGGTCATTTTTCAGTACGTGCTACTGACACATCTTCATTTTCCCTACACATTTTGTATTGCAATGTCATTACTGATGACTTATTAGCAGTAAAATAACAACAATACAAAGAACAGCCTTGTTGGAGAATTATTGATTATTGACTAATACATTATTAAAAATGAGAAGGGTTCATGTTTTTATGACAACTGTGTTAGAGTGAGTAGTTGCTCTACAGTTAAAGCTGGAGTTTCCTATTGTAAGATTTATTTATTTTCAAATTAAGTCTTGGAAATACGTCTGCTTTGATTAGCTGGAATTTACTAAAATTCTGTCAAAAAAGGGAACAATTTCATATGTGAATATAGACTTTTCTCACTGATCATTACTTTTCCCAGACTACAGCCAGAAGAGGGAGAAAGGAAAGAGGATCAGATAGTGACTGCATCCCAGCCTCAACTAGCAAGGGAAAAGTGGACTAGTGTCCATTAAAACACACTATGAGACAGGAAAAAATACACTTTGTGATTCTTCACTCATATAGCAAATAAAGAGTAAATAAATAAGGAAGAAGGAAATGGAGAGATTCCAAACACTGGGAAGTTCTTTGATCTTTTTCTCTCCCGTGACTAAATGCTGGAGGTTCCAGTTGCCCAGTGGTCATGTGGCTGTCTGTCCACACCACCTCTGAATTCAGTGCAGTGGGATGCAATTCTGCTAGTGACACAGCATTGGAGATGTCAGGCCTGAATTTAGCCCCAGACAGAACAGAAATGATACTTGCAAAGCAAATATTAAGCTCTCTTTTTTCTCATCCCCCCCCTTTAAGCAGTCTGTGTGACCAGAAAAACTATGTCATTCTGGAAAGCCTCAGATAAATTCATTAGAGTTCATTTGTAATTGTTCTTTTGGATCTAACGTTTGTATTCTTCTATTTACCAATATAGAGGGCTGTTCAGGAGTATTTGTTTTCCCCTCTATGCTATAGAAGCTGGAAATGCTTAATTATTTACCCAGTGTTGAACAATATGCCTATTGAGAACATACAAACATTCACATCCAAGAAATGGTTATACGTAAGTACTCCACTGCTATACTGTGTTAAATAAGGATAATATAAATTGATGGATACAAATGCAACAAAGTGTCATTAACTCACATTTAAACAACCACTGAAGGTGCAAATTAGTGGGATGGATGCCAACTCCCCAGGAGTGCAGAAGAACACACTGCCAAGTATGTATGAGCTGAGAGCTCAGCATTGTCATTTACAGAGCACAGACCCTCACATTGACTGCACACTTCCTGTAATTCTTCTCCTCCATTGAACTTGCCTATTTTTGGAGCCTGACTAGTACAGAGAGCCACAATCTGCCCTTTCCCACTCTTTCCAGATTCCTGAAGTAGTGGAGAGCAGAAAATGAGGCAGATGGCTCCAGGGAGGAGGTGCTGGCTGCCAGCACAGCCTTCCACAGCAGCAACAGGAGAGCCCCGGAGCTGCATATGGACCCCCAGGTGGAGACCAGGCTTCAGGTACAAGACCTGGACAGAAAATTTAATTCAGAGTGAAAAAAAACCAAACTCCAAAGCATCTATATGCCAGAATATTTGATAGCCCATATTGAAGTTCTGGACAAAGATTTATTTAGTTCATTTCACTCCTCATTGTATCTCTGGGCTGTTGCCAAGCCAGCTGTTGGGACAAGGATTCATCTTGGCATCTCTCATTATAAAAGAAAGGTATTTTTGGAAGTCAGAGTTGCTGTCTCCACCTCTTTGCAGTCACTTCTCACACAGCAGTCTGGATTCATCCTGCACCTCCTGGCCATCCCCACTGAGTTATGGCATCCAGTGAGATCATACCACAGATACCTAAAATACACTTGCTGTCCTCCTTTGTTCTGCTATGATTCTTTGACAGATGGAAAGAGGATTCTCATCCCTTTAGGGGCAGTGCAACACATGCAATGGGCAGAACAACTACTTCTGTTTCTGTTCCTGCTGGTTGCTTTTCTCTCCTACTCCACGAAGATTTCCAAGATGACAGCAGTGAGAAACTACTGTAAGTCTCCCCAGACCACTTGTGTTGGTAAACAGTTAGTGAAACAAGTAGTGCCACGGATTTAAGCCTCACTGACTGAACTCCAGGGTGCAGTACAGCATTTAGAGTGAGGCTTGTCATTAGTGCCACTACTAGGGATTAAAAAAAACCCACACAACTGAGGGGAGGTAATACAGGGGAGATGTCAGTCAAAATCTCGCAACTTATCTCCTGAGACTTAATCAGAGTCATCTCCACTCCAGCTGAATTATTTAAGGTATTGGTAAATAATTGTTCTTCAAATCAATGTTATTGTCATTGCCTGAAACACTGGGGACATTAATGCTTTTCAATTGTAGACAAGTAACTATGAGGCTCCCGCTCCTCCTAAAGGGGACCTTGCCTCTCTCCCGTCACTTTAAATACCCTCACTCATGTTCAGCACAGACAACATGAACAGCTTATTCTGATGCAGCTCTGCAGCAGTACCCAAGAAGCAGGTAAATAAACACAGGAGAGGAATTTAGTATAAGAGATTATTATTTTAAAGGAGCATGGATCTTTCCATGCTCCGCCTACCCAGAAGGCTGAGAGAGATTGAAGTCCAGAGCCCTGTGCTGACAACACATCAAAACCAGAGAAGCACAGAAGTAAATGAACACATTATGATAAATTCAGCCATGCATTCCACAGGAAAGAAACACCAGATACAATCAGAAATGCAGATGGTTTCACTGTACCCCAGACACATCCCTCTACAAGCCCCATTCCCAGGACTGACAACACAGACTCGTGGCCTTTTTCTTAGGGGTTTGTTCAACCAGCTTTGCTAAAGAGGAGCACTTGCAGTGACTCAGTGGCTGAACAGGGCATTGTAATCCAAGATGTGATGTTTTCCCCCTACAACCTGCAATTAGGTAATCTAAAAAATTAGTTTCCTTCGCCTTTAACGAGGCTCTGTAATGTGGCTGGGTGTGCATTATTGAGTGTATTAGTCACAGCCTGACTGAAGGGAAATGCGGCATCAAATTTATTGTACCAGCAATTTTCCTTAAAGTACATCAAGGCAGATGGATTGGCAGACCCCTGACACATGGCTTATAACTATCTTTTATACAATATTGCCCTCTATGGGAGCCCAAGATGTAACAAATTTGAAATATGCACGCTGCTGTTCTTTTGTCCTATTAATTTTGAGCATAATATATTCTTCCCTAAACCACTTTATAACATAAAAGCTTTATGCCACCAGGCAAAATCATCCCACTATCCTCTCATCATTGTGTCCATTTCTTTTAGCCTACCTTTCCCATTGTAACAAACGTATCTATTATTGGTGTTTAGCTTTGATATGATGATTTCAGTTCACAGAGCCCCTGCTGGAAGGGTGTATGCCTTTAGAAACAACAAATAAACAAAACAAACCAAAATGCACACAAGCCAGTAGCCACATCACTGGTATGAACAGATAAATAACATCTCGAATATTATTTCTAAGCGCCCAGAAGTCTTCAGAGAGCAAAGAGGCAACTCCAAAATGTCATTACAGATAGAAACAGATATTTTCTAATGTAACCTGCTGAGCATGAGTGCCATGGGTAAAGAAGGGATGAGCATGATAAAGGAGTATAATGGTCAAATATCAAGAGCTTATTCACTTGGAGTGCTCTCACTCTTGATTACCCCATGCATGTTTTTCTTTGGCCATTTTAATTAAGTCACCTTTATTTTCTTCCCAGGAGAACAATGTATTTTTTCAAAGAAATCTCAATCTGAAGGTGCTTGTTTGAAGAACAATGATCAGTGGACATGGTTCACATTGAACTGTACTGCATATTCAAAAAAACACCCAACCATTCCTTCTGCTGCCATCCTGATATTTTAAGAGTAGCACTTGAAGTCTGTAAGCAATTCCCACCTCAGGAAAAGGGAATCAATAGCAGTTAGACATTAAAAGCATTTCTTCAGCTTATTAACTCTGTTCTAACAGATGTTGCAGACAGATTTCACGTGTCTAAAGAAAGTAAACGTAATTCAGCTCAATGCAAACACAACACCATGATCTTGATTTCCTTTGTCAGACTACAATATTTTCAAGTCTTTTGGGCTCCCTTTTGTTGATCTCAGGCCTGAGTGGGTTTGTTTGGGTTTTTTTGTTTTGAGACACTGCACAGTTACATTAGTCTAAAAATAGACCTCGGAGGGCGTTCTTCCATTTCCCATTTTACTGTGGTGTGTCACATGCCATGGTTTGGGATGACTCTTGGAAAGTTTTGTGGCCCACAAGAGGAATACCATTCCCAGTGTATCAGCCTAGGAAATCAATTTCCTTCAAAGAAGGAAAACCAAATCCTTTGAAGCACCACAGACCTGCCTCAATTTGCAAAGGATATGGGCAGAGAGGAGAACAGGAGCTGATTTCCAAAGGCTTCGTTCCACATCAGGAATTCCCACCCTAGCTGGAGCACTAGCATGAGGCAGCCTCCTACAGCACCAGATAAAGCAGAAAACAAACGATAATGGGATGATCTAAAATTAAAACAAATTGCTAAGAGCTGAAACAAAACACTCTGTGCAACAGGATCCATTTATTACAGTAATGCTAGAATACCAGTTTGAGAGTGGTTTGGTAATGGATTTTTCACTTTGAGTTTTTTTAAGTTTTAAATTAAGGTATATAAAAAGCTATACTTGTGAGAGCTAACCTAGACTAAAAAGTCATCCTTAGAATGCAATGGAAGCTTCATATCAAGATTGCAAGGACAGAACAGTAAAAAGAGAAAGATAAATGCTCTTTGTAGTTTCTCCTTTGAAACCATCATTCCTGGTTTCACCTTTTATTCAGAAGTGGATTAGAGCATTTAAAGAGCCTCTGTAGACATGTTAAAGGGGACTCCCACTGGAGCTTGGGTCTAATTAAGCTACTTTACGAATCATTCCACAGTTTGACTAACTCAATTTTTTAAAAAGAAAAACATTTAATATATTAAACCAAGAGTTCAAGCTCCTTTATTTTTAATAATCAAAGAAGAAATGCTTAGTTTAAAGGCTCGTATGCTATTACTTTGTTTTATGGATGATGCCCTTTCTGATAACTGCTTGGCAGCAGCTGGTTTGCATTCCTCCTTGTGGGAAGCCACCTTCCTCTGCACATCTTACCAGCCCTGCCACAGCTTCACTGTTTATACCGTTCTCTTCCATGAGCTGTTAACCATTGGATCCTCTAGGAATGCATCTGAAGTACTGACTTATCCATCAGGAAAGTAACATACTAAAGAAAGAGCAACGGGGTTGTATCCCTGGAGTCCGAAAGCCACCCAAGCTCAGATAAGCAGCTGACACATGGCAACAGAATGCTGGTATTACACAGAGGTAATTGTTCCGTTTTATGGAAATCATAAACCAGCCCAAATGATGTTGGATTGTCCAGAGATCATCAGGAGCTCATAAATGGGCTGGAGTTTGTAGATCTGGATTTGTGACAGTTTGCAGTGTAGGGGCACCAGTGAGCTTTTCGGGCTGAGGCAGTCAGACTATTTGGACCAGCACCTTGCTTTTAGTTTAGTTTTTGCAATCATTTACCAATGTAGATTGGCTTGTTTATCAGCAGAGAGGTCACAAGAAGAGTGATCATGAAAACAGACCAAACAGGACATGGCTCCCACCCACTGTGAGGTGTTACAGGTGCTACGCAAGTCACGAAGGGACTGAGCATCACATAAACCTGCTCTGGTGCTTCAGTCTCTCCTGCTGCATTAAAGTGTGGCCTGGGAAAAAGCTCTGCTCTTTCTAAGCTCCAGTCCTACCCCATTTACTTCCCAAGAGCTTTCTGCTGACTTCAGGCCAAAGTTGAACCCAGGAAGGATTCTGTAAGGAAAACTGTGGGACAGAGCCCAAAGGCTTTAGGGATACACAAAGACATGTGTCTCTCACACAACATGAACCTTTGTCTCAGTGAAACTCAGGAAGTGGTGACATAGATCAGGCTGTGGATTAAGCACAAACTCATTTTTTGCTTTGATGATACCTCAATAGCAGTTCTTGAAAGGCAACAGTTTATATTTTTATAGTTGAGTAAGCACTTAAGACATAAAACAGTAATGTAATTAGGGAGATGTGGAGCAGCTCTAATGCTGGATGTTAATGAATGCATGTTGGTTTAACAGATATTTCAACAGCAGTTTGTGTCAGCACCCTCCCTGAAACTAATACATCCCAAGCCTTACAGGAACAAAGCCACAGCAGGATATCAAAGTTATCTTACAAAAAAATAAAAGGATAAGATAAAGGTCATTACAGAGCTGGTGCACACTGATTTGCCTTTATCGTCTCTAGAAGCATGTCCAGCTATAAGCAGGGGAGGATGATAGCAGCTGAAATAGAGGCTGTGCAGCTGGAGAAAGCCAGCAGTCAGGGAATTTAGTCCATTTCTCCTTTTTCTTTTTTTCTTTTTTTTTTAAATTTTACTTTAGGACTGTGCAGCATTTTTGCTGTTGATGGTGTTACAAATCAGCCCTTCATGCCTAAGTGGACCACTAGCAGCATATTCTCCCCTGTCATCTGGGAAAACCAGAACAGCCCATGACAAAGCAGGCACTGGCAGCAGAAGACACAAATGCCTTCACTGAGCTGTGGTGCATCAATCTCAGCTCCAAGTGTATCTATATTTGATCCCTACATTTCTGAGTACGTAAAACCTCTAACGAATTTTGAGTTGGAGCAAAAACATTCAGATTAAAAACCTCAACAACTTACTAAGACATCAAGAAAACCAAACAGACTTTTCTTAATGAAATACATGAATACATAAAAAAAAAAAAACACCAAACCAAACCACATTCTCATATGCCTTTATGTTTTTTGCACTTTTGATGTGAGTGTAATTAAGTTCTGCATATCTCAAGGAGCTGCTGGAGAATTAAGTCTAATCTATAACTCTTATAAGTTGTCATAGTTGCTCTGAAATCAATGGATGTTTTGACAATTTACACCATCTGAGGCACTGCTCTGTGTGTTTAATAAAAGCCACTGCTGTTTAATTACAGGCAAGCTCATAAGAAGCTCAAGAAAAAGCTGGTCCTTTCAGGAATAGTCATTTTTTTGTTCTTTTAAATTCATTATGAAGTTCAGTGTCTAAAATCATCTTTCTTTCAACAGAGACCAAAAATGTGTCTTCAGTTGAAAGACAGTTCTGTGTATTGTTCTGAATTTAATTTTGAAGTGCTTTGAGGTGGTTTTGAAGAGGAGAAGTAGAGAAGTCCCTATTACAGTGCATCAGAGAGCTGAAATAACAGGTGAGAGAACTGGGGGCAGGCAGCGATCACAAAAGCTCCACAGAAGACCAGCAGAACATCCATCCAAACATTCCCAAGCTTTCAGATAGTCTAGAAGGGTAAACCAGGGATATACCATATATTGCATGTACTCATTTCTGAGAGGCTTTGCTGTTAATTATCATTTTTAGGAACATGCTTTGGTGGTGGCCTTGGCAGTGCTGGGTTAATAGGTGGACTCTATAACCTTAAAGGCCTTTTCTGACATAAATGCTTTCATGATTCTGTGTTTCTAAGCACAGAACTGCAGGAACTGTGTTTTCCCACTTCATTATGTGCTGTGAAGATGAAAACATTAAAAATATGTGTGCAGACATTGTAGGAATATATGTCTAAGCTCCAAGAAAATTTGGACAGAACACAGAAACATTCAGTTCCACAACCCAAACAAAGCAACATCAGGGAAAAAGTAAAAAAACCAAACACAATCTACAAAACAAAAAACAAAAACAAAACAAACCCCCAAAACAAACAAAACAACAACAACGAAAAAAAAAACAAAACAAAAAAACAAACAAACAAAAAGAACCTACCAAACCCATAGTTATAAAACCAAAATGCCACTTTACAAAAAGGTAATACTGTTTTTGGGCTAAGTAGCGTTGATTTCATCTGTAACTTCTGGATTGCCAATATAGAAGGAATAGGCTGTTGTGATTGCCTTCTTATACAGGGAGGGAAATAAACCACATGGTGATTAACAGGTACAGAATTTCCACCAGCTAATGCAAAATCTGTGCTGCAGGTAAGAGCCAGAAAAGCACACACCCTATGGCAAGGATTTCAGCATAAATGTGGTACCTCATTCATACAGTATTTATATTACTAGACTTTATCTTTTCCTGTTTCTCCCTATCCATTCTCAATTTCTGTTTCTTGGTGTTCTGGTTTTCTTTCTTGCATATTTTCCCCTAAAGCAGAGCACAAGAATTAGATCATGACCAGAAGGACATTCTAGGTAACTCAAGTGCATTTGTGACCGAGCAAGAAGAGTTCAATTTTCTCTACTGCCCAAGGGAGGGAGAAGTGAAAATTCAAACTGCACTCTTTTTCCCGAGGCTTGGTGTGCTCTTTCTGTTACACAGAGTCGGAGCAATCCTGCCACCTGATTTCCACACATTTCTCATCAGGGCAGACCCTGGCACAGTCATTCTCCTGATCCTCTGCTCAAAATGAATCCCCAGCAAAGCAAACAGACACCACAGCAGTGCAAATCATGTTGAATTCACCCAGCCTGGCGCAGCCTTAAGCCAGGGATTTCAGGTCAGGGAGTGACTTCAGCATCTCAATTAAATCACACTCTCAGCAGCACGCATAACTGCTTGGCCCCTGGCCCACCCTGGGAACATCTGCTGCAGCAGCTTCCAAGGGGCAGAGCGCTGCTCCCACTGCATCTGGAACAGCACAGCTGTCCTGCAGCCAAACCCTCCTGCTCACAGGGGTCAGTCTGGTGCTCCACATGCAGCCAGGAGCTGAGAATGTGAGTACAATGAACAACAAAGCAACCGGACTTGTTCTTTTCACACCATCAGATTAGCCTGAGAAAGCCTCGCAGTCTTTGGACAAAAGCACCAGAAGTTTTCCTTGTGTTGGGAAGAAACCCTCCAACTCAGCTTGGCTATTTCAGTTGACAGCCTGACTGACGTTCTAAATGTTCACACCAGTTGCAAGGAGGCACCTGCTCACCACCCAGCTGAGGTGGGAACCTCATACCCAACATGCACAACAGCCTTTGGGCAACAAATCCCAAATCCATAGCCAGCCACAGGCATAAGGCATTTTTAAAAGACCCCAGCGAGTGCTTTGTAATTAGAAAGTGCAGGAAATGACTCAGACATTCTTGGAATTTTAATTTTCCCTCCGTTTCTAATTTAGCCAGAAGGAATCAATTAGTCCCCAGTTAGGAATATCTACCATCTTTGAAACTTGGATATTCACAGAGAGCAAATAGCTCTTCGTGTAGAAGGTCCCAGCTGAAGAATGTAAATGGTAAACTGCATGGAAGACCATTTATTTACACTGTTTTGGAAACACAAAAGGTTGAGCTGACCCTCCTATGATTCAAATCTGAGTTTACAGCGTCATTCATCATCTCAGAGTGGGTTTGTTCCAGTCTCCTTGAACAAAACTATTTTCTCCTCACATTTGCTGCACAGAATTGGCTGAATTTCAATTCCAAGGTGTATTGTACAAAGAACAGTTTTGGAGTGAAAGGTGTCAAACTGGCAAAAATTGAAAATTAGATTGGAATAAAATCTAATTCGTTTAATATAGAAAGTGTTTAGTTTTACCTCTGTAATGTAATTTAAAGTCACATAGCAATCATGTTTCTTGGCTGTGGAGGCAGGTTTCATCTCTAGCTGGAGGAGATAAGGGATTTTAATATGAAATTATGCAACAAATAGGTGGAACTTGTGTCACATACAGCAGAAAAATACTCTGCACCTCTGAGCACCGAGTATTTGTTGGTATCAGGGACACCATTTGTAACCCACTCGCTGGGTGACCTCTGCTTGACTTGGGTCATGCACTAAAACCCACCTTTTGTTGTACCAGGTGATCTTATCAGTGACCTAACAGGAGGAGGAACCAAAAACTCTTCCAGCACTGGGATTTTGTCGAGCCTCCTTTAGCATCTGGAGCTGGTGGGGGGCAACTGCGGGCTCAAGCATTCTCCTGTCAGAGAAAAATGACTCTTTGAACTTTTCCTCCCTTCCAGGCTTTCGCTTGCAGACTCCAGGTGTAAAATCGGAAGCTGGACGGGCATTCTGGGCGGGCAGGAGGGGAGGTGGTCCAGCCGCACAAGGACAGCTGATGCAGATCCTCGCGGAGCATCTCATCCATCACGGCGGCGGGAGAGGGATGCAGCTCAGCTCCGAATGAGCCTCCGCCGCCGCGTCCCCGCGTGAAGCATCATCCCCCCTTGGGCTGGAATGACATCAGAGCGGCTCCGAGTCCTTGCGGGCTGATCGGCGGCAGGAATTGGCCGCTGCTGCCGAAGCCAGCGCTGCGGAGCAGCCCCGACACTCCGGAGCTCCGAGGGAGAGGGATGCTGATGCAGCGCCCGGGAGCGCAGCGGCAGGATCGGGGGCATGGAATAGTTCTCGCTGCGTCCCTACTGTAGCCAGGCTGCTCCCGGCGCGATCCCCGTGGCCAAAGAGGAGGCTGCACCTTTAACGCTGTGCTGGACAGGGGTTCCAATCGTTCCAGCCGGCTGCTCGCTTTGGAAAGGACAGCGTGTGTATAAATGAGATGTGACTGTGCCGGCAGAGTTCAGTCACCGGAGCCGGAGCAAGAGGAGCCTTCCTGGGATGCCGCTCAGACATCTGCGATCCATTGGAAACTCTCCCTGGCTTACCTGGAGCCACGTGAAGAGATCGGAACAGCAGATGGCTCTTCCCTGCACCCTGACAAGAGAAAGCCTTCTCTAGGTAAGCTTTGCTCAGCTTCTGAACCTGCACTTCTGGGGCTGCATTCATGCAACTACACAGCAGAGCCTGTGCTCAGGGACTAGCAACCAGTGCTGAGCAGGTATAAATACCTGCATAGGTGTCAAACCATTTGCCCAGAACTAGGCATAGTAAAGACTTCAGAAAGCTGCCTCGAGCCTGGCATTCAGGGATTATTTGAAAGTTTGGGGTACCTTTGCCATGTTTGCATGCAAGTGTCCTCGATGTGCACCCTCTGAAGGGAAACTTGTCTGCCTNAAAAAAAAAAAAAAAAAAAGGTTGCAGTTCTTTAGTTCACTCCATATCCTTCGCTTTTATTTGCTACCATCTAGCAAAGTTAGGCAGAACTACTATATTAAAATGGCATAGTGAAAGTTTGGATATTAAAGTAAGAAGAATTGCACTGGGAGGAAGCCAAGACCTACAGATGTGTTCCCTTCCAGCACTTTGATACCAAACATCTGTCGGCAACAATTTTTTTTAAACAGCATGGTCCTTTACAGTGTGGAAGCAAGGGTTGTTTCACGTAGGGAGAGCAAAACTGAAGAAACCAGTGTGGCTCTTCAGATCCTACTGAGTCAGAGTCCAGCAGCAGCCTGGCATTTTTGTCTTACAGCTGGCACAGCAGCTCCCAGTCATTGCTGCTGGAAATGAACACCCACAAAAGTGTTTAGAGCTAAGTCTCTCCCTACAAGCACTCCACTAGTGTAAGCACACACACATACAGAACACCATGCTCAAGTAGTTCTCTTTTTCCCCAGGGGATTTACCATGTCATTTTTTACTAACTTCTGCAGCTCTCAATCACGTTGTTTGAACCCTTCCTCCCTGGGAATAAACGCTGCAGAATCTGGCCTATCCCACGTAGCAGGTTACTCTGCCTTTTCTAGCTCTGAATGTTATCAGAGAAAAAGTAATTTTCACCCCATTTCTTCAGTAGTTTTAATTAAGATCCTCCTGCTCTAGGATGTTCAGGCTGTGGAAGGGCAGCAGAATCTCCTTGTTCATGAAGTTTCAATAGTTGGCAGTGTTTCCAGGTGCTTCCCTGCCTTGCCCCATCACACCTGTACACTCTGCTCATGCACATTTCTCCATCCCCCACACTGCACTGGCTGACTTGCTTTCTGAAACGCTGTTCTAAAGGAGAGGGGTTCAGGGTGCTGTGTGAAATGCCAAGTTGTCTTTAAGAAAACTCCTGACTTCCAGTTTTCTTTTGAATCTTATCAATTCAGATAATAAGATCTTCCCAATTAGATTAGATGTTGCTAATGGCATTGCTCTGTGCCAAAGTTTAAGACTGTGTATTAGTTTTTGTGCCATTTCCTCAGAATATGGCCATTTTTTGGATTCGTAATAGATGCCTAATGTCTGAAAGCCTCAGAAATGAAAGCAGGAGTATCTTAATGTCTTGTTGACACCACTCTCTTCTGTGGGGCTGCAGAAATACTCCTCTAACTTCCATTTTATTGGAGTAAATCAAATCCAAAGGGTTAGACTGCAGCAGAATGCTTGAAGTGACTGACCATTTGCAAACACACACACACACACACACACACATATATATATATATATGCCCCTAGATATAATTCCATTTCAGTCTGAACACCCTGTTAACTCACACTATCAAGTTCTGGAAGTCCCATTAGAACTTTATGGATGTTTAGAGGCTGTGATATCTGCTGTATCACTCTTTGTAATGGCAGTGATCAAACTTAGCTGATGTGGCAGCAGGCAGGAATCATGAGCTCCTCTGGAGTTCAACCATCATTCAGTACGAGTGGGAGAAAAATATGCTAATAGTAAAGATGGGTGGTTTTAAGGTTTACAGTACAGGAATTATCCCAGCAGTATAATGAGATACTTTAAGGATAATGTGGCCATATATTGCAAACCCATGGCAATACTTAGCAAAGAAAAAGCTGATGAGTTACTATTAGTTGTGACTATGAGTTTTCAGTTAGATAAACAACAAATTGCATTTAACAGTATGCCCCCAGAAAAAGATTTGTTTCTCTTTTTTCTACAAGCAATAAAGGAAAGAATATCACTATTTTTTTACCAAAAAAAAAAAAAAGGTAATTTCTGTTCCAAACCTTTCTGATTTAGTCCACAAACAGTTATGATTTGGTTGCCTCTATAACCACGGGGCTGGCTGAGCTTCAGCTGCGCATATGCCCTGATGTTTGCTTCCATCAAGTGTTTGCTTTGCAAAGCTTTCCTAATCATAGGATCACAGAATAGTTTGGGTTGGGAGGCACCTTAAGGATCATCCAGTTCCAACCCCCCTGTCATGGAGTACAGGGTAGGTTGGCAGTCCAGCAGATCCCTTCTTCTCAGGTCTGGGATGCAGCTGAGGACCATTTGAGCAGGTTGAGGGGCTGGACTATGGGAGGAGGAGGGTCTCTGTGCTGGGAATTGCACAGGGCATTAACTCAGAGTGTCCTGTCTAACATTCTGAGGTAGGCTAAAGAATGCTCATATCACTGTAACAAGCCTGCTTCTCCTACTGAGATGTTAAAGCAATGCCCCTCATGAAGGTAAGCCACCCAGAAGAGTGTTAGATAGAAATACAGAATTCATTCTCCATCTATGTCAACATTTAAATTAGAAAAATTGAGCTATTAAGAAAATTGGGTGCTGGAAGAAAATGAAAATCATTCACATCAATCCAAAACATTTATTACAAGGACTGCCAGGAATAATTACAATGGAATCACAGATTCTTCTGAAATTAACAGTTGCTATAGAAAAATAATAGTATTTTACCTAAACAGTGATGCCACCAGAATCACATGGCAACAGCACACCAGTGTAGAAACCGTGCCAGTGTCTGATGGGGAAAACTCAGTGGCACCAGAAGTCATTTATGGCCGTGAGAGACAAACTCAGCTCCTTCTCTCTGGCTACAGGAGGGGCCACAGCTACTTTCCCCACGTGAGCAGATTAATCCTCCCTCCTCTGCTCTAAGGATGGGTTTCACAGAGCCAGAGCAAATACAGGAGCAGAATCCAGAGAAGGGTGGGCTTCTCTCATGAGGAAGGAAGCAAAAAGAGGGATTCCCACTTCCTCCTTGGAAGCTGATGAAGTAAGAACTGCCCTTGGCTTGCTCAGCCTGGCCAGGGGAAAGCAGGCAGATGCACCCACAGCTCCAGACTCTTACTAACCCTTACTGCTGGCTGGGTCCTCGTCTCCCACACCTAAATACCATCATCAGGCACACAGCAGAGGGAATAATGTGACCAGGCTCTTCCTTCCCTGAGCACAGCTCTGCACCAAGCCTGCCCTCCTGAAGGACTACCCACAGCTACTTATTCCAGCCCGCACTCTGCCAGGCATCCACTGAAGGGATTGCATTTAGCTCTTAGTGTATTAATAAGTGTTCTGATTAATAATTAATAGTAGCTGCTGGCCATAAAAGAGGCGACTGCTTGGAAAGTTAAAACAGTCTGTCATGAAATATGCACCCACCTCTATGTTCCACTTTCAGGGGACGTTTTATCCAACACCTTTGCCTTTGCATGGGACCATATTTTGGAAGGAAAAGGCCAGAACTCAAGTTCCAGAGCCTCAGGGTGTCCTTGAATTTACTCTTTCTCACTGGGATATTTATGACTCCCAGAGGAGAGGGCAGGTGGTCAGTGCTTCACAGGGAAATTTTTGGAAGTAAGGGGAAAATTCAGTATCTAGGCTTCTGGGTAAGATACAGAAACTAGACTTATTGGTCACAATTGATTTTAAAGCTCTCATAGCTTGCTTTTTTAAAAATTTAAACCAAAGCAGGGCCATCTGCCTTGATATTTTGCCAGACTACCTGCACTCTACCTCCCTAAACAGCTGGTGTAACAGATTAGGGCATTTTTATTCCTGACTAGTCAGTAGACTGTGTTTGTTTTTCAATTTTAAATGGCCTCACTATTCTACCCCCATACTGTTAAGGGTGGAACCATGCATCAGAAGCCTGATGAATGAATGAATCACCTGCAGAAGTGCAGGTTACTATAATTTGTACCTGAAAAATCACAATTAAAGGGAATTCTGTGGCATGCACAGCCCACATGGCATGCACAGCTTAAAACACCTGACACACTCAGGCTCCCCTAAGACCAACTCTCCATCAGCCTTGGAGCAAGCTCCACGTGCCTGCATGAATCAGCAGCAATCACGCTTCATATTCAGGTTTTTAACTCAAGAACCTCCAAAAAGGCTTTCTCTCCAAAACATTTATGTTCAGGCAGAAAATTTAAGTATCTCTGTATATATTGTCTAAACCAGAGCTTTATGGACTACAACATATTGTTGTGTCAACTCACAGGACATGATTCTGTTGGCTTGCAAGACCCTTCCATAAACCAGAAAGCCAGGCTGGATTTTCTCTTCCATGATACACCCAAGACATGCATATTGGAAAACACAGGACAGTTGTGCACCCTGCCCACGGGAGAGTATAGGGACATAAAGACACATCACTAATTCCAGCCCGATTCAGGGACAGCATGTTCAAAAAGATCCTTACAACCACTTAGATTTCTTTGTCATTCCACACCCTCCCCCTTCAAATATAAGGCAATGCCCCAGTAGTTCTATAAACAGAGATTTTTCATGAAAACAAGAGGTTAATCAAAGCCTCTCTACTCTATCACAGAGCTCTAATGGTATTAGTTCTAGTTCCAGTCTCTGAGCTCAGTGTGACTCAACAGAAAAATCACTTGAATTCTCAAGTAGGACCCTTATCCTACACTACTGGCATTTCCAAGTTGAACTTTATATAGACAACATAAAGAATAGACCTTTTGAAAGGAAACATTTGTTTATATTTTGAAGCACAAGAAAAACAGTATCTATAGGTCACAGATGATACACCAGAAATCTCTACAGAGATCCTTCATTTGACTGACAAAGTGGCTTCTCTCAGAGAAACCCCATGAAACAGTGGCAGAAATAAACACAAAGGAATTTAACCAGGGTAAAAGAGTAAGAGAAAGGAAGGAAGCTCTGCAGACACATTTCACTGTACATGAACCTATGAATTTTGCACCAGCTTTCCCCAAATGCACCCTTTGCAATATCCATTTGAGCCAAACATGAATCATCTCAGAACATTCTACAGTTAATGTCCATGTAAAGGTAAAAAGGAGTAATATTTCCAATACACAGACAGGAAAACTGAAGTACTAGGAAAAAAAATCAGTGGCCTCCAGAGGGCAAAACATGATGTTGGTGGCAGAAAGAAACAGAAATCAAGTTCCCTGCCTTATCCTGTCACCATCAGATGTTTTTCCTCTTAATAGGCAAACAACACCCACCCAATCATTTCTAGATAAGAAGTAGAATTTGTATTAATAATATTCCATAAAACTTCCTCAAACTGTCTCATCTGCAGTACTTAAACATATTGAAGTGAGATACAGTCTGTTGGGTATTGTGGTATTTTTAGTACATGATCCAGTTGCTCTGCCTGCAGTACTTCTACTGACACAGGAGTATGTGCAACAGGCTCCCACAGAGAGCTCCTCTTGCCTGTTTTGAAGAACTGGTCACTCTGCTTGCTTTACTTTGCTGCCCAGACCTGCCCCATTGCCACCAGCACTGGTGGTTAGATGATGCTCCGGCCCAAACATCTGCTCTGGGACCAAACTCTACGTATTCTCCCCATTTTTCTACCCAGTCCTCTCAGGAATAACAGAACCCTTTAGCCAGCAAGGGCAAAGACCGGGAAAGGGAACTCCAGCAGAAATTACCTAAAGAATAAATAAAGGAAGTTGGTATAATGAGAATGAATGTATACAGAGCTTGAAAACTCTTTATGGCTGGCTGGAACTGGGCTTGAGTAAACTGAGAATAAACCTCTGTTTAAATTTCATGTGGTAAATGTGCTGCTCTAAAGATTTAGGTACAAAATCTTTGTTATCTGGGTTTAAATAGACTTCCTTTGCAGTAGCAATAGATCATTACTATGTGACAGCACTAGTCCCTCTGATATAAGTTAGTGGCCTCCTTTTAATTCCTAGCACAGATGTGACCACATCTGACTTCCTCACAAATAGCCCCTGTGACAGGATACAGACACCACAAAACAAGTTATTTGGTGAATTATATTGTCATTGACATAAGGGTGGGCACATTTTAATTATCTCATATGGTGGCAAACATTTTTTAGGTCCCATAAAAGCAGTAGGACAACAGAAGGTGTGGGAAACCATTAACTCTCAAAAAAAAGAAAAAAAGTATAAAGATCAAATAGTTTAATTTCTAACAGACTGTTTCAGACTCTGTGACTATCCTGTAGGCAAAGGGCCTCTTCACTAAAAGGGGAGCTTTCAAACTTTTTTCATGTGTAAGAAACCAAAAAGTCAAGTTTTAACAGTCATCCGCCAAATCTGCAATCCTTGGTAAATGTTCAAAATTGATACTGAAAACATGCAGATACTTAGATTCTAAGAGAACTCTTAAAAGGTTTTTAATGTTTTTTAATACCTTACCTTGTATATACAATCAAACAAGATGTACAGGGTTTGACTCCCGGATTGATTGACTTTAAGGAGCTCTAGTTAGGCAGCCATTCTATTGCACAAATGTTGTCTCTCAGCTGAATTCACACCACAAATCATTCTATTGGAACTGGATAACTAATTGACAGCCTTATAAAAGTAGAAACAGTACCAGAATAGATGGACTGTAATAAAACTTCTGATACAGCATCTCACAAAAGTTTTATTTGAAAAGTTAAGTGAATTCAAATTGGCTTCCATTGAAGCATTAAACTATGAATTGAAAAGTGATGAAGAGCCATTAACCAAGCGAGATCAGATTTGTTGCACCAAACAGGAGCAATGTTTTGTGAGCTGCCTCAGGACAACGAGTGGAGCCTGCTTTTATTCACCAGCTCCATTCAAAAGGACTGGGACAGTCATAGCATGTTAATTCCATCTGCGCTCTCCATTAATCCTGCTGGGAAAGCAAAGCATCAGCTCCAAGGACTCAATCCTGTAGGTCACACGCTTCTCTGTACCATCTCTGCTGTGATTGCAGGCACAACTCGCTGCCGTGACATTTTGTCTCTGTCATCGTGGCTTTAGCACTGAGCTTGTGACCTTCAAATCATCTCTCCACACCTTATCATCATCTTTGGTGGCTCAGATACTTTCCTACAGGTGCCACGAGGGTTGTAAACATGTGTTGAAGGGCATTAAGGAAAACAAAGTGGCTGTTGCTTCCAGCTCAGCCATGGGGCTGCCGAGTGACCTTGGAAAAGTAAGGTCTATGACAAATAATGCTCTTCAATGTTCTGAATTTTTGGTGAGTTACTGGTTAAAAGGGATAGATCTTATCACCATCTCTCAGGCAAGATGGACAAATAGATTAGAAACTCAGGTACTTTTAAAATTATTATTTTGTTATTTTAAGTCCAGACACAGAGATAAGGTGTTTTGTCTGATGACATTCAAGTATGTATCTTTTGGTAATTTTGATGAACTAAGATATTTTGGTATCATCACACTGCTCAGAAGGTTAATGTGGTCACCAACACCTACCTGTTGTGATGGTGACTAGAGTCACTCTGTCAATAAACAGACATAGGCTCTCTCTTCACTCACAGTTCTCCTGAGACTACACATAAATTACAGGGTTTTAGGAGCTTCCACACCTGACACTCCAGAGAAAGCAGCAGTCAGCCCTTTCTGAGGAAGCATTACAACTACTTACTATGTTCAGAAGTGCTGAGGCTTTAGGGATCCATAAATTGTGACATTTGGAGGAAACGTCACTGAAACATCATGGGTGGCATATTTATGTGACTTTCTGGGTGGTCCAAATGACTGTGGGACTGCTGTGGGTTAATGGGTGAGCAGGAAGAAGTGCTGAGGCTGAACATCAGGAAACATTCACCACCAGAAGTGTGGTCTGGCTAAGACTGATAATAAATTTCTGCTACAAGTTAAGCAATGCGAAGTGTTGGGAGAGAGCTGGGGAACCAAAGGAGGCAACAAGTCTGTGAGAGGGGACTTGCAGAAGGAAAACATCTGCCTTACAGCCTTCTGAGCTCCTACTTGTAAAAGCATCCCACCATCTCCTGCACAATGTCTTTGTGTGTGTGTGTCTCATTAGCAGGGTTTATAGTTACCTGTCTAAAAGCATCATATATACACGTGTAAAACCCATCTCCAAAGACACCTCTGGCCCCTCTGCTACAGGGAGTCTTTATTCAAAGCTCCAACTTCTGAAATCATCAGGAAAAGCTGAAAGCCAAAGAGAGATGGAAGCCAGACTGGTCAAACAGCTCCCTTCCAAGTATTGCTTCATGCTAAGACCATGCCAGGTTTTATTGAGTGCACAAGTTGAGGTATTTCAAACACTTGGCTTTATATTCATTGATTATCGACTTCACCCTCTGGCATCATTTAGCTTTGTGAAATCACACAAGACTACATGTGCGCTATAGACTGACCAAAGTGCTGAAAACACTGAAAAACTGGTAGTATAACTTACAGATGGTCATGCATTGAAAACAGACAGAAGAGGTCAAAGTGCTGAGCAGCCTCTGCACTCAGAAATTGTAAGGCAGAAGCCAGAAGACCTGCAACGGCGTTCACCAGCTGAGGAACTGTCCTGATCTGGGTAAAAAAGCGTTCTAAAGCCTCGTGGTAAGCTAGCAGCAGCTGCCACCAACACCTCTCCTGAGCAAAGCCACACTTACAAGCACAAAACACATTGCAACTTTGAGCCTGAAAAAGTAAAAAAGTTCCTTTCAAGAAGGATATAGGTCCTGTGAGCTCACTAAGAATGCCTCTTGGAAATTTCTGGGGGCATGGGAAGCAGGTTTTTTCCCCTCTGCAGTGAACAGAAACCCTGAATTTTTGCTAATGGTCAACAGGAGCCATTTATCACTCAAACCAGTGCCTTGTTTCTGTAATGAATGAGGAGTCAGCAAGCAGGTATCATGATTCATTGGGTTGCTGGCAAACTGCAGGAGTCACACAAGCTCCAAAAGGAAGGAAAAGAGGAAAGGGCTCACATTAATTTTTTAGCCAAAAGGGAAGTTTTATACATAGAAAATAGAGACCTTCTGACTTCTGATTGATGCTGGAATAAGATGAAAGGAAACCTCTGGCCTGCCTCCAGGTGAATTCCTCACAGCACTGCACTCTGGTGCAGACAGGAGGTTAGCCATGACCATACTGCCCTGGTACAACAAGTGTCCTGCTCCCCCACTCAGTGCTGTCATCAGCAACACACTCTTCACCTGCTCGTTAAATCACCAGGCGCTGCGAGAAGGTCTGTGTGTAGGAACTGGGCCACGAGAGAATCAGCGTTAATTCCTGATGCCGTATTAACTCATGGTATTCAGAAGAGGCTGTTTCTCCTCACTATCGTGCTATCGTTTTTAAATAGTCAAGTCCTAATCTCCCAATCAATCCATCTCCCAAATCAGCACACTTCAGTCATCAATCAAAAGCATTGTCACGGCCAAAGCAGGAAGTATTATTTAGCAAAGAGGCAGCAATTTTTAAACCCCCGCTTTTCTCCAGCTGCCTAAATTAAAGCAGAATTACAGTCCCTGCACGTGTCTGACATCAGAGTTGCGCTGCAGACTCCTGCTCTCCCTGGGGACAGGCCCCCTGTCCAGGGAGACAGCTGAACACACACATCTACAGACCTGCATAGGGGCCAGCTCCGTGATTCCTTGACCAAACACACCCAGCTTTGGGCTTACCCCCCTGAGGAGGCAATCAGTGCTCATCAGCAACCACAGGAACACAGGACCTCAAATACCCTTTTCTAAAACCCCATTAGTAACACTAATTATGAAATACGGCCTATTTTCATGTTTTTCACATTACTATAGCACTGGAGCTCTCCGAAGGTCTTTGAATTTCTGAGCGCATATAAGGCTGTTGAACTTTAAGGGGGAGAGTTTCAAAGGCACAAATGGCACTTAACTCCCAATTATGCCTAGGAAAATGTCCCACTAATGGCTAATATAGCTGATTTATTTTCATAAACTTTAATTACTTTACACTGTTCTTTTTCTTTCACTGAACAGTACAATCAGTTCAACAGAGCAGTTCAAACAAAATGTGCAAAGCAGAAGGAATATCTACTCCAATTCAAGTTCAAATTCCTTATCAATTCTAATATTTAGGCACTTGTTAGAACACCTGCATAAAACAGACAGTAGTTTACATTAAATCTAACTATTAATCTTTTAACTGGAAGAGATTTTATGAGTGTTATTTGGAGGAAATAATTTGGGATTAAGACTGTAGTTTTGTTTTGGCTTCTATAAAGTCAGAGGCTTCTCATTTTAGTCGTACAAGCAATAGTATTTACGAAGTTGATTTTGACAGCTTGCAATAGCAGTACCCGGGAGATCCAGAAGAACCACAGATTGAAAGGGGATATGTGCAATTTTAGGTCTCTTTGCATACTATTCCCTCTTGCTACAGGTGTAGGCTGAACCACTTGCTAAGAATTCAGGGTGATTTAGCGGCACATTCCTGAGAGCAGAAGTGCCGGGTTTTATTTCATTTCAAACAAAGGAGCCTTAATTGAGGTGTTTGACCTGCCCCGGGCATTCCCAGAGCCTTGCGGAGGGAGCGTGCCCGCGGGCAGGGCGGTGCGCTCCGGAGCCGAGGGGACCCCGGGTTGTGTCTCGAAAAAGCAAGAATATATTGCCCTCTAGTGCCGAAAGCAAGCGGAGGCTGCACAGTCCGACAGCGGGTTAATTACTCCTCCAAGTCTCATGCCAACAAAACCGAGGCTTGTTGCCATCACCCACCCCTGGAGCTGCCCTTCCCACGGAGAGCAGGTCTGATCCCATAAACCCTGGGAGTTGGGCTGAGTGACTCAGCACCATCACCAAAACTCAAACACAGGCTCACAGAGGATGCCTCACTTGATCCAGTTTCATCTTCTGAGGAAATCTTAATTGAAGGTTTAATAAGAAGTGAAATCCCAGCAAGCAGACAGAACGGCGGAACAAGGGAAGCACCAAAGCAGGCAAATACTCTTAAAATTATCAGGATGATTTTTAATTTCCTTGTGATAGCTGTGATCTCTTTTATATTTCTTCTCTCACACATAAGAAACCAGCAAATGCAGAACATTCTTCTCATTTCCGTTCACTCCTGTGCATGGATAAACTCCCCACATCACTCACTTTTTGGCCAGTGGCTGTGACACACAGCAGGGTCACTAATGGAATAGCCCCCAATCCAGGGGGATCCATCTCCTAGCAAGCTTTCAGCTGAGGAAGGTAAATCAGACAGAAACCTCAACCTGGCAAAGCCAGAAACAGCTTCAGCAACAACTCCATCTCTCTAAATGCTTCTTACAGGCATCTTCCAGCTTTTGGTGCAAAGCTAAAGATAAACGAACAGTTTTCAGAACAAAACTCAAACTTGTAATCTGAGTTAATAGAGCAGGACACATCGACTGACAAGTCTCTGCCTGGAAAAGGCACTTCTTCCCTGCAGCTCCAAAATCATCCCTTGTTGACCATCTCACATTGTTCCAACAGGCAAACAACATGAATAATTCAGAGAGGTGTTAATTCCTTTATAAATCCTTATTGCAGCACTATTTATTTAGTCAGCTTTGCCTGCCTCTGAGTCCTATGGCATTTCCTGTCCTATGGCATTCCCTGTCACCAAGGGCAATCTGTCAGGAGTTTGGGTACAATGACCAGGAATGGCACAAGGGCTTCAGAGCTGACTAGGCAGGGAGGTTTAGGCACCTCGGACCTCATCCATGCAGGGACACTGCAAACCCCCAGCCCTTCAGCTGGAGGTGTCACAGACCAGGGCACCCACCTGTGAGCGCACTCAACACCCAAAAAAAGCTCCCCTGTGGTACTTTTCATGTTACATAATCCCTCCCTTTCACCCCTGATGGAGGCAGAGACACCCACAGCTGCACCCTAGAGTTCCAGCAGCCTGCTCATCCTTTTGGCAAATCCCTTCACAGTCTTAATTGTTCCTTCAGAATGTGAAGTACTGATCACTGCAAGTACAGAGTGGAAACTGGTGAGAAAAGTCCTACAAATCTTCCCAATAAAGTCCTCTTATGTCTCTCACCTTGGTCACATTAGTTTCCCAGTCCAACACAGAACTTATGACCGCTTCAAAATACTTCCGCAGTTCAACATGGAACACAACCCTGTATGTTAAAACATTTACATTTTCCTGATTTTGTCCTACACTCTTCAGTCATTCCCATTTGATAGATACAAACCCTCAAAAAGTTACAGTTAGGCTTTATTTTTACACTCTAAGAACAGGGGAGAGCTGTTTAATGCAGCTTATCCTAATGCCTCAGAAAGAAGTGACACTGAGTGCTCCTTGAACTGCTCATAAACTTCCCTCTCAACTCAGATTACCAGCATCAATCACCAGCTTTATTAACATGTGTTTTTAATTGCCTTATGGATTTTGTTTTACTTACTCTTCTTTCACTTCTTGTTGCAGATAATGCTGAGAGTCCTCTTCATTGATTATTGGCAGCTGCTGCATTCTGAGAAAACCTCTTTCAACTTGGCTTTCTGGATCCTTTGACTTACCGCTCTGACAGCTTTACAACCTCCTGACAGCTCCATAAATGCACTGCAATGGTCACATGAACCTCTTGGAAGGGAAATCGGCACCTCTGCAGCTCCTCATTCCCATGGCCCTATAGGAAGAGAAAACTGGAGCAGCGGCAGGTCCAACAGCAGTTGGAGGTTCCGCCAAAGATGAATCTGATCCTGAAGCTCCGCAGAAGTTTCAGAACACTGGTCATTCTCCTGGCAGCCTTCTGCCTGGCAAGCATCCTCATTTCTGCCTACTTCCTTTACTCTGGGTACAAGCAAGACATGACCCTTGTGGAAACCACCGGAGAAGCAGAGTGCGAACCCCTCAAGCTTCTGCCATACAGGTCTGTGGAGGTGAGAACAGCCAAGCCAATTGATCCATCTAGAACTGATCCCACTGTCCTCCTGTTTGTGGAAAGCCAGTACTCCCAGCTGGGGCAAGACATCATAGCCATCCTTGAGTCCAGCAGGTTTCGGTACCACATGGTCATAGCACCGGCCAAGGGGGATATTCCCCCTCTCACAGACAACGGAAAAGGGAAATACACAATTGTTATCTACGAGAATATTTTAAAGTATGTATCCATGGACTCATGGAACAGAGAGCTCCTGGAAAAATACTGTGTGGAATACAGTGTTAGCATAATTGGTTTTCATAAAGCCAACGAGAACAGCTCCCCGAGCATCAAACTGAAAGGGCTGCCATTGCACCTCCACACCAATGTGGCCCTCAGGGACTGCGTGGTGAACCCTCAGTCGCCCCTGCTACGCATCACCAAGGTCCCAAGGGCTGAGAGAGGGCCCCTGCCCGGGGAGGACTGGACAGTGTTTCAGTTCAACCATTCCACCTACCAGCCCGTGCTCCTGACCCAACTGCAGCCCTCCAGACCCACCCCCCCAGCACTGCCAAGGGCTGCTCTGTATGCCACTGTCATCCAAGACCTGGGGCTCCATGACGGGATCCAGAGAGTCCTGTTTGGAAACAACCTGACCTTCTGGCTGCACAAACTGATCTTTATCGATGCCATCTCTTTCCTGTCAGGAAAGAAGCTCACGCTGTCCTTGGACAGGTACATTCTGGTTGACATAGATGACATCTTCGTTGGGAAGGAGGGCACAAGGATGAACGTCAACGATGTGAAGGTAAGGCAAGAGCTGGGATATTCCATCCCAGACACCTGTATATCCAAATGCATCCTTAAAAAGAGGCTAAAAGCTTGAAAATGCTGGACAGCTCAGTTCCCTACTAAAGGCTGAAAGTGCACAGGTGCAGCCAGCAGACCCAGAAACCACAACCTGAGATTACTTTAAAAGCCTGTTTGCCCACATACATCCAGAGATGCACCTATAGATATACAGATATGTAGGGGCATACACATGTTTGTGGTGTATGTATATATAGTATAATTTACAAGCCATTCTTATATTATTTCTTTCACTCTTCCCGTAAAGTAGACAGAACAATAGAAGACGCTTGCCTTTTTAAACCTATCACTGTATTTTAAAATAACAAAAAGAGCAAAAGGAATAAACAACCTGAAAAAGTTCCAGCCCAAATTTGAGTTTTAAGAATAAGCACAATAATTGTTATTAACAAACAAGTATTTAAAGCTACCAGGGACAGGATGGAAGCACAGCACACACCTGAGCAAGTGACACAGCCACCTGATAGAGTGGGAAGCCCACAGGCTGTTCTTCAGGGGCTCCTTTACTCTTATTTGAAGATATGTAGTATCCAGGGATGCCACTAGATTTGTTCACAGTTATTTTCCAAGACGTGTGCAACTTGGAAAGAACAGACATAGCATGACAGTTATTGCCTTGGCATTTTCCACATGTGGGAATCATATTCAGAGATTAATGGGAGTCCCTAAGCACACAGTATCACATCTCAAGCCTTTATTCTAGAGGGTTATTTTTTTTTTCTGTAAATATCCCACTGCTTTCAAGGAAAATTAGCAAGCCTTTTGTTTCGGAACGCAGATTTCTATTTAATTTTGAAATTCCTATTTCCATTTCTACCATTTCTGTATTCATCTGCCTCCTCATCCAGAGCACTGACGCATCAAAACACCCAGCAAAAGCAATAGCCTCATATACAATTAAAAGGATTTGGCACATCAGAACAGTCTGGGTAACTCTATTAGCCAAGCCAGGTATATGAATGCTCATCAGGGCTCATTTGGAGGTTATGGTGTCTCTGAGATCTGAGCTCTGTGCACAAGCTCAGTGATCAAGTGCTCTCTCTCTGGGAATATCTGGTAAAATGATGCGAGAAAGGGCTTGGATATAAGAGGAAATTAACTGAAAAGGCAATTGTGAAACAAGTTTTCCAGCAATAGCTTTCCGCCTGCACATTTTTGAGAGCGTCTTTCTGACGTGGTTTGCTCCACTGAGGAAGTCTGTTATTATTCTACACTGCTTCAAGAGCCCCCATTGCCAGCAGAGCAGTGTCCACACAGAGACACCTGGAGATTCAGATTGTATTTTCCACTGGAATAATCTAATTATGCTTAAAAAATAACAAGTCGCCTCCTTTATTACCCAGCAATGAACATTATTACTGGACAAACCCTGTGCTGAGCAGAGCAGCTCTGCTTCCGTGCTCCTTGCAGGAGACACAGCAGACAACTCCAGGATCCAAGGATCTGAGTAGGACCTGGATGCTGTTTAAAGCACTCAGCATTATGTTTATACACTGCACACATTTATCCATCTGAAACCCCCCCCCAGTCCACACTGCTGAGTATCTGGACAGCAACAAGCAAAAGCATTTGCTACAAGTCAGGCTTTTTGCAAGGAATATGTGGTGAGTCTTGTTTTACAGATTATGTTTTGAGGCAAGGTACAAGGAGAAGCTTTCATCCTTCCCACATTTCTCCAGTGCCAAATCAGCAGCCCATTTTCATCACAAAACCACGAGCAGTGCCACTCATGGCATAAAGTCCCTCCTCACCTCACACCAGAAATCATGTCACAAACACAAACCACAGGGAGAAACCCTTTGCAGGCTCAGGCTCAGAGCAGCCTTCCCAGCAAGTGCTCTTCTGGGGACAATAAACAGTTGGTCTCCCTTTCGACGTGAGTGTTCACACATAAATCCACTCTGCAACTTGACCACCCATAGATACTCTGTGGCTTCATTTCACATCAGTTCCCTGGTAGGATTTGTCCCTCAGGGTATCTCACAAACACTTGCTGCACATCAGTCTGTTCTGACAGACTAGACACTCCCAGAACACATTAACACACAAACCAGAGCACTTGCTAATTGAACAGAACACCGAAATGGGAGTGCTCTTGGGTCAGTTTACAGCAAAGAGAAACCACAGCCAGTTGGGGAACAATCTCCCCAGTCACTTGGGAAGGAGGCAAGTAAGAACCAGTGGACCTGCCTTCGCCCTGTAAGGCAGAGCAGCTCTGCTTGAGAGGCAGAAATAACAAATATTGAGGAGGCTGCTATTCAAGTGGTGCCAAAGCATTGCCGCGCAGTTGGAAGGGGTGGCTGTGCCAGCTGCTCAGAGAGGGTTTGCTTTGCAGAGCTACAGGGACTCTGTCGGGCTCTCCCAAGGTGCCAGGCACACCCAAGATCCCTGGGAATACTTTAATACACAGCAGGGGCACAGTTCCACACCTCCAGTAAATAGCATCCCTCTGTTCAGCCTCCTCAGCATTTCCTTCCTGTGACCAAACACACAAGTGCCTGCTCAAAGGACACGACTACCAATGAGTCCTCTGATAACAATATTAGAATGTAACAATAACAAGACAAGTCAACCTGTTCCTGTGTAATTACTTCCTGCAGCTCAAAGGTTCTTATTCCCTCACAAAGCCATTTCTCAATTAGGTGTTTCAGGGATAATATACAGTTTTATAAAGGGTGGCATCAACTACAGAAACGGAGATTAGAGAACAGAGTTATCACGGGCTGTGTTTACCACAGACGATCTCCCAGTCCCTTGTGTTGTACAAGTTGAGCAAGGTCACGTCTGGCTAAGTAATTAAACAGGAACTCGGCAGAGCCACAGAAAGCTATTTGCCCAAGCCTTGCAGAGATCCACCTTGAGCCCAGCAAGCCTCTGCAAATGAATTTCTTCCTTTCCTGCCTGCCAATATATTATCTCAGTGCTTGGTTTGAGAAGGCAAAAGAAGCCATGAGCCAGTTTGTAGAATTTGGGTACTCGCGCATGGTATTGGCGTCATGGGCGCCGCCATGTTGTGGCACAGCAGCCTCTGCATCGCGGGCGTGGCCATTTTGTGGTACAAAAGGAGATGAGGGGGCGCGGCCATTTTGTGTGGTGTGTCTATCAGGCAAGCCACACAGGCAGGAAGGACGGCCATTTCGTGGCTCTCAGGAGGGAGCCAATAAAGGGCGGGAAGAGGGGCCATTTTGTGGCTCTTGTGAGGGAGCCAAAAAAGGGCGGGAAGAGCGGCCATTTTGTGGCTCTTGTGAGGGAGCCAAAAAAGGGCGGGAAGAGCGGCCATTTTCTGACTCTTGTGAGGGACAAGAAGGACTGTGAGGGCATGGTCCGCCATTTTGTAGACCATGTGAGGGGGATTTTGCTGAATCATTCGAGACATGATTAGTGGAGTCATTTAAAGCTATTTTCATACCTGAATCTTGACCCAACAGAGAAGAACACACGCATCGGCCACAGTCCCTATCTTCCCCTGTGGTGTCTCTTTCCTTTTTTTCACATGACCTTGTCTTAAATGATTTGTAAAATTAACCTCCAAGAAATAGCCGCTTGGGAAGCTAGCACATCATGATTTTTTAAGAATTTCCAAAGTTTTTGTCCCAACTAATCCCACTCATCATAATTAAGAACAGAGGGAACAGCATAATTATTTTTATCAATCCATTTAACTAGTGCCTTTAAACGGGTGTCCGTGGGAATAAATAAAACTTTTAAGGTCGCTATAAGCTTCCTTTTGCGTCCTTGTGAGCACAGATCCCATGACTAAAATTTTTATGAAGTGAAGGAAGGGGAGACACAACTTCGCATTTGCTGGCCTACCTCATCCAGCAGGACGCCAAAGAATCCAGCACTGAGCCACGGATGACTCGCTGGAATGGAGGTCCTACACCAGACCTCCACCTGAGCCACGACAGACACTGCAGCTTCTTGCACATGGTGAAGACGGCTTCCCAGTGTCCCTGTTGGGGTGCCAATTTGCGGAGCCGTTGACCGAGACCCCAATGACTACACACCCACACACCAGCAGCTGCGGGCTCAAAATGGCGGAGTTCATTGAGGGGAGCGGCTTATATAGGGTGGGGGGGGGAAGGTTCCAGAAAGCCCGGCGGTAACTGGAACGGGATTGGACAAAACTGGGGGCAGAGCCTGTAACACAGCAACCAAACGACCAATGGGAAACAGCTCTGCAAACAACCAATCAGGGGGCAGGGTTCAGGGCGGTGGCGGGAAAACCATGAGGGGGAAGAAGACAACATGGAGGGCAATGAGGGCAAAGCAACAATGGGGAACCACCATGACAACAAACTTAGGGCGTGTAACTAACGACTGCAATAGGCTAAAACCCATAACAATTAATCGCCATAACAGTCATAAATGAGTTACAAATGTCCATCAGCTATACTTCCGCTGAAAATGTAACGAGTTCTGTTTTACGGGTTGGCTCAATAGAATCCTCTTCATATGTCCAACATGCAAAACATCCTCTCCACGTCTCATAGTCCAGTTGTTTCCCAACACCCAACCACACAACAAGTCCAGTGTCACTATCATTTAGCAAAGAACTCCTGGAAACATCTGGCCACACTGTGTCGGAAGCGCCACACAGAAAACATACAATACTTTCACCTTTAAACCTTCCTTTTTGCTGAGCACCAATAATGCTGCATTACCCAAAAAGGGAATAAGAATCTGCTGAAGTCTTTCTATTTTCTCAGTTGGTATAGTATGAGACAGGACAGTATTCACTCACCAGGAAGAGCTCAGTGCAGTGACCAGGGCTTTTTCAACACCTCTCTCAAGTATACTTTCCATTGTTAACTCCAAAGCCCTGCAAGCCAAGGCATTTTTTAACAAATAAAACAAAACAAACAAACAAAAAAATCCAAAGTAAAAAGCACCAGCCTCTCACTTTTTGCCCTCCTGGTAGCTCAAGAACTTACCCTGCCCCACAACTTCCCTTTCATAGCCTCCTTCCAGGTGAACTCTGTCAGGAATCACCTGCTTCCCTCTCTTTCCCCACCCTCCCAGCTGGAGCTGAGAGAGTATCACAAACAAATTCGGAGCCCCATCGTATCACACAGCCCCTTTCTCTAAAAGCCAGGCTTCCCTTTTCAGTATTCCCTCTAATTGCTGCCATAGGGGCAAGAGCATCCTTGGGCTTCCTGAGACAGCATAGAATGATGGAGCAGTGCTTGGGAATGTCGTTTGTGTCACTGCTGGCTGCATCCTTCCTTCTCCTTGCAACCCACCTTGTGTTCTCCCTTTGCCTTCTTTGCTCTGAGCTCCACTTCCATCACTGGGAACTGCATTAGTCTCTGACACCTTCTCAGTGCCACAGCCTGCGCTTTGTCTTTGACCTTCACCACCACTGAAATGCCTTGAGAACTTAAGGGCTGTGATTTGTGGCTCACTTTAGTGTTTTAAAGACAAGAATTCATGCTGGAGTTGCATCTTCTATGGCAATTCCAAATTAAAGATACTGGCACAGCAGGAGGCTGAGCCCAACAACTGGATCCCTCCAACATATGCCTTTCCTGATCCCTGTGCAAGGACAACTGCTTTCAGGTGGAATAACTGGCAAGACCTGGGCCACATCACCAGGCGTGGCAGAGGGTCAGTCAGTACAAAGCTGTGGGTGGGCACAGAGTGAGCAAAGCTCTCTGTGAAGCTGCTGTGTGCACAGACAGGGAATATTGCAATGGATCCCTGGATTTCCAGCTCAGGTTTCTGAAGTGTTGCTCTGGATGCCCCTGTGCCCATCCTACACCCACACTGAGCTGTAGGGAAGGTTCTGGTGAAGTACAGCCGCCCCAGATCTCAGTGTGCACCCAGGGACTTCCAAATGTACTCCGTATCAACCCCCAAATCCCCAGTGCCTGAGCAAAACTCGGAACTCCCGGTGCTATGATGAGGCACTGGAAACAAATCTGCTTTTACTGTTCATTCATCTGTGGGGCTTTCCTTCAGCAGAGGCTGCAAAGAGCAATTGCTTCCCTGCTGATGATGTGAGAGAAAGGAATCATCCCCACAGCCCTTTGATAAGCGCCTGCCAGCAAAGTAACCAGGCCAATGGACAGTGCAGGGAGGAACTGAAGGCAGGAGATGAATGAGCACAGGCAGCCAGAGCAGACAGCCCAGCATTAGTCAGTACAGGCTGGGTGGCACTGATGGCACCTTTTAAAGCACTCCAGAGTGGCAGTGAAGAGCACAATGAAGTGACATTCTGGAGTTCCCACTTTTGGATGGTCCTAAAGCATTCAAAAATGAATTTAAATAGTAGCTGAGCGGCATTATAGGAAAACTTCAATAATCAGACCATCTTTTTAAAAATGGGAGTGTCTGCTCCATTCTGCTTCATCAGAGATAATGGTTCATTCAATATTTTCCTTGGCTGGGTCTCCTGAATCCCCCAGTTCTTTCTGTAATAGTTTGAGTGTTAAATACTTCTCAAGTGCCTTGTCAAGATACATCACTCCAAATGTTTCTTACTTCTTCTGTCTCAATAGACTGCTCTCTCACTCAGAATTTCAGTACCAGTGCAGGTAAGAACCACAATTCCTTGCCATCAGCAAAGCATTTCTTTGCCTCCTTGGCAGCCTGATGGATTGACTGTCTATCCAAGCACCTTCCCTGAATTATAATGGACTGGGGGCTCTCTCATTTGCCAGTTTCACACTGAAGGTTTGGTAGGTCTTGACAGTGTTTTCTGAGCTCTTGCCAGAAAACAAGTTCTGGTGGCTCCAATTTTCTACCTGTCTCAATGTCCCTCACACTGGAAGGGCATCTTTGGCACAAGGTCTAAGCAAGATTTTCCTGGATGTTTGAAAACTCACTCAGTGTTCTCCTGTCCCAGAGGATACACTGATTTTTGGTCTGAAGGGTGACATGGCTCCAAGGGGTGCGGTTTGATGTTGTTTGTACAAGCACTTCAAATCTGAATGAGGGTTTTTTTCTGAAGAAAAAAGTTTAAACTTCCACAAAGAAAGCAAATGAATAAAAAAAAATATCAGAGAGAAATCATCCTTCATTCTTCCAGATTTTTAACTAGGTGTAGGAACTCAATAGAATTTAATTTTGAAAAAGACCACCAAATTTGAAATTTTAAAAAGCAGCAGAATTCATTTTAAAATATGGAGAGGACAGGTTTTTCAGTGCCTGGTCTAATTCAGAGATTTCCAGTGCTCACAGCCTGAGCTCAGCACCACTGTCTGGTGACAGATTCCTCTGGCTACACTTCCCCTGATTTCCTGGATTTGTACTGATTTCTCCAATCCCTCCTCCAAAATGCCTCTGAAGTCACAGGCTGTGTCATACTGGGGTGTATTTCCAGGATACCCGTGGTACTCTACGTAATTTAGTTTCATTAGGGAATCCCTGGGAGCCAAACCCCAGGGCTGCTTTGTATCAGCCCCCAGGAGACCCACAGTAACCTGAGCTTTCAAACAGGCCATTTTAGTTATAAAAGAGCAATAAGAACACTCTGAAATGATGGAATAGCTGTGTGGAAAGGCCAGGCAATGCAGGCTGCAGGAGCAGGTGTAATTATTGCCTTAAAAGCACTTGATGCAGCAATAAACACGTTGTCCCGAACACCACATATAACGCAGTGCCTTCAGTACCAGTGCTGCTTCAGGGACTTTAAATATGTCTTTGCACCCAAATGGGAGCAGAAGGAACACTCAGAGCAGCACCCTTGGCATTATTCAAATGATGTGAAAGTGGCAACGCTCAGGGAAAGGGTGAGTAGAGGGAAGGATGGACAAACAGAGGAGTGATGGGCAAAATCTCCAGGAGAAAGGGAGAAATTTGAAACTTAAATTATTTAGCAATAATTAACTGGGCATTCTCTGTCCATCTCTTTGTTGTAATGTAGTATGAAAACAAATATTTTATTATGTCTGTCTTCAAATCCTTAGACATAGCTATCACTCCATTCTCATTCCTATATACATATATACTCACACAAATCATATGATATTTGTCTCTTCTATGAATATGGCCAAAGATCCCTTCAATTACTGCTTTTACTTCTAATGTTTTCCATCCCCACCTGTCTCCTTTCCATACAGGCAGAATAATTTAAGGGCTTTTAGGGAGAAGTTACCGAACTGCAGTTTACACAGAGGGCACAGTAAGAGTCCAGCAAGAGCTGCTCCTCAAACACTGGGCTCAATGTCCCTCCAAAGTGCAAAATTACCTTCCAATAGACGGACACACTCTGTTATTATCCCTCCTGAAGGGAAACAGCACGTGCCAGCACGTGGAACTTCAGCGCTGCTCAATCATCAGCAGGTTTTGAGGCCAGCTGACAGGATAACCTTCCAGCCAGAGCTCCTGCCCCTGAAAAAGCTGCCCCTGGGATGTGACCATTGCTCCCAGTGAGCTGTGCCTTCATCTGCGGGGAGATTTAGGCTTTCCAAAGGGCTGGCCAGTTTTCAGAAGTGTTTCCTTCTCCTCCGGACATGCACAGAGTCCAACTACTGTTACAGAGACACAGGAATGAATGACCTTCTGACTCCATCATTTAATTTGCAATTGTGATGGTTTGATAGAGTCATTTCGCCAATGAAATTCCACCACCTTCTTCCCCCGGCTCCGTGTGCTGAGCATGACTCCATATGGCCTGGAATATCCCTTGGGTCAGTTGGGATAAAGTGTCCCAGCTCTGTCCCCTCCCAGCTTCTTGTGTGTCCTCGCTTGGTGGGGTGAGAGCCAAGAGCACCAGTTTATGAGATGCACCCTCACAGGACCTCACCGTGTAAGTGTCTTTTTGTTTGTTGAAATTATATATTTTTCATATCTTGTCTTTACTATTGAATAGAACGTTGCAAAATACCCTCACTAGTCACGTGCTCCTTAGGTCAAAATGATTTTTAAGTGCTATTAATTAATTTCTCAAAAAACAAGTACAAAAGAAGGGTTTTTTTGTCTCATGAGCAATTACAATACTATTGCATAAGGCTACTTATTAATTTAAATATGTTGACAAAAATTCTAAATTTGTAATGGGAATATTAAAACTGTGATTTATAAGATAGGGAAAAACTCAAAGAAGTGGAGATGAGGGTTTTAGTTCTTCCTTCCAGCTTGTGCAGCCATTTGTCCTTGGACTAAAGGGGTGAAAAATCCTTCCATGGTGGCAAAGTGGCAAAGCAGAGGAAAATGAGGTTTATATTCTTGCTCCTCCATCACCTTGCACTGCTCCAGTGGAACAGCTTCTCGTGGCAAAATGTTGATTTATTAAAGGCAGAATGTTTCACCAGAACATGACTCAAACAAAATTATGTTCTGCCAGCTCATCTGCTCTGGCAGACTAAAGGAAAAGTGGGCAGTTTGTAGAATATTAAAAAAAAAAAGTATTCCAAAGATCATAATTAAATGTAGCTTTGGAATTGCTGATCCTCCAGAAATTAAAAATTGCAAATAATTCACACTCTGCTGAGAGATTTCTTTAATATCCCAGGAACTGGGTATTTCAGGTTTTTACTGCCTCTCGTTTTCTGTAAAAGCCAGAATTATTAATGCAGCTTTTACATCACATATTAAATCCCAAACACAAACACTGAGGCAATTTCTAAAAACTCTCTTAATATTCTATCAGGGCTAAATTCAGATTGAATTAAGGCCACGGGCTTCAAGGACCTGGATGTTTTTGACCCCAAAACATCAGCCCCTCCAGTAAAGGTGGGCTAAGGGATGTTGGAACCCACATTCTGACAGCAGGCTGTGTTTGCCTTCCCAAAGCTGGGGAGAGAGCGACTCTTCCAGCCGTCAGTGACCCCGGTAGCTCAAGCGCTGTGTTGGTGAGGGGCAGCTGCTGTACCAGGGCAGAGGCTGTGCCTGGGAACAGCAGGGCATGGGGGAGGCAGCAGGGCGGGCCACCACAACTGCATCAGGGCTGTGCCCTCCCCTTTCCAGTAATATTTAATCCCCGAGGGCTACAGAGACTGAAAACCTCCTCGGTAATAATATTTACTGTAGGTTTTTCAACAAGTTAGCACAAATGTTTGGGAATTAATTGAATATACACGGATAAATAAGCATTAATCTATATGAATCTATAATTAATAGAGACTAAATACTCCGTAATCGTATTAATTTAGGGAACCTTTGATGGAGTTCCAGGCTTAAGTGTGAACTGCTGAGGATATGCTCTGCATGGTTAATAATGCTAACAATACTAATACTACTACTAATGCATTACCTATTTAAAAAATAGTTTCACCTGCAGAATGTGAGTTCTTTAATAAAGCTCTGTGTGTGTCTTGCTGGTAACACCCCTCAAGATTTATGTGCATCACAAACAAATATGTCTGTGGCATTGCAGAGTGTAATTCTACTGTATTTGTTATTAGGGAAGGGAATACAGTTTCCCATATGCTCCCACTGCTGTTTCTCCTGGAACTGGGAACATGCTGCCAGTACATTCCCAGGAAAGAAAAGCCACCCATCCCTGCTGTAAATATTCCAAGGTGGGTGTCCCAGAGCAGCCCCGTATCAAAGAGCAGAGGGAATTTCGGGCAGCAGGTGCATTTCCAAGCCCAGCAACAACATCCTGGCTTCATAAATGTCAGTGTCTGGTTCCTGGTGCTGCAGCCTTTGGGGTGTGCTGAACCCCAGCAGGGGAGAGACAGGGCAAAGCAGAGGGAATGCAGGGCCTGCACAAGGTCTCAAGGGATAAGGAATGTTTTCCACAATGGAAAAATACCACCTATTCCTTAGCTCTTCCTCATGTTAAAGGTGCAAATTATTTTCAGGATCTGAATGTATACCTTGTCCAACAGTCTTGTTTGTGTAGCTGAGCATTAGCCAAGTAAAACCTATCCCAGCAATTCAGTAATTATGATTTTTAAACAGCTATTCCCACATAAAATAAAATTATGGCATTACCCTTCAGCTTGGAGGGTAACAGAATCTCTCTCTTCAGAAATGAGTGGAAAGTCAGTGTAACAACTATAATTAAAAGGTGGATAGTTTGCTGAACATATTTTTCCAGTTTAATGATCCTGTGTTACATGGATTCACATTTTACACTGCAAGTAGCTACAGCTTTCAATGGGAATATTTAGAGAGAAAAGTTCTGCCTGTAATGATTAAGATCAAAAGCAATCAGATTTAAAAGTTAACTGGCTCAGGAATGCCTACCACCAAAATGCACTGGCATGGCTTTGAAACAGAAATCTTTTTTAAACAAAATCCCAAACTAAACCTGTCCCCCCAACCCTTCTGCACCTCTCTTGTTTTGTGAGATAATGCTCTGCAAGTATTTCATGTGCTGGTGAGCTCAGCTCTCTTCCCTGTTCCTCAGTGCCAGACACCCATTCACCGTACAGTTTGACAGCCACATGTGAGAGCAGAGAACACCCAAAATTTCAGCTGTTGTGAGACATGAAAGGATCTTGAGCATCAGAAACACTGATTTTTACTGTGTTATTGTTGTCATCAGGCATTGCTACTCTTGGAAGACACACCCCTCTTACAGGGTCTGGGCTGAGCCTTTCCCTAGAACTATTCCCATGGAAAGCTCTGTACACCACGGGAATGTGCTCTGAGAAAAATGATAGGCTGGGGAAAGGGATGAGAAATTTCTAAAGGATGTCGCCATTCTCTTCCAAGCAGCCAAGGAAAGGCACCATAAAAGACATCAGGAACCACTCTCTGATATCCAAATGCTTGTTGGAAACGTTCACTCTCCCTCCCAAACAATTCCCTTGTGTGCTCAGGCACAGCAGAGCATTCCTTTCTTCCTGTGTGATCTGGAAAATCAGGGATGAGGAGCTTGAAGAGAGCACGGGCACACCTTCCCAGCAGGAAACTCTGTGGATACACAGCACTCCTGGAAACTCAACACCAACACAGGTTGTTTGTCAGCAGCAGTTTTGGAAGCCCTGGGGATAAGTCACCCCTGTCAGGAATGATTTGGCAGCACCTAGAAAGGGATAAGCCCCATCAGACAGAAGGAAATTGAACCAAAGCCTCTTTTTCTCTCTAGTGGCTGAAATTCCTGGGCAGACCTCCCCCTGAGGAGGTGTTGTCCTTGCTCAGGGAGGTGATCCTCGTCCCTGCTCTGGAAGCTTTGGGAAAGGTGTGGTGATGCTTTTTAACCTGCAACATTTCCTTTGGCTCTTACAGAGGTTCGTTCTCAATTTTACCTAAAATCCCTTAGCTTTATGAAAAAGTAACCCCCTGGAACTTCTGGGATGGCTGGTCTTAAATGTGTCAGTCTCATTTGGTGATCTGGATGGATTTTTTTGGAGAACACATTGGAAACTTGGATGTTTCCATTGAAGAGAATTGAGCAGAAACCTAACAGGGGCACTGCCACTTTGCTTTGGATCTTCCAGCTTCCTGCTCTGGACAACTTACTGTGCTGTCTTCAAGCTGGGAAGGATAATAGAGCAGGAGATGTTTCTGGAATGGATTTTGCAAACTCCAGTTTACAGAATGAGTGGTGAAAACAGTTCTCCAGATTTCCCTGGGTTCCGATTTTTATGGAGAGGGTGGGCAATGGACAGACTTGCATAAGAGGGAAAAAGTAACAAACCACACACACAGCTGGTGTATAAAAGTAATGTAAAAGGTGTTAGAAATTATTTGATATTCCCATTACATGCTTTAGAAGAGTTACAAGGAAAAATAGCAATTAATAATAAGAAGGACAAGAAAATTGGAAATATTGAACACGTTGAGCGTAAAAATATCCGTTCCCAGACCAAAAAAAATCAGCAAGGAAAGGCCTATTTCTGCTCTGCCCTTCTGCACTGGGATATTTTGGACATTCCTGGTTTTTACCACCAACAGCAGGAACAGAGAAATGAGTACCTGCTGTGATTTCAGTGTTCCCCCTCCCCATTCAAAACCCTTATTTTTAAACATGTGGAGGTGCTCTCTCAAGGCCACCACATCTATCCATCATTGTGCCAACACGCCCATTCCAAAGGCTGAAGGACACACCTGCATTTTGAATATATCACCTGCTCCAATCTCTCCTTTATGATTGAAACTGTGCTGAGGGAAAATAAAAAAAAAAAAAAGCTTAATTCCCCACCACAAAGCGTATACATCAGTTGGTTTGTAAGCAGTAAATTTAAAGCAGAAATTTGAGATTGCTGGTGGGAGGTCAGAATTTGGAGATAAATGTCCCTGATGAGAACTTTAAGGAAGTTTTATTTTTATGACAAGTTATCCAAGGAAATAATTTCCAAGGGCAGTAAAGGAACAGAAAACTACTCTGATGAAACCTCAGTAGATCCAAATCCATAAATTAAAGAAGATAAATAAGGAAGTCGCCCGTAGTCCAGTCTTTAGATAATTTACAACATCTGAGTGCCCACCAATAACAAGTTGGGGCTTTCTGTTGTTGGATTTTATTTTTTTTTTTGCTTAAGGAAGCAATTTTTGAGACACCGAGGAACAAGAGAGAGAAAGAACACACAACTAAACCAAACCGCAGCTGCTGATGCTGCTTGTCTCTTACTCTGTGTGTTGTGCCAAAGAAGGGGCCACTTTGCTCTGGTGTGGCATGGCCCAACCCCTGCCCGGCTGCTGTGCCCGGGGGTCACTGTCGGTGCCGGGCAGTGCAGGGACTGACCCCAGCACCGTTTGCTGTAACGGGGTCATCATGGCTGAGCGTGGGTTTTGTGTTAACATGCTATTTTAAACCCTGGGGTGGTTGGTACCTTTAAAGCCTCGAGATGGTTTTTCTCGTTCAATACTCATTTTAGGGGTTATTTTTGTGATTGATCAGAGCTGAGATGATGGTTCTGCCTCTGCCTTTCAGGCCTCTTCCTTGCCCGCTCTGCAGGGGAGTTGGAGACAGACAAACCCCACCTGCCTTCTCCTGACTCCCCAGCCTGAAGAGCCTTTCTCCCACAGATTTCTTTTGCTGAAAATGTTTCACCTTTTAAAAAATCAGACCTGATAAGAAATAAGCTCTAAAGCCTTTCACTGCTCTGCTGGAACTGCCACAAGCTCCTGTCCCTGCTGCAGGGACCTGTGGGGAGGGATCCTGGTGAGGACTGGGGCTCGTGCCAGCAAGGTCCCCATAGCCACAAGGCATTGCCACCCATTCTCAGCTTGGTCCTGTTTTGACCCCTTCCAGGATTTGTCAGCAGATTTAGTTAGTATTCCCAAAAAAGCCTACAGATTGGTAGTGATGGATATTGGAGTCCCTCAGTGATTTCCCAGGGAGGCTGTAATTCTTCTCAGTGAGTAATGCCGACACAGAACAGCAGTCACTGCTGGCAGGGAACCACTGCAGCCATTCCATTCCCTGCTCCTGTGGGACCAGCAGCAGGTCCTGTGGATGCTCCCAGCCCTGCCTAATGCCTTTGATCTTCCCCAGCCAGACAGGGCTGGAGAATGGGAAGCAATTGCATTAACCCATCCATGTGGCCCCGGTTAAAATAACCCCTGCTTTTTATTCATGCTCTTTACTTTTAATTTATACCTTTTGCCCTGTTAGCCCATCTCCTTGCTCTTCATTTGAGCTTTTTGCTGCTGGATGTTCTAACCAGGCCACAAATTCCTTTTTCCAAGAAGAGAGACTGAATAATTGCCATGGGTACTTTTATATACACAGACACCCCCATGTGAGTGGTGGGACAAGGTGCTCTCACTGCCAGGGTGTGTCACAGGTGCAGCATCATATCTCCTCTAATACTTAACCAAAAGCCACCTCCTGAGTTCCCAGGGATGTTATTAACCAGTCAGTCATGAGCAGGTAGTGAATTTGGTGCAGTCTCACCCCATTCATCTCATTCAGTGAAACAAGCTGAACCTTTACTGGGACAGATGTGTTCCTCTGTGCTGAATTAAGTGCAAGTAGACTCCTGACAGTTTTCTGACTTTAGGACAGAGTTACAAAACAGCAGCAAACGTAGATCTGATAAATTGGGTATTCCACTCATAAAGGACAAATAAATTTCTCTGTTTGCAATACACATATTACACAGGAGTGCAAATCATCGCTTTTTACTTGCTTCCAATAAACCCACATATCCTCTCAGACCTCACACAAAGGCAGCTAACTCGGGGGAAATGCAGAACACACTCAAGGAATGGCTCTGTAATAAAAAACAGACCTGCAGACGGAGCTGGCTGTGTCCAGCCCCATCCCAGAGCTGTCTATTAATTATTTATACAGCACTATAGATCAGCATAGCACTCCACAGAAATAAATACCCAGGCAAGTGCAGTCCCACCTCTCAGGAAGGCAGGGCAAGGGCCAAATCCCAGTGTGCCCAGTGCTCTGCAGCCAGCACTGGGAATGACACCATTTGGATAAAGCACTGGGAGAAAAGTGTCTCTGGAGGGAACACAAACCTGTGAGGGTTGGCAGCTGCCCACTGCTCCGGGCCCTGGGTAACAGCTCTTCCAGTCAGGCTTGGACAGGGGACACACTGGGAGGGATTTCAAAATCCCATTAAAGACTAGACTGACTTCAACCCTCAAACCCCGTTCAAACTCCAGCCAGTAAGGCAGTAATGTGAATTATTCCTAAGTCCTGCACTGTGGTATGGTCTGTTACCAGCATGTGAAGTGGCTGAAATCCTCACCACACAGAAATCACCGACCTGGCTGCACTGGGTTTATCAATTCCTCACCGAGCTGTGTCCTCACCAGTGCAGATCCAGCTGAGCTGATTGTCCCCCTTGCGACAGGAATTTGTGCTCCAGACTGAAAGCTGAAAATAAGGGACACGGAAAGCTGGTCCTGCAGTGACCCCATCAGTGATATCAGCCTACACAGCAACTTTTTTTAAATCAGTTTTCCTACCAGAAAAAAACCCACCAGTGCCAATTATTCTACACTTTCCTTACAATCATTACTGTGACTGTAACTATTTTGTGGTATTCCTATCAATTCCAGGTCCATTGGCTTTGAAAATTGCCAGGACCGCATCAGGCATAGTCTGATTTATTTTTTTCCTAGCACAGATTTCAGGGAAGGAGCAAGAGCAGGAAGAGGCAATCAGAAAAATCACATCCTGACAGCAGCTGCTTGCAGTGCAAAGAAACACCGCTGAAAGTATTCTTTGCTTTGTTTTTTCCTCTCTACAAATTTCCAGTTGGAAATCAAGAAAAAAAACTACTGCTTTGTAGTCCTCCAACTTTCCACAGACCACCAGCAAATTGCTGTGTGGAACAGCTTGGGGATGAACCTCAGGGCTGTGTAACTGCACAAGCACTGAGGAGAGAAGTTAGGGACGTAAATGAATAAATGCATTAAAAGCCTTCTTGGTATTAATAACAGCCCTGGTGCCAGAGGAGCCTGAGAAAACTGTCTTGGAGTGAAAACCCATTTTGGTTGGAAGGGATTTCTGGAGGAGATCTAATCTAAGCCCCTGCTCAAAGCAAAGGCAGCGTCAAAGGTAGATATGTGCAAATATTTGTACATATTTTCTATCTACAGCACATATAAATAAATAGTGAGGTGCGAGCAGTGGGCATATATATATATGTATATTATGTACACATGTATGAAAGAGAAAAAACCTGCAGCAGTGGAATCACTTTCCAGCACTCGGATCTGCTCCCAAATGAGTAATGACTTTGAGTAACGGCAAGTGAGCCCCTTTTTGACAAGATTCTCAGTCATACCCCTCAGAAGGTGATGGGACAACGTAACCCTGGCCCTGTGCCCCTGGGATGCCAGACACTGGCACACCCTCCCACGCCAGAAGCACTTCCTAGGATGAGGCTGTGGAAGTAAAATAATTCAGGATGACAGGAAACTACAGATACACTGGAAAGCAGGAATATCCAATTTCCCCTCCTTTCCTTGATCTCCTTCCAAGTTGAGTGAAGAACTACATCCTTTCCCCTCTGCCCTCCACACTGTGCATCCCTCACGGGCAGGCTCTGTAGTCACCTGGGGCCATGGAATGAAATGCCCTCGGGCACTCTGGGCACTGTGACCACAGGGACAGGAACCTCCAAGCCCTTGAGGTTTTGCTGCTTCCCAAAATCCCCTCTCACAATATTGCCAGGAGCTCTCATGACACCCTGCCCTTTCTGCCCTTGCTGTCTCCAACACTTTCCCTGCACGTGAGCCCATATTGGTCAGCCTGCCTGTGAGCTGGTGACCAGGCAAAGAATGCCAGACAAAGGACAAGGATCTGTGTGTCCTTTCCCATCATAAGCCCTTTTTGGTCTGACTGAAGTTTCCAATCCCCTGTCCGTGCACTTGCACACACACAACCCCCCCGGCTGCATTTCCCACCACCACAAACAGCCCCAGTGCTGACCACACTCGCCTCACTGGCCCCGACAAGGAACATGAGATCACATTCTGTCGGCTCAATTAATCTGCCTCTGTCCTCTTCACCCTGTACATCATTGCACATGCAAAGAAGGGCTCCTGCTCTAGCAGCACTATTGATCCACACAGACCTTTGGGTGAGGAGTAAAGCCTCTTTAATTACTTTGGCCGACTTTCAGGTTTGGTTTTGTTTTTTTAACTAGTACCACGTTTTAGTGTTGTTATCACTTAGCTTAGACTTGGAGTTTTGCTCTCCAGAGAAACACCACCTACCCCAGCCTGGCCTGCCCATGCTTGGCATCCAAATCAGAAAAACCCATTCTTTTCCCTTCTCTAAGGATTTGATAACCTCTACACTTTCCTTAGCCAGAGGTGTTTTGACCTTTAATTAAAAGGAAAATTTGTTGTCTTCCATTCAGAAGGCAGCAAATAATGAACTCATTAAAATGAGGTTAGTGCTCAGGCCTTAGAGCAATAAGAGCCCAAGTCTCATTAGCAGCTAACAATCCAGAACACAGCACATAAATAAACCTAATATGGCAGAGCAAAATGCCTTGGTGCATTAGATTTGAGCAGAATCAAATGTTTACAGTCAATGATGTCTGGGGCATGAAGTTTTAATGTACTTAATGAAGGAAAGCAAATTGCTTCCTATTAGGCATGAAATGTTCCTGCAGAAATCGCCCCAAAAAGTTTATTATGTAAATGAAGGATAGAGTTATAATTAAAAAGGACATAGCAGGAAAATATCACTTCTTCCTAATAGATGCACCAATTATGAAGAATAAAGACACGGCAGCTTCAAATCTACAAAAGGTAATTATATGGATTAATGTAAAAGGCTGCTGAATGTAAATGCAATATAAAGAAGAAACTGTGTCTTGTGCATGTCAGAGAGAAGCTTCATTGAAAAAGCAGAGAATCAATTAATAAAACGAAACCCATGAGTTTCGAGAGATTCCAGGCAATTAAGGGTTTGTATTTGAAGGAACACCTTAGATTACCTTAAAAAAATCCCACTCTTCGCCTAGCCTGGCATGGAGACCTGTCCTGTGTGCAGGTGAGTTCCATGGCTGTCTCTTTGGAGAATGATAATTACTGAGTATTATCTGTTTAACTGTTGTTTCATATTAAGGATGTGGAAGACACTGCTCCCCTTCCCCCAAACCACCAGGTAGTGACAAAATAACTTTGGACTGGCTTAGCTGGCAAGATCTTCTTAGTATTAAAGAGAGGTGAGGTCATGAAAATGAAGTTTAGCTGCATATTATATAAATTAATATACATATATGGAAATTGCAATGAAAGAAAAAAGTCTTTAGGACCAAGCCAAATCCAGTCTGAGTGACAGATTTGCCCTCTAGACAGAGAAAAATGCTTGACACACTGCAGGTTATAGGATTTACATCTTAATCTTTGCTCTGTGCTTTTAATGAGACCTCACCGGGCTGGCAGGCTCCTGCCCACCCCACAGGTCTGTCATCTTAAGGAGATGGGAGGCAAAGGGGAGGCAGGAGCCAGGCTCCCATAATGACGTTTGTTTCGTGCACCTCCCTGCACTGTATGTTAAGAGATGATAATTTCCCCGAGATGTTCTCTCCTCAAAGGAAAATTAAATTGATTTTGCTCAGCCCATCACTCTTTCTCAACGTATCTAAAATGCTCTAGATAGCTTGGAAAATTATGTTCTAAAACGTAATGGCTCAGATTCTATGCTTCTGACTTTAATGGTGTCAGTTTAGTGCCAGTTTTTGCCAGCTGGGGATTCTCCTCAATGTCTCAGCTAACAGTGGTGTTGATCTCGGAGGTTTTACATCCTAGCGAGCGTTTAGTTGTTATATATTATGTAAATACAGTCCCACATGTGAAATTGTCACAGGATTGAAATAATCAACTTACTAAACGTCTGGCAAGACAGGCTGGAAACCATACAGCTACCTTAGTGTTTAATGCTAAAGCACAGGATTTACTGCCCTTAGATTACCTGATTTCCTTCAGCAAGGACAGGAGTTTGCTTGGTGACTGTTGTCCCTCATAAACACCCTCTTTGCTTTACATCCTCCCTGCCACCTAATAAGTGTTTCTGTTTAAAACAATTAAAGCAGATGCAAACTGCCTGACTATCCTTTGTGCTACACTCACACAACTCAGCTGCTTAAACCCTGGTATCATCACCTACACGGGTCTGGGGTCTTGTGGGCCCAGGTAGAGGTGCTGGTGGTTGTTTAAATTAGACCAGGGGGCGGAGCACAAAGGCGAAACTATTCCCCTGTAATGTGAAGCGAAATTAGCAATAACCACACAAAATGTGATTTTTTTTCGAATAGAGGACAACATCAGCTGGACTCGGAGCGCGTGTGAACCACTGCAATCATTTTATCTTTGAACTCTGCAAGAACATGATCGATAGAAATGTTATTAATAGCTCACAGGAAAAGTTCTCAAGAGCCACATAATGGAGACACAGAAAATTGATGAAAATAAGAGTTTATAACCCATTCAGCACTGGCAAGACCAATAGGGAGGTAAATGCACTACCCATCTCACACACGGCTCGCCCAAATTCTGTGGGCTGTGCACAAGGAGCAGCTTTAGAAGCAGTGCAGAACTGACATCTAACAGGAAATGTAAAGAGCTCATACAAAGGCTGAACCATCTTTCCTCTTTCTCTACTAACTGAAAATATGTCCAAGAAAAAAATGGATAGGTGAGCAAGACTACACCTATTTCTCCTATAAGCAACACCCTTTCTCTCCCTTTCACTTAGTCTGGGCTAATCTTGTGTCTGGAGGGGAGAAGAAAAATGAACAGGGTACACATTTCTGACTTGGACATCACTTGTACCATAAGTCAAAACTGGAGTGTTTCTGCAGGTAAGTAAACTCCAATGCCTCCCTGTCTGGATGGCAAGCAGTATTCCTAATTTTCCTTTGGGTCTGAAGCACATTCAATGTACCTGCACTAATAACCCAGAGCGTGGGTGACTCTGTGATCCAGGATATTCCTGCCTCTGAATAGCTGGATCCAAGTCCTGCCACAGGTCACTGCCACAATGGAAACTATCTTGTCCAAGCTACAGAACTGTCACCTACTTGGGTACTTAGGTACTGTCACTAGCCATCCTAGACCATCAAACTCTGATGTAATAGCCTTATAAAAAAGAATGAGCCCAAAATAAAGTGTGAAGCATTTTAACAGTATCTTCTTTTTTTGTATCTACTCAGTTGGACACAACTTTTAAAAATGGGGCATTCCAAAAATCAATAGTAACTTTTCTAAATGCATGTTAATTTCTTATTTATTTCAGGCTTTACTAGAGACCCAAAATTTACTGCGCACTCAGGTTGCAAATTTTACCTTCAACCTTGGATTTTCAGGAAAATTTTACCACACAGGTAAGAAGGAACTTCATGCTCTCAGGTAGCTGCAGTTAAATAGGTGACAATTTTAAACCTGGCTTTAAACATGCCCTTTTTAAACAACACAGAGTGAGCCTGTGGGAAATACATGTTCCACCAGCTTAGCACCCAGTGTCCAAAGGGGTAAAGGTGCTCCATGGATGAACTAATCAGGTATGAGAGGATGTCCTTGGTGTTTCCCTGAGTGGTGTGTGGTGGTAAATCTCAGGGTGATGAAGGAGGCAAAGTAGCTGCTAAGATACCTTTCATTGCACAGGACAGCACAGAGGACATACTAAGGGGTTTTTTTCTGGTATGATGAAATGCAAAAGCCACCTTGAGCTCCAAAATGCTCAGCTGCCAGCCCATTGAGTGACACTGAGTGATGCCAAGGAAGCTCATCTGGAGCAGAGGATGGGAGGGTGAGTTTAAAGGCTGGGAGTGATGCAGTCCGTGCTTTCAGGGAGCACAAGGCAGCTGTAGGCTAAGGCAGGTCACCCTGGGAGAAGGGAGATGAGGAGCCCTTTGAGGGACGAGGAGAGAGAAGGCAACCAGAATTATGTATTTGTATCCCTGTCACTGAGGCCAGGCTGTTTTCCCCTTGTGCAAGCACATAATGCTGAGCAACTGCTGCCCAGGAAACCTTGCAAACTAAGGATACAGGGTGCAGAGCCTGAGAAAAATGAGAGGGACAGAGAGCTGGAATTACTTGCCTGGGGTCACAGAACAAGGCAGTGGCAGACCTGTGATCAGAGAGCAGCTTTGGAGGCAGAACTAGCGTTCTCCTCACTTCATCTTGACTTGGTTGTGTAGTTATTCCGTCTGGAGATTAATTGGACACACACTTTATACAAGAAAGCAAACAAAAACAGCCTGAGGTGCAGGAGCTGCTTGGTTGTGGCCATTAGTGTCCACTGTGGAGAAAAGCAATTCAAGGAAGAGAGCAGATGGAGAAAGTTCATTTTTTAATAAACATTATGACATACTGGACAGTGGCTGGCAGAAACCACGCAGCCTTTCTGCAAAACCAATCCCCTGATGTGCCAATGGGTTTTTCCTCCCTTCATCCCAACACCCTCCATGCTACCATCAGCTGATAGGAGGCTGAAACCCAAAGAGAGAGCAAACAGGAGAATATGCACGTGTTGCCACCCTCCTAAGGCTCTCAGGGCTCACAGAAATAGCACAGCAGTGCTTCCAAGCTGAAGGATGTCATTGCCTCCATTAAGGGACTCGGACTCAGGGATGCAGCTGGGTTTTTAACTGAACACTTCATTTACAGATCGGTGATGGTGTTCTGTCATCTCAGCTTAGTGGAAAGGTCTCAAAGTATTCTCCATGCAATATACACTTTATTGACTCATTATAAATAAAGCATAGAAAGGTGTTCTTTAATTACTGTAAGTGTGGCTTGTTTACCCAGAGAGGCTTTTAGTATCAGATATTCAACGTGTTTTATTAGCACGTTGCAACTGCTGTGCCCTATTGACTTCCTTAATGTGTGATTTCGTTCTCCTTTCCAAAACTTGGATCATTTTAAAACTGCAGGAGGGAGATGAGTGCTGGGATGTGTTGGCAGGTTTAACAGTTACACATTTTCATCAAAAGACGTTGCTGACATCTGTACAATAGCTGACACATCAGCATCACTGCTCATCTCCTCACCACCGCCAGCCCCTCCGTGACACTGGAAAACTCTGCACTGCAGATTTAGCACCACCAACGAAAAGATTTTAAGACAGGGGATTCATTATTGTGCACAGACAAACTAGGATTTATTACCTGGGCAAAGTGCACTCCACATCTCAAAGCAGATGCAAGCTCACCTTGGTTGTAGGTCTACTGCATTTTTCAGATTTCACATGAAAATGAAGAAAGTTACATAAACATTGACTGTGCCAGAGATTAAGCCCACAAATTCCCTGGTTTTGTCTACAATACTCTGTATAAGGGATTGGACAAAAATATGTAAACAACATAAGCACCAACCGAATGCTCCATTAAAACTTCACATGAGATTTTCTTTTAAAATGCCACTATTTAAGAATTCCTAAACTCAAACCACGCTCTTTCCTAAGGCTTGCAAAGAAAATGGTCCTCAAAAGTAGCACCACCACCAAATGTTAAACTTCCACCCCTTCTGCTCCAGCTCTGCCCTTACAGGATGGGGCTGGCGTTTTTTTGCACTGCAGAGTGTTGAGTTTCATCTTGGTTGATTTTTGTCACAGTAAAAAAGTGCAAAGTTGGATTAGTTTTATATCTAAATTTACAAAGAAATGAGTAGGCAAAAGATAGGATTTTAAAATATAGGTTTTAGTAATGACATTATTTCAAGAACCAAACTCTACTTCAAAAGTTAATAAGGCACTAAATTATACTCTGACCTAAATCTTCCGTGAGATGATTGTAGTTCTTTATATATTTCAAATATCCCCTTTTTTTCCTCTTCATCCCTGCCTTTGGCTTATCAAAGATATCTTCAATCGCTTCCCAAGCCCCATTTTCTCTCTCCTCTGTCCTATTTTGAAAGCCTGTGTTGAGTTTCTTCTCCTGTACCTGCCTGAGTGACTGCAGGTGAACCGCACACGGCAGCAAACAAGGCGGCAGTCCCTCAACCAACACGGGATACGGAGGGAGCAGCCGTCACTCCCTCCTTCTCAGTAGGGAATCACCCGGAGGACAAGGTTGTTTTCTCTTCCCAGCAGCACTTCGACGAGCGGCACCAACTCCCTTAGAAGCGGCAGAGTGCTGCAAACAGGGGGAGCGGAGGGATTCGGGGGGCAAAGTCTCAAAGGAACGCTCCCCTCGGGTAGCAGGATTCTTCAAAAAACCACCGCAGAAGGGGAAATAAAAGCAAGGGGCTGAAGGGCAGGCACCGGGCAGGCACCTCGGGGTGTTGCTGCCAAGTAAACAGTGACACCCGGGGAGCATCTCCATCCAGTGACTTTTGCAACACATTAAAGGGCTTGTAAGCAGGCAAGATCTCTGCGCTTGCATCACTACGCCGGTTTTGGCAATTATTCCTTCCACTGGAGCAAAATACAAGCGTTTAAATGGCGCAGGCACACAGAGGACACCTGCCAATACACCAAATACTGTCGAGTTATTTGCGGGTGAAGTCACCGGGGCGCCGCTTTGCCTTGGCAGTTCAGGGAGCGAGGCAGACGCGTCCGCAGGGGCAGGGAGCAGCTCTACACCCTGCCTCGGAGGGAAGGTGCTTGTCACAGCCACACAGCCCCTCCTCTGCCCGGAGCAGGTACTCCTCACCAGCACAGGAGGTTTTGCTGCTTTCACTTCGAGATTAAATCTGGCAAAAAGCCTGAATACTGAACCCGAGTAAACACTTGGAAGCCCGTGCCATTACTGCCTCCTGCTTTCCACCTAATTGTGTTTTGAAACTATTGCAAACTTGTTTCACACTTTACCAGAAATTATCAGATTTCAATTAAGCCAGGCTAATAAAGAGGGGGATGGAGGGATGGCATTGATAAGAATTCATTATTATCCATGTTGTCTTTTTAAAGAGTATTTTGTATTTAACAGTGGCATTATTATCAGGACAAAATAGAAAATAACTGATACATGCTGAACCTTTTCTTCTCTGGTACTGAATGAACGTCATCTTTTGTCCAGCTTTCAAAAGGCCTGACAACCAGCACTAATATTCCTGACACTGCTTTGTCCCACTAAATGCGAGTCGTCAGGTTATGGCGATGAAAAGATAGGGTGGCATTAAATTAAGCAAATAGAGAAAATGGGAGGNCACATACAGTAAATAAAAAAACCCTACCGTTTTATTTAATATTTGCTTTGTTTATAAATATAACAGTAGCTGTTGATATCTTAGCCTTGTGTGATACACCCCCAGCACAGTGAGACACCCAGGCCAAGGACACCAGGTTTTATGGCAGCCTCTTCTGTGTTTAGAAACCAATTTATGGGCCCCTTTTGCTGTTGCTTTTCCATTACTTTTTTTCCCCCCTTCCTTTCTTCCTTTTGCAGGGACCGAGGAGGAGGATGAAGGTGATGACCTGCTGTTGAGATCTGTGGATGAGTTCTGGTGGTTCCCCCACATGTGGAGCCACATGCAGCCCCACCTCTTCCACAACGAGTCCTCACTGGTGGAGCAGATGATCCTCAACAAGGAGTTTGCAATAGTGAGTAAAAGTTCCCCAAAGCCTCACTAGGATACCTTCAGTATCATAGCTTTGCTTTCCCAGTTGTTTTATGTTGATCTGTATGATGCCTGTGTGTTCACACCGATCAGCAAACCACGGCAGCAAGGCTAGAAACTCACCCCAAAAAGAGCCTTTTTTGTGGCAAACTTGGGTAGAATGTTGTCTTAGGCTCTTCCACTGGCACAGGCTTTCTGGAGAGGGAGCAGCCCTTCACCCAAGCATCCTTGTGAGACCACAGGGTTCAGAATCACTGAAAACTCGGCAGGGACCAGCTGACCTTCTAAGCTTTAGGAAGGGATTTGTGCACAGGTTATGAGTTTGCTGAAATCTGGCACAAATATCCTCAATAGGGGAGGGGGAAAGTTGCAGTGAGCCCTAGATATGTATGGCTTGGGAGAAATCTCGACAAAACAAGTGTAGCTGCTGAATTTCACTGGGCTTTGTTTACGTGACCTGCTTGAAAACATGCTTTTTACATAGCTAACCTTTGCTAACCACCAGAGATAATGCTGCTTCCCTCTTCCTCGTTTGTGCTGCTCACTGCCAAGGGCCATCCTGCCCACACTGCCCAGAGCTCACAGCTCTTGTGCTGTTTGCAGCCCTTTCAGGATAATTCTGCTGGCTTGTCGAGCAGGACAAAGACAACCTGCAATCTAGAAGTGCTTGCTTTGGTAAAGACACCGTGTGGTCTGTGGCAGCGTGTAGGAATGCCAAGCACCCAAAGGACCAGGGTGACACAGTGGGGTTTGCCAGCTGCTTTGGGAACAGAAAGCTCAGCCCTTCCCAGCTCCCAAAGGCCAGGCCCCTTCCTCCCACCCCTCACATGAGCCAAGGCACATCGGGAAAAGGCAGAGGCAGATGCCTGAACAAGCAGTTGGAAGCAATTTATTCCCTTGTTTATGAAAATATTTTCCTAACAACCTTTGAAGAAAATTAATTAAAAATGGCTTAACTGTTTAGTCTTCTTGGCCAGCTTCCCCCTTTCCCATCTCCTGTTAGCACAGAGGCATTTTGGATGACTTCTTTCCCTTCCCACACTTCTGCTTTGCTGTCAGCCTCGTTCCTGGCACAGCCTTTTGTGCAGCCTGGCCCAGAGACCCAAACAGAGCTGAGACTTTAAATGCAAGAGTAATTTTTAAAATAATCCATATCTCAAAAATACACAGTCCCTTCATCTTGAAAGCTATGGGGAAATTCTCCTAATGCTTTCAGGAAACATGAAGTCCTCGAGGTGAAACCACCTTTAGGACTAAAATCTATAGCATAGCCTGAAAACAGAGCTGGTAATAGAATCTGTTTGTAGCTTCAACTGCAGAAGGATAAAGCCCGTGTCCTGAAGGGTAGAGACTCCTTAGGGTGCCTATAAATAAGGAGCTGATGTCAGTGAAAGGCTGCTGTTATTACAGTTTTATTTCCTGCTAACATTTGGACAGGGGTTGGGCCAGCCCCTTGACCTTGGATCTGTATGAGCTGTACAATTTACTCACAAGAACAGTTCTTTTCAAAAGGCTTCCTGTGAAATTCTCTGGTGGGAGACATTCATCTTCCCACTCTGACAGCCTTCCTGATGGCTATTTGAGAGGTCCCAGCCATGACTTCGGGCTGGGCTTGATTCCTCCCCAGATTTCACATCCTCAGCATCACATATTACTTGGGAAAGAAACTCCCTGCTCCTCAGCTGTGCCTCTCCAAGTCCTCCCAGCTAAAGCAAACCTCTGCCCATTGCTCTTTGACTCCACAACACGGATCCAGATTTATATTAGAGAGCTGGAACAACACTTGGAAAATCTGCTTGATGTTACACATATTTTGTTTGTTGCCTAATATCTTCATTTAGCATTAAACTCAGGGGGACACAGCTTGATGCTGATGCCGTTTGCTCTTGCATTTCTCATTTAGTGACCATATTTCCTCACCTCTTGTTTTAGCTGCAGGTAGAGATGACACTTTGTGTCAGTTCCTGCAAGAAAAGCTTCAGTAATTATTTGAAAGTGTGATCACATTAGTTCCTCACCTAATGTGGTATTTCTCTGTTCTTTTTTTTTAACAATGTGGCTAAGAAGGTAACGGGGTCTTCAGGAAGGGAGAGCACATCTTTATAGCCAAGAACAACAGGCAAGGTTGCTTAAGATCCCAAACAACACACCAAAATTCTCTCTGTTGAGGCCTGTTGGCTCCTCCTGACTTTATCATCTCAGAAGAAAGCCAAAGCAGACCCCACTGTCAGGAGAGCTGCACCCCAATCCCATCACAGCCATTCCTCCATGCAAGAGAGCACCAGGCTTGGGACTGGCAAAACACGCTCAGAAATTGGATATCTAAACAGTTCTGTACACACAGAACTAACAGCTAATTAGGTAACTAATTGCCTGATTTCAGTGCAGATAAGAACACCTCTGTGTATCTGGAGCTCGGTAAAACCAACAGCCTCCAAAGGATTCCCTTCCACATACTTTTTTTTTTTTTTTTTTTAACCAGAGAATCCTTTTAAAGACACTAAGCCTTGGATTAAATTTTGCAAACTGTTAAAACCTCAAGAATTACTCTCTTTGTCTATAGGCATTGCAATGGATGCACAAAGAGGTAAACAAATTCCTCAAGCAGAAGTCTCTGATAGCACATATCCACAAATAAACTGAACCAAGTTTTCACGGCCATCAATAACAAGATATTCTTCCTCCTCCTTTTTGTACATCCTTATCTGACAAAACCAAGTAGAATATATTTAATGCAAAGCCTGTAGCTCCTCGTTTCCTCCCTTCATTTGTTTGCTCAGTGATTATCTTCTGGGCTCATTTGTGAGTACACTGAGCGTGCAGCACAGGAGAGAGAGGGCAAAACCTATCCCTGACTGTCAGGGGAGCTGTGACCTGATATGAAGAAGAAAGGAACACACGCGGAACAAATCAATTCAGAACCTGTCCAGTAACACTCCTTGGCTTCAGTTTCCTGTTTATAAACCAACTGCAGATGCACATTAGCACTTCCTCTGCCTAAGACTTCTGAGCTGCTCAAACCTTTTAATACACCAATTAAATACCAAGAATATGAAGGCCAGTGACCACACTTTGAAGGCAAAGTATCTCCATGTGATGGAAAGTGTCTCGTTATTAGTATCTGTGCTCAGTGTTGGGAAGGGAAGATGCCCACAAGAGAATGCTTCTAAAAATGGTCTGCATATGTAGAATAACAGTCTCCTGGGCAGTCACTGAAAGGACACACAACATTTCATTTGCCCAAGTCAACTGAAAATAGAACTGGCCAAAGGAAATACGATTATTTGTTTCTCCTTAAAGCCACAGTGGGTATCTGAGTGCCTGACATGTTTTTGTGTGATGACCTGTGTAGTGGGCAGGTTTTATGCAGAGGCCAATTTCCTTTATACACTGAGAACTCATGAGAAGCTGCCTTATTTTACTGGTGAATGGCAGGTTACCATGTCGCCATTCCATTGCCATGGCAACACCAGCATCAAATAGTAAGCAGATAAACAGGATCCTACGCATATCCAGCCAGACCCCTCCTTCTGGGCCTGCCCTTCAGAGCAGAGTTCAGCATCCACCTCAGGACACACTGAGCCTTAACTTTATGTTTCTGTGCACTCCCTGCTGCAGATCTGTAGGTTCCACTTAATCCAGGACACTTCAGTTCACGGTTTGACAGCCTGAGCATCACAGACCGCTCGGGCAGGGCAACAACTGGCCACATGTTAAAAAACCTTTAGGTACAGATTTTTCCCCTTTTATACATTTTCATGGCAAAAAAAAAAAATAGACAACAGGGTGATTTAACATTTCTCATGGTAGAGCTATCCCTGCTTTCACGCTTAAACTGGCTCATGCCTCTCAAGTAATCAACAGCATTAACAAGCTGAAATTGCACTTTGTTGTCAGCAAATTATGAAAGGGAGAGTTTGGGTTTCTCTTTTACAAGATCAGCGAGTAACTCCAGATCTTTACTAATAAGGAATGGATAATTTTAAGTGGTTACATTATGTGATGTAGGAACAAGTGTTCCCTACAGATTTAACTTAATTTTTGTCAATGAATCAAAATCTTGTCTTTGTTAAGTACTTGGAGATGCCCAGCAGAACCTGCTGTTCCTGGAAGTAATCAATGGATAATGGGGGCAAGAGGAAGGGCAAAACCCCCCATATAATCATCTCATATTTTGGCTATTTCCCTCTGCACATCAATTTTATAGGAATGGAAAAGAGCTGACGGACCCTGTGGTACTGGGAGTAAAATAAATTTGTGCCTTCAGAAGATATTTCCGAGATAACCTATAGATTATATTCATGAAAATGCACATATTTCCACATAGAAACAGAGAAAAATATAAATATTTATGGAATGAAAAAGGAGTCCAGATTTTTTTATTTTTTTCCCTACTACCTTAATACCATGAAAAACAACAAGCAGGTTCAGAAGGTAAGAGGAATATTTATTTACTCATTAAACTGGGGAGGAATCTTGCTCTTATTCCAGAAATAGGAAACAAAATCCCACGTCTGCCACTGCAACAAATTTTTTTCCCTGCTGTTTGATAGCTTAGCATTGGTTTACTGGATTACCTTTAAAGGGAGCCAGACAGGTAGGATGGACATTGAGATACATGCGAGGCGTAATGAACGGGAGGCCAATCTATCCCATGCAACAGCAACGTGACATAATCCAGCAGGATTATTTATTCCTATGGAGTTTCCAAGCTGCGATTCCAATCCCCTCTCTTCTCAGCTTGTGTACCAGTCAGTCTAAGGGGGTCAGCTCCCCCAGCGCCACACAGTGCAGGCAAATTAATCCTTGGGTGGGTGCCTGGGGTGTTTGTCCCTAACCACGCTCCCCCCGTTGCAGGAGCACGGCATCCCCACCGGCATGGGCTACGCGGTGGCCCCGCACCACTCGGGCGTCTACCCGGTGCACGTGCAGCTCTACGAGGCCTGGAAGAAGGTGTGGCACATCCGAGTGACCAGCACAGAGGAATACCCGCACCTGAAGCCTGCACGGTACAGACGGGGCTTCATCCACAATGGCATCATGGTACACTGCATTTCCATGTTCCGACAGCGCTACGGCGGGGGCTCGGCTTACCCGGGGCTCCCACGGGGCCCAGCAGGCATCACAGTCCCCTGACCAAAGTGGGCCAGTTGTTGTCTAAAAGAGGGGGAGGGAAATTAGTCACACAAGCTCAGGCAAGTGCAAATGTAATCCTGGGAAGCCAAACGTGCCTGTGGTGCCATCAGCTATCAAGCGAGAAACTCATTAAACTGCCTGAGACCTGCCTTTCCAGCTCTGCTTCATCTTTATGCATGAAAGGATTAGAAATCCATCACCTGGGAAGGTGAGCAGGTGCAAGTAATCTCCTCCAGCAAGTGTGACATTTCTCCAAGGCCCAGGTTTCAGCTTTGCCTCTCAAATTCCCAGAGCCAGGGATTGGGACACCTGCCCGCCTGCTCCAGGCCCTGCATGTGTGCGAGGAGAGAGAAGGATCCTCACAAACACTTAGAAGTGCACAAAGGGCAGGAAAATGTACAAAAATTATTTGGCCTGTCCAATATTCCAAGGGCAGGTCCTGGGATGGTTTCAGGTCCCAGCTGACCTGAATATTGCCTGTGCACATCAAGCAGAAATTGTGACCCCCTAAACAAGGCAGAAGGAGTGTCCTAAAACCAAGCTCCTGCCCAGAGTCCAATTACTACTGGAATAGACTCCAATTCATCAGTGTGTTTACACGTGTATCCAAATGCTCTGGTGAATGGAGGTGTAGTTTGTTGTTTTAACTGAGTAAAAACATGACAATACTGAATTAAGACAGACAAAAGCCCTTGCCCAGGTCAGTTTTGTCTCTGCATGGATCAGGCAATACCTGTAAGCCGCTGTTCTCTTATTCTCAGGTGCTCCCTCGCCAGACGTGTGGCCTTTTCACTCACACTATTTTTTACAAGGAATACCCTGGGGGCCCTCAGGAGCTGGACAAAAGTATCCGGGGAGGTGAACTCTTCCTCACCATTCTCCTGAATCCCGTAGGTACCTTCTCTTGCTGTTTTTTGGACATGCTGACTAACAGGGAGGAGGGAGGGAGGGAAGGAGGGAAGGAGATCAATTTTTCTGGACCTTGTCTGGGAAATAAGAATCAGAACCACTTGCTCAGAGCTAACAAGCAGTTTAAGAAGAAAGGAGAGCAATGTCTCCTGCCTGTTTCTAACTACAGCTGTAAGCAACAAGCTGCTGAAAAATGCATTCATTTCATCTCCATAGTATTTCCCAACCTGAAGCTGTGCCCCTGTGAGAGACCTGTCTGAGACAGTGAGGGTGCAAGAAACTGATCTTCCTGGTTCCCTTTCTTCCACAAGCTTGTCTCCTCAGGCACTCCTGACACAGCTCCATGGGATCAGGCCCCACATCAGTCCTCCACCAGTGGCTCTTAAAAATATGTTTTGAGCAGCTAAAAAGTCTGGGGCTGCTTAAAACAGCAGCCGAAAGGTTCAAGGAGCAAGGGCAACAAAAAAACCACAGCCATTTATCAATTTTTTTTTTTTTTTTGCCGTTGTCCTCCCTCCTTCCCATTCCACCCAAAGAAGCTGCACTTGGCACAAGATAAATGTCTCTTGTCTTGCCAGGTGGCCTCATTTTCAGTGGGTTTGAATTGCAGTACTCATTGGCTCCTCTGCAGAGCTAAAGAAACCTCAGGTGCAGCTGACTCTCAAATCCAGGTCACTTTTATTTAGACAACTAAGTATAGATTTTTTTGGTATTGTATAATTAGATGCTTGGGGGTGAAAATTTTGGCTGGGGAGCTGAGCTGGTATCCGAGCCAGATTCAGTGGGCTTAAAGAAATGGGACATTTCTATCAGGAGTTTCTCTGTGCCATCCATGTGACATCTAATTTGAGGATAAAATACATCCCTGTTCTTTGTCCTATCTCTCCACTACTGGCAGTTCTCTCAGGCTGGCTTTTTTTTTCCCAGAGTTTCCTTCAGGGTACCTTGGAATTTATACTGCTTTGATCAATACCTGTGCGTTTTGCACTGCTCTGAAGATTCCCTCAGATCTGGGCACTGGAGCAGAGCATGTCTGAACTCCATGAGCGATGCCCAAATTCCTCAGCCAATCTATGCTCCAATAACTTGGAAGAGCAATACATAGTGTTGGGTGGCACTGCATAAGAACAGCTTCTCTATGTTTTTGGTATTTTAACGTTTAATATTTAAGTCCCCCCTCCCGCCTTTATGAAGGGGAAGACCTTTCCTTTATTCAGAGTAGCGTTTTTGTGATTAACTTGAAAAAGTTCACCAGTTAGTATCCAAAAATCCATGGTCTCTTCTGAAGAGAATCAGCATTGTGCCTATTCCACTGGCCACGTGCAAATTCAGCTGGATTAAAGAGATATGCTTGGAATGTTCTCCAAAGTGGCAGCAGCACACGCTGGAACAGCAACAAGACACTTCCCATCTTATATCCTAGGAGCTTTTTCACACTTTTCCAGTCATTAATAGGCTTCCTTAGTGTTTGGACATCAGCTTGGATAACCAGCACTGTGTACATTCACCAGTGTTAGGGAGGACAAGAGGACAGCTGAGAGCAGTTCAGTTCAGGCCCACATTATTTAGAGACAAGGCTTCCAGAAGGGAAAAGCCATAATTTACACCCCAGCAAACAGAATTGTTACATGTTTCCCACACACACTTCAAGGCAGTCAGACTGTTTCAAACATGAGAAACAATCCCAGTGCCTTGGTTAAAACCAGCACACCACCGCCCCTGGCTATGGATTACAGCTATTTAGCTGTCTAAAAACCAAACTAAGTCAGCTATTTCTGGCCTTCTTGCTCGAGAAGAACCACTTCCAGCTTTTCAACCCTTAAAAACCACCTACCTGGTGCTCTCTCTGCACTTGCACAGATTTAAAATCCTTTCTCCCATCCCCCCAAACATGCACAAGTAGGAGCACAACTTCCATCATCAGCTTTAGATTAAACATTTTTTTCAAGAGGGGTTTACAGGAACCCTGGCCCTTACTCAGGTTGTAATTAGCAATTGCAGCAAATCTATTACAAATAAATATTTAGCTGAAATACCAAAAACATTTGCACGTCCATGAAACAATGCAACACAGACAGTTAAATTAAGAAATGCCCCGGTGACACTGCATTGGAATAAAGAGTTTGCAGAGAGACTGTCAGAGGGATCTTCCAACGGGATTTTTTTTTTAATGGCTCCGTACTGAGCACGGTGTGGCTCAGAGAGATATTTTCACTTTCTAATTTATGAATCCTAAAGATGAGTCACGTCTGGCAGAGATGATTTAGTAGAAGGCAGAGGAGGGATAAATTCCACCAAGACAGACAGAAATCAAACCAACTTTCCTCTGAGTTTTAATGAGGGTGACAGGAATGCCAGGCAGACCTTTGCAGGCTCCAGCTAATGCAGGAGGCTGCTGGAGCCTGCAGTTTGGGGCACTTCTTTTTTGCATGAACACTTCAAAGCAAAGCTCATTACAGTTAGTGGGAAAGTCTCAGTGAACAGACTGGGCTTGAAATGAACCCAAACAGTGAAATTCTTCCACGGGGTATCAATCCAGCTCCTCTCCGAAGGGTCTCCTTCATTTGGAGGCTTAGAACAATAACAAGGGGCTTCAGATCTAGGTGCAAATAGGAAATAGATACACAGTTTGGGGCAGAAAGGGAGATTTTATTCTCTTCCTGGAGTTTTCCTTGACTATTTGATACAAGCAAGGAAACATTCAACCAAAATATTTTTATCTATCTCCCTTGCCAGACGGGAAGCGTTGTTGTTATCATCTCTGATGCTATTTACTATGTGGTCTGACAAGCATCAAAACCCAGTTATTCGCTACATCTTAATTAGGACAGACCTCCCAAGAGCTGTAGCATCAGCACTTTCACGTTAGCAGTGAAAACAGAGCAGCAAAACCACCACAATCAGGGGAAAGAAGGGAAGAGAAAAAAAAAAGACACCTCAAACTTCAGTCAGTCCAAGTGCAAACAAAGTTTTACAAAACTGGTTTTGTGCCCAACCTGATTTTAATTAGAATTAAAAAAGATTTGCAGCATTTGAAGGAGGTGAACACTCCAGTCACTTCCAGCATTTTAAAAATTCTACTTCCCATTATTTACTCAGCCTAATTGTCCTACAGAATGACTTTTTCTTCCCACAGCCTATATTAAAACCCCCCTTCCTCTTTGCTCACGTCACCAGTGCTGTGCCATACTCATTCTCTTGGCCTCCCCTTTCTGCTTAAATACATTCCCATCAATTTTCCATGCACTTCTGGGTTTGACACACTCCATGGAGAAAGACAAGTTAACCAGCATTAAAAAGCAGCCCCTTGGCAACACACAATTCCCAAACTGAAGTACTTCCAGCAGCAAAAAGCAGGTTTCTCATAAAAAAACTCCACTGGAGCTGAAACTTTAAGGGGGGATTTTTCCACCTCCAAATGTCAGGCTCCAAACTAAGTGGGTCCAGCCCATGTTCCCTGGCCACTGCCCTTCCTTCAGGCTGCTGGGGAAAGCCCTGACACATTTAAAGGGTGCTTTTACAAGTTGTTCTGCAGATCACCTCCCCAGCATCCGCAGGGTCTCCCACTGTCAATCTGCCCGCTCGCTCCCCTGCTCCTCAGGCCATAAACAGCAGCCATAAACATTTAACAGCTGAGATAAGATAATAAATAGAGCCCTAAATGTTATTGCCCTTACAAACAACAGCCAGAGAGTCATTTCTCCTAAAAACCCCCACCTCTTCAAACCAGAGAGCTTTTTATTAAGCCGGCAAGTGACAGCACAAAAGGCGCCTCAGTCGAACAGTCTGTTTTAATTCCCACTGTCTCCTTTGCACAGCTCCACCATAACAATGTGCACAGGCCATTCCCACATTTTATTTTTATATATCTATAAATCTCTCTCCTCTAGATCTACACCTGCCTCTCTGCACAGGAGCTGTGCATACCCTGCACAAAGCCTTTTGCCCACAAAGCCAGCAAAACGTGGCATATTCACCACTGAGAGATCAGCCCGTTTTTAAGGTTAATGAAAACAGAAAAGCAGCAGGAAAAGGGAACGGTTAAACACTCCCTGAGACTCCCCCTCCTACTTCAATCACACCTCCCTAAGAGGCTTTAACCGGAGCTGGAGTGTGGCAGATGAGTTTGAGGAAGATTAGCTCCTCTCGCAGGAATTTGGGTGTGGGGAGCGAGACCGGAGCGGTGACGGAGAGGTAACTTTGCTACAGGCAGCCCCTGGCAGTGCAGGTGTCTGTCCTGGCTCCTCTGCAGGTGGCATGGGATGCTCCTCGTTTCGAGGGCCACTTCAATGCATTTACATTTTTAAACTCTCGCCGTAGCTAAGGAGTTATTGCTCACTCCCCGTGTCCCACGCGTGCCACGCTTGGGAGATTTCCTTCTTGTTTCCTGCTCTGCCTCATCACAGAAACAGATGAGAATCACACGTTATGGCTTCAGCATATTAAAAGTAAATGCAGAGAGGGGTTAATTTATACCTTCCACAAGAGACTTGGGAGTGTTATTATGAAACATCTCGAGTGTTAATAATATTTTTCTTTTTATTTGCTTTGTTTCTCTGAGCGGAGCTGTAGAAAGAATAAAAAATAACCTTGGGCATTGGAGGAAATGTGCTGCAGTCCAAAAGTAATTCATAATGCAGCTCTGCTAAGGGCCCTGTGAATTGAGCATCTCAGCATAATTTGGGGGCAGGGGGGAAAAAAAAACAAAAGGAAGCAACCTCCCCACTAAAAAAAAAGTCAATATTTCTTGAGCTGCAATTAGCAAGGTATTGCCTATGGGGACAGGCGTGTCCCTCTCCAACCTGACAGGAGGGAAACGTTCGATCCACCAAATTAAAAGGGAGTTTTTGTTAACAAGAAACATCAGAATTTATCTTAATGGCCACAAACACACCAAAACAACTCTGACCTTCCTCAGGCTTTGGAATCTTTGTATTCCTCCTCCCCTTTATAAATCATTATTTCCTCCCCCCCTTCCCCCCATCCCACTTGGCTACCCCAGCTGCACAGAGCTGGCACAGGAAAATATTATCCCATGGAAACCCAAGCCTCCAGGAGCAGATTTAGAAACTAATTAGCTCGAAACTCGGAGCATGGAGAAAATATCTCAAGGATAACACATCTCCTTCCCTTCTTTCATGACATTTTCCTGCTTTATGAAGGCTGACGCTCCACACCACACGTTTTGATATTTTACCAGAACGACTTTGCAGCGAGTTGGGCGATGGCAGAAATAGTAATAAACAAGCTCGTGTCAACAAGGGGGTTATTGGGCAAAGAGGGAAAGAATCTGTTACCTTCAAGCACACACCACACAGGAATTTATTAAAGTGTCAGGAGCAAGCCTTTAAGGTAAAAACGAGCTGACTCAGAATTCCCTGATTATTGAAAATGAATCCTTAATAGAAGCAAATGGACAAGAACAGAATTTCCTTGCTGTGCTCGCCATTCAAAATTAATTGGAAAGTGGCTGATTTGAGAATATTATATCCTCTAGTGAACTGAAAATGCTGGGTTTTTTTTCCTCCGAAACCAAGAGTGGAGAATTAAATTAACTCTGAGGTTTGTTTGCTCGGAGTAGGCCACCAAAATGGATTAATTAATCATCATTTATGAACACTCCATAACGCAGAGCCGTCAGCTCCTCAGAAAACTGCTGGAATAGCAACATGACAGCAGAGCAGTTATAAAAACAAATGATAAATCCCCTGCACCTCCAATCTATATCAACCAGCCCAGCATTTCTTTGCAGTGCCAAAGGAAAGCTCCTGGTGCAAACTGTGGCGTGCCCAGTGCGAACAGGATGCTCTGCAGCTGCTCTGCAGGGCCCTGGGCCCTCCTTTCCATGGGCAACGCCAGTCTGGCTCTGGGACACCTCTCCCTCCTCTGCCTGGAGACTGCCAAGTGCCATGTCAAGCACAAGAGACAAAATCCAGCCCACCATTCCAGACACAGGGAGGACCAGACCTTAGTTAAGCCCATCTCTACAGGGAAGTGGCAGAGAAACTGCCATCTCTGCACTCTTATCCAAACTAAGAATCATTGTGACCATTTTTCTGCCTGGATGTCCCTTGGCCTCTGTAGCCCCGCTTCGTGTTGAGTCTGCCTTAAACCAACAGCGCCCCAAACCCTTTTAGTCTGCTTTATTTCTTTAATTTCAGCTTGGGTTTATTCTTGAATCTGAGCTGAATAAATCTATTTTTTCTGAGGGAGTTTATAGTCTAAGGAAGGCTTTTCAGTGAGAAAACACAGATGGTGAGAAAACAAATTTCTCTGTCATGAATTTCACTAAAAAATGGAAATATCTGCTTATAGCAAGAGGATTGAATTGCTGCAGACTTCTGCAAAGGCTTCCTGGGCTCACAGATGTGAGTGGCAGCACCACATTTGGGCAGAATTCACTCAACTCTGGCCACAATTAGCTGTGCTGCTGATCAATTATACAAATGTGACAAATGAACAGGCATGAAAAAATCCATTTAGATTTTCCACCTTAATGCAGCCATGCACCCACTGCATCAAATCATCAACGGCAGCAGTTATTCTCTCACATGCCCTAATAGTAAATAAAAAAGGCATTTTATTTAATTACAAGCTCTTAAAAAAATTAAATATATAACTAATGCATAGAACTAATGGATTGGAACTTAACTAGTTTTCTTTATCTTGGACCCCACGCATCCAGGGTGTCAAAAATGTGTATAACCTGGGAAACAAGTGCTGTATGGAAATGTGGTCATGATTTGGCCTTTATTTTAGAAACCAAGCTCAGAGAGATATTAGAAAACAAAAAAGGTAAACCTAGCAACTTTATTCACACAGGGAAAGGAGCATCACACAGGATTTTTCTGTCAACAATAAGGAATTCATTTAAACCATAGCAACTAGATAACGGAGAAGAGGAACGCGTTCCCTGGTAAATGAGAAACAATTTGGCTCTTCGAATAGGGAATTTTAAAGCAACATAGATACTCTTTTGTACAGCTGTCCCAAAGCCACGTCCCACCACTAATGGACAGCAGCTTGCACTCCCATCCCCGGGAACACTTGGGGTGGAAAACAGACCCAGTAACTAATATGGGCATGGGAAATAAAACACCAGTCAACTGTTTTGTTTCCCCTTCAATCAAAGGCAAAAACATTTCTTTCCAAACACCGCCTTTGTTGCTTTCTTTAGAGATACCATGTCTGGAAAATACTTGATTATCCTGTCAAGAATGTTAAAACATAAAAAGATGTGCAGAGCGGAAATAGAGTAAAAGTTAAATAAATAAAAAAAAAAAAAGGCAGTGATTTTCAGGCATATAAATGATTTTGCTTCAGCAGCAGAAGGGTCCTGAATATGAGTAGTGCTGAATTCCAGAGATACAATTTGTCATGATTAAAATTAGTGCTTTGTCAACACAAAAGCCTCCCTGGAGGGTTGCTCTGAGCGCTGCTGCACCGACAGCTGCACTGAGGGCCCAGCATCCCGGGATTCACCCCCGGGAACAAGGGGCAAGGGCTCTCATCCACACCCGGAGCCTGCCCGGCCTGGGACAGCCACCCAATGCTCCAGCCAAAGGATGACCAGGAGGAAAGGAGCTAAAAGGGAACACTGATTCTATTTGATTATGGAGTGGCTGAGGGAATGAGGTGGAGCAGCACTTACACATAAGCTTTGCCATTGATTTTTTCATTGCAAGTGCTTGATCGGGGATAGGAGGAGTTTCAGATATCAATATAAAGGAATCAGCCAGTATTTTATGCCCAATATGGGATTGCCATCCTTCACACTGGGTTGCACTTCAGCTGGAAGCCGGAGCTTCCAGGTGTGGGTTAGTCTGAAAACCCCACTGAGCTCAACACTTCTCTCTGAAGCCCTGTCCACACTCCAGCATCTACAGCAGTTTGCAGCTCTCCCAGACGAACCTCCCAAAAAAGACAAACATGTTTTCCAGTCTTAAGGTAACACCCTAGTACCCTCCAGAGCCAGAATTACATGTGGTTTTATCCCATGAATAATGTATCATATTTGGGGGGGGGGGGGTGGTGTTCACTTCAGAAAATATCAATAGAGCAAAAGAAATCATAAGAGATGTCCAGGACCTTTTGACTCCATAAAAAGTGATCAAGTGGATCTTTTAAATCAGTTTGCAGACTAATGAAGCTCCTGAAATGAGCTAACACCCATCTCCTACAGGTACCTTTAACATTAAAGGACAAGCTCATCCATTGTCAAGTGTAAACAAAGCACGAGGAGCACAAAGATTTACTTGCATAACTTCATTTGCTGCAAGAATAACACGTTGCTGCAATAGTATTTAATGCCAGTGGCAGAGCCAGTAGCACTTCCCAAAAACCACTGCAGAGACAGGATTACATCCTCCATTAGCATTTCCTACAAGTGTTTCCATCACTCTCAAAGCCGTTTGCAGGAAACACTTGTCACATTTTGAGGAGCTGAACTAGGAAGGATATGTTTGTGTTGGGTTTTTCTGGGATAAGAAGATGATTCAGTACCTTCCCTCTAAGTTTCTGGGATGCTACACAGAGACATGCACCAAGTTCAGGGTAATTTTAATGTTCACTCTATTTGTGTCAAATACTTCTGGTCATAAAATGCACACTCTCTGGAATCCACCAAGTCAAGACAACAGAAGAAAGACCTTGCACAGTTGCCAATTTTGGCTCCACAGAGGCTCAGAATGGAATAACAGTGAAGAATAAATTACCTTCTGTGGAATAAAATGTGCAGAGTGCAAACCCACTGTGGAGGGGCCAGGAGGGACACTTTCTCCTAAGCTCCAGCTGTCTTCACCTTAGAGCAGTCCTAAAAGCCTTGTAAATAATTTAACAAACTAATGGATGTGTTTGAAACCACTGTGGGGTGACGTTTCAAGCTCCACCACGTTGGCAGAGTGAGATGGTGAGAGCGGGAAACCTGTGGTTTTTTATCTCGTGGTTACTCTGAAAGGCAGGAGAGCACAGTGTGCTCTGGACAAGCTTGGGACTGCAAGGACCTGAAGGGAAAACTTCATCTCCAGGTGGATCAGTGATAACAACCTTCCTGAGAAACACCTGGGCATTTTGCACCCATTTTAGGCACCAGGGCCCAAATTTTGAGACTCAGCACTTGCCCTGGGTTTGGCTGCTGGGGAGCCTGGTGCCACCCAGCTGAGACATGTGTTTCCAGGGGTCTGAATTAAGGGCCAGAGTACCAGGACATCCCCAGCCATAAAATACCCCCAGCAAGAACAGCACACACCTTGGCATCTCAGGGCATCACCCAAACTACACCCAGCTCTCCTCAAGACATAGGAAGGAAAAAAACCCACAACTCACTGACCTGGACAGCTCTCCTGCTGCAGCTTTCCAAGGAGGAAGAGGCACCTGCTTCCTTGCAGTCCTTTCCCTGCTGCCTGCACCTCACTTTAAAAGCTCACACTTCCCATTCCTGATCACTCAAAACAATGCTCACCTGGACACAGATACCCCTCTCCAAAGTAAGCCATTTCCCTGTGTATCAGGTGTCCTCAGACCCCAAAACATGCTTGGCTTATCCCCCCACCCCTGCCAGCAGCTGGAATCAAATCCCACTGTCATTCCATCCCGTCTCAGGCCGATGTGCTGAGAAAAACACTCAAGGAACAACACTCAGTTTATGGCATCTTCATTTAGCCAAATTATGATGGTCTACAGGTAAACCAGGCCCTTGCAGCCAGAGTTTAGTCACCTCAGCCCTGATTCAGCTTTGCCTGCACGTCCAAGGAGCAGAGCTGGCTCCCTCACTGAGGGATCCCCTATGCCAGCACTCCCAGACACCTCCCCAGGGCCGAGGAACAGGAAAGCCAAGAGGACAAATGGGACTAGTTTAACATTTTCACTGCCTTCTTCTGGGTTTGGGTGGGGGCAGAGGGGCTGGCAGAGCTCCCGGGTGGGCCCATCCCTCCATGCCCCACGACCAGACAGTTCCTCTTGCTTCCCAGATCAGCATCTTCATGACCCACCTGTCCAACTATGGCAACGACCGCCTGGGCCTCTACACCTTTGCCAACCTTGCCAGCTTTGTCAAGAGCTCCACCAACCTGAACCTGCGGACACTGCCCCCCTTGCAGCTGGCACACAAGTACTTCGAGCTCTTCCCGGAGCAGACGGACCCTCTCTGGCAGGTAATGCCACATCCCCTCCCTCCTCCCATTGCAATCTGCCTCTTGGAGTAAGATCTCTCCCTGTGCAAAGGGGTCTTTTGTTCCCAGGGTTTTATTTGGGGTTCATAGGTAGCACAAAGATAAGGAGATGGGTAATACCCCACATTCTGTTTTGTCCTTCCTTTTTGCATCCTCATGTAAATCAAAATTGGCACGAAGCCCTGTGCACCTGAAACCATCCTGACACCTCATGAAGTAATGCCTTGAAGCTATTCAGAGGTTTCCATTTTAACCTCCAATGAAAACTTGATTAAATCAAGGTTTTAATTTTTTTTTCCTCCTTCTTTTCTTTTCTCCTAATGACTGAAATTAATCCTCAGTCATGTGAAATGGTTACACACACATTGTGGGATTTTACTCCTCAGCGTAAGGCTGTGGCATTAGTGCATAACATTTAGATCCCGCAAAGACTGTGCCTGCAAAAATGTGGGATACCCCCCGGGTGACGTCCCCAACCACCTCTTCTCCTTCAGAACCCGTGTGACGATAAACGACATCGGGACATTTGGTCCAGAGACAAAACTTGTGACCACCTGCCCAAATTCCTGGTGATAGGACCCCAGAAAACAGGTAAGGAGCCGTGAGTTTGTAACCCAAGTTGTGTGTCTGTGTGTTTGTGTCCTGTAAGCTGAAGATAACTCCCTGCCCTGGAGATGGCGCACTCCCAATCCCGACGGAATTCCGTAGTGACTCTGTCACTGCCCACAGAAAGGGACAACTGTTTGTGAAGTAGAATTTCCTCTTCCACCATAAAAAAGCCCCATTACTGGGATTTTAAAGTGTCCTTATCACATACAGGATGGCAGGCACTGAGGCAGACCTCCAGGCAAAATCCACCGTGGACAGAAGTGCAGTTCTGGGAGCCCCAAAAGCATCATCCCACAAGCAGAGCTTTGAAGGACTTTCTTGAATGAATAGAGTCACACGTGGTTTTTCCTCCTATTTCCTAATGGCACCTTTTTTTGTTGTCTTAGGAACAACAGCCCTTTATTTGTTCCTCCTGATGCATCCTTCCATTATCAGTAACCTCCCCAGCCCAAAAACTTTTGAGGAAGTTCAGTTCTTCAACGGCAACAACTACCACAAGGGAATTGACTGGTAAGGAGGGCAGCAGCAACGAGGTGTTTGTTATTAATACATGGAAAATGACAATGGAGCAATTCCAGGAGCATATATGACACCGCCAGAACTACTGGATGAGTTTGTTATGCTTGGCATTATCAGACAGAAGGAGAGTCTAATTGGTTATGATGGGACATTTAATCAAGTCCTTAATTTTGTTTAGATATTACAGGAAGAACTTCCTGGCTTTTCATACCAGTGAATGCAAGAGCCAGCTCAGTCAGGATTTCATGCTGAACAGCATCTCTGTATCTGCACTGAGTTACACCCTTTTCCTTCACAAGTGGCTTTTCATGAAGTGAGGTTTGATTCTTCTCTCCATGAGAATCCATCCAGTCGATTTTAAATGGAAAAGACCACCTCAGAGCCAAAATTCAAATCTCGCATTCCAAAAGTGTCCAAAAGCAAAGATTTGTCAGCTCCAAAATGAAGTACTTCAACAATGTTAAAACTAAATGGTTGTCATTTTGAAGTTTTTCCCATTTTTTTTATCCTGCAGCTAAAGCTCAACTCACTCCAAACTGGTGAAAGATATCCCTTTGACACTGGACTTATTAGCAAAAATCCCATCCATCAAAGGAAAAACCTAATTACCTGACTTCAGGAGGGCGGCTTTAGCTATTACCAGCACCACCCAAGAGCCAAGATGCATTCCCTTTATTTCACTCTGGAGTGAGCTGAGAAATTCAATTTTGCCTCTTGAGGATTATGCCTGAAAATTCACCTTTTCACCCGCTATGAAATGGGAAGCACAGGGGTATGACCCTCTTGTGCTCCTGCTAATTCTAACAGGTCTCTGCCCCTCCCAGGTACATGGATTTCTTCCCCACTCCCTCCAACATCACCACCGACCTCCTCTTTGAGAAAAGTGCCAACTATTTCCACTCTGAGGAGGCTCCCAAGCGAGCTGCATCCCTCATCCCCAAGGCCAAGATCATCACCATCCTCATCGACCCCTCCGACCGGGCGTATTCCTGGTACCAGGTACGGGCCTGGCAGAGAAATCGGTGGCAGGGGGTGATGGCCAACATCAGTGGGGGTCTGTGTCCTTGAGCAAGGAGTGGGATTTATTGCAAGGCATTTGCACCGTGTGGAAGCAGAGGGGTGCTGAGTGCCAGCCTGTGCGGTTGGCACCTGTGCCACCGGTGTCATAAACGACGACACTGCCTGGCACGGAGCTGCCACCAGCAGTGAGCAGTTCAATCTCAGTGACAGCTGACAGTGCAGAGAGGGAAAGCTGCACTCCTTGCCCAGGGAGGGATGTGGGGAGAAGGAGTGTGGCTCAGCTAGGAAATCAGAGCTCTTGGTGCTGAGGATACGGCACCTCATCCCTCCCTCCAGCCTGGAAGCCCAGCAATGTGTGGCTGTGTACAAATGTACACATCATCTCTGAGAGTCTCCAGGGAGCTCAGAGGGGCTGTGTCTGGAGAGGCTGGCTTTTTCTCCCTTGGGAGACAAAAGCAAGCCTGTTGTTTTCCTGTGAAATCTCCAGGATGCTCCTTTCTTGCCTTTTACTGAGCCCGTGCCTTTCTGTCACAAAATCTGCACTATTTAAAAGAACTCTTTTTAGTGAAATGTTTGAACATGCATGTGAAATGTGGTGTAGCCCTACAGGAAAAGGAAAGCCTAAAAGCAATGTCAAAACAGACACCAATTAATAATGTTACAAAAGCATGAAATACACCGTTTCTGATACTGGTAGAACGTCCTGCAAGGAGTAAAACATGACCTGGGGCTGCAGTTTGCACCCTTTCAATATCTCATTTGCACCTTTAAAACTGCCAGTGCAAAGCAGTCAAACAAATCGTGCCTGCTTTGGCAGGATCTGACTCCTCAGCTCCCGGGGGAGCCCTTGGCTGAGTGGTGGGCCCATCCTGCTTCCTTGAACCCCCCCCCCCTCCTACCTGTCCCAGTGGCACTGAGGGGGAGCCGAGGGCTGCCAGCACAGCCCCCGATTCGAGGCTCAGCCTTGAGCATCCCTGTGACACGTTCCCAACCCTCTCCTGGCAGCACCAGCGCTCCCACGAGGACCCCGCCGCCCTGAAGTTCAACTTCTACGAGGTGATCACGTCGAGCCCCTGGGCGCCCTCGGAGATCAGGGCCCTGCAGAAGAGGTGCCTGACGCCGGGCTGGTACGCCATCCACATCGAGAGGTGGCTAGCCCACTTCCCTGCCTCCCAGGTAACTGCCTCGGGCTCCCACGCCTCCTGGGGGCCAAGGAACAAGCAGCTGCAGCATGGGGCATTGTGGGGAGGTTGGATAAATTCACCGAGAAAATGCCACGGCTCTCCCTAAAAAGAAACTCCATCCCGCTTCCATCTCGCTCCCTTTCCTAGATCCTCCCTCCCTCTTTGATCCTGATATGGAATGGGCTTTTCCTGGGATTAGAGCTGAAATTCCTTCCTTTGCCCCATACCCCTTCAGGTATTTTATTGAATTTTATAACCTTTCCCATGAAAAATTCACCTAAACACATAGACCTAAAGGATATTCCCATTGCCAAAACAATAACAGCAATAAAATCACCTAAAGCGAACATTTTAGTACTACAAATTGCACACGTGGGCACCCTTTGTCCACGGACATGGACATATGTCAGTTCTTATGCCTACCTGCTACGCCCTCTTATTAAGCATTCAGGGGCACGTGGACACATTTCTTGTAAAACCGCTTGTGTTTCGTTAGTTACAGTGATTAATTTTACAAGATACACAACAAGATGCACTCGCTCCTAATCAGGTACACGCAGAGAGTGCACTCCCTGTGCCTACTAATGGGCACTCAGTAGCGTGCATTCCCCCAGCCTGGGCACTCAAAAACTTAATAATTCATAATAAGCCCTCACAATAAACACAAAACACGCCTGCCCAGAATAGTTATCAGCAATACTGCTTGGTATTGCAGCAGTTCTCGGGATGCTTTGTCTTACTGTTTCTTGTGGAGGTCAGCACACCTTTACATCAACTGCAAACAAAAAAACCCCAACCCACTGGTAACAGTTTTGCAAGCCTTATGGCTGATAGGCTGGTGATACATTTCAAAGAAATTGCCCCTTTTGAGCAAGCAGTTATTTCGTTCTGAGCATTTAATTCTAAAATATATATGACCTCTTGTTATTAGTCACATTCCGTGCCAGATTTCCCACGGACACATTGTGAACCTCAGTGATATTTTTCATTCTTCCCTTATCTCTTTTTCTCAGAATTCTCTGAGGCTTGGGTTTGGCTTGGGAGATTTAACCCTTGCATCTGAACAAGGGGCACTCAGAGTTACAAGGTGCCCACCTATATAAAACAAACACAACGAAGTGAAAAGTAAACCTAGAGAGAAGTCCCTCCGTATGACTGTTGTTAGCACTGTACAGAGTCACATGCTAATTTAAACAGGGAAATAATGTCACTATTCTGTCAACCCTAGTCCTGTTTCTGAAAAACTGCCCCACTTACCCCTGCAGCTGCTTATCATTGATGGACAGCAGCTGAGAAGTGACCCAGCCACTGTGATGGATGAAGTGCAGAAGTTCCTCGGAGTGTCTCCTCATTACAACTACTCTGAAGCTCTAACGTGAGTCTGTGCCTTTCTCAAATGCCCCATGGGACCAGGGGGTACATCCCCTCCCACCAAGACCCCCGGGTCATTAATTACAAACCAACAACAGGTTATGACAGTGACAACTTTGTAAAGCGTGGGGTTTTCTGAGGTCAGTCTCCAGGAGCTGAAGCCCACAAAGTGTCAGGTGTGACAAGTTCGGCTTCAATGTTTTTACCCCATTCAGACAGGAGCCCAATGGCAGAAGTTGGCTTGGAAGCACTCACTCCCTAATCCCATTTCCCTGTGCGGCTGAGACTCCTGCAGGGGCAGGAGTGGGCTGAATTTCCCTCTCCCCTCTTAGTCCAGCAGAAAATCATAAGAAGCTTTTCCACAGAGCCTCTCAGTGTGAGGAGCATCATCTCCCTGCAGCCTGAGCCCTGGGACAGCCGTGGGCTGGGAAGCGTGGCCTGACAGTGGAGGCCTTTCCGAGTCACTGTGCAAGCACAGAGCTTGAGCCTGCACGGCGGGTGGGAAGCAGAAAAGCATCCACTTGCCTTGCCTGCAGGCAGGTACCAGGAACACTATGGGAAAACCAGACCACAGACTCCCCAGCTGCCCCACGCTGCCCCTCTCTGGTTACAATTACTGTTCGGTGCTGTTTGTGTTACAGGCACAAAGTGAGAGCTCAGCCCTTAAGGAAGCTGGTCTGCCAAGACCTTTCTCCAGGGGAAAAAATTTGGATTTCAGAATGCAATTTTTTAAGCCACTGGTTTCTGAAGCGGATGAAGGAGAGGAGGAGTTGGAATACGGAGCTGAGCTACTGATGTTTGAACAAGTGCTGCTGCACATCTGCAGTGCCTTCTGCTAGGTTTTCAAAAGACACACCCACAGACATATATCTTCCTTTCTGGAACTAAATTAAAGCCAGTGGAGTCATACAGCAGAAAAAAAATTTGGCCTCCCATACTGGTTTGGACAGGAAAAATGTATTGTAAACAGATCTATAAAATTATGCACTCACTGTTTAGAGGCATCAAGAATGCAAATGTGCTGTGGAAGCACACACGGATTTGGGGTGGAAGAGGAAAATGCATTAAACCATGGAGCTGCTTTATGGCAGGACTTGTCAACACGAGAAAGATGGCATGGGATCGTTCCTAGTCATTACTGCCTAACAAGTGCACAGCACACATCTTTAAAGTTGTCAGGAAGCAGCCTGAGGACCCAGTCCTGCAAACAGCAGTGAGCAACAAGTCCATCACCCTGAGTAATGTGGGGAAAGTCCTACAGGACAGAGCGATCAGCCCAGGCAGGAGGGAGGTACTGACCAGAGCCATGGGGGGAGAGCAGAGGGGAGGCAGAGGCAGGGCTTGAGCAAAACACAGGGCTAGTGGGCATGCTTAAGGAAATGTTTGCTCTTGGAGTGCTGCTGCATTTTGCCAGACCAAGGAAGATCCTCAGGGTGGCATTGCTTGGCTGTGCCCTCGCTGGCTCCTGCCCTGCCTGTGCCATTGGGTGCATCCCACAGCCCTGCCTCTCCCACAGGCTTACTCTGCAGGAACAGAACGTAACCAGGCCTGGGAAAGTTTTCTGCTGACTGCTCTGGAAAGCTCCCTTGTAACTTTAGCCTTAGGGCTATCACTATTTTTAAATAAATTCTTCCCAGTTACGTTTACAGAAGTCCCGAGAGTTTCGTGGTGCCTGAACACACTGTGTTGAATTCAGCCTGAGCTGTCTTGCCCTCTTTTCCCCTACCCAAATTTGCACATCCTAATGTTCAATATGATCCTTCTGAGGCAGAAATACTGTTTGGGGTGTGGTTTTGCAGCTTTTCTTTTACCCAGCACGCTGTATTGCTGCTCCCCTTGGGAAATCAGTGAATCCAGCTAAAGCACTTCACTGTGCAACGAGCAGATGGGAAAGGCCAAAGCAGAAATGAATCTATCACCAATACACCCATTTAATCAGTGATTTATCTGGTTTTAATTGATACAGCTACTGAGACAACTTAGGAGACAAAGGTCAGGCCTGCAGTGACAGGCTGGGCAAGTAAAAAAGCCGTGCAGAAGGTTCACCCTTCTCCTGAAGTGAGTTCAGTTCTGCACAGCAGCGAATCGCAGGTGCGTCCGTGTGACACAGGCAGGGCCAGGGCCAAGGGTGGTCTGGAACTAATTAACTAATTAATGTGCCAGCCATTTGTGCTTCCCCCTTCTCACCCCTCAGCTGAGCAGCAGGAATGCACGGCATTCCAGTGCTGCGAGTCCCACGGCGGTGGATTCCGGGCGTAGCGCCACGTGCTCTTCATTCCTCAGTGGGTGGGTGTTTTAAAGCCTCCATCTGAAGGTCCTCTATCTCTGGATGTCAGACAGCAAAATCAACTTGCATGGTGCAGATAAGGCTGCTGAGACAGTGTTTGTGCTACGATGCCATCTTTGGAATGAACATGGTATTTAGATCTAGCGATAGGGAACGGCAGCCTCTCAGGTGAGGTTAAATCATCAACAACCAGCAGTTCATTCAGCAGACCCTGTAGATCAACCCTTCAAACTTGGCACCCTGTGTGCTGACAAGCAGAATAAAAATTGGCCAGTGCAGGTGAAGCACAATGCCTTGAGCCACTTCCAAGGCAAATTTGTGGGGAAAAATAATGAATCCCCAGAGTTTTCACAAGAGAGGAAAGCTGTTTCCTAGTCTGCCCTCAGAATTCCACTCATCCAGAGAGAGGTGTGCAGCAGTAATTGTGGGCTAACACTGATGTCTCAGTGCCTGGGAGATTCTTCTGTAGTGAGGTCTTCTGAAATGTATGATCCTCCATAGGTTTGACCCCCAGAAAGGCTTCTGGTGCCAGTTATTGGAAGGAGGGAAAACAAAGTGCCTGGGAAAAAGCAAAGGTCGCAAATACCCACCAATGGACCAAGAGGTAAGGGCTTTTCTGAGGTGTACGATTTTTAATACAGAGCCTGTGTTTGACTCCTAAAATAAACACACTGTTTTTATTTATCTGTTATATTTTCACTGGCTTGGTACTTTAAAAAATCAGGAACTTGAGATCTGAATGACAGGAGATGATGTGCCCCCTGTGCGGGAGCAGTGCAGAGATGCAGGAGCAGGTGCTGAAATCTTTTCTTCTCTAACCCGTGCTGTGGGGTTTGTGTTTTGTTTTCCCCACCCTCCTCAGTCTCGAGCGTTTCTGTCGAGCTACTACAGAGACCACAACGTGGAGCTGTCCAAGCTGCTGCACAGGCTGGGGCAGCCCCTGCCCTCCTGGCTGAGACAGGAGCTGCAGAAGGTCAGGTAGCACCGAGGGCACCCCGCCGAGGACCATCTCCTTCACCGCCAAACCCCTGCTTCTCCGACTCACTCGTGATCGTCAGTACAGGACCTCATGGACAACGCTCTTTCTGTCAGAAACAGACCAACCAACCACTAGAGAATAATATCTTCAAAGAAAACCCAAACCCAGACCCGACAACTGTTGGTATGCACGTGCTGACAGTTGGTAGCATCGACCCCCTTTGTCAGCCTCCAGGAAATAACACGGAGCTACGTGGCGTTACCCTCCCTCCAGGCCGGGATCCGTGCACAGCCCAGTCCCTCCCTCGCCAGGAAGCACCAGAAACTGTGTGGAGGACAAATTGCAGTCTGTCAGGACACGAGCAAAGGATGGGAACATCTCTCTCCGGACCGTGAGGTTGGTCATTCCCCTGGGCTTTTCCCACCTTTGGTTTCCAGTGCCAGTAACCTGATAAGGGCAATTTTGCCTCTGTCTGGGAAGCAGTGCTTTGGCTCTGTAGCCTCCAGAGACAGGGTGAGTCATTCAGGGGCTCAGTCTCTAAGTTATTGCACAAAAGTGACTGTAATGACCCTGTTTAAGGCTCTGAGCACAAACTGCAGCCTGTTGAAGCAGAACCCTTTTCTTAGGCTGTTGTGGAGTTGAAAGGACCAGCATAGCCACAGTATGTCACATATACATGTATGATACACATACTTTTGTGCCTCAATATCTGCCTTGTAACTCTTCTCCTCAGGAAAACAAAAGCTGGCAAAACTTTTCTGTACATTCTTTATGCAGCCCGAATGCCGTAGGTTTTTGTCTTCAAACATCTCTGTCAGTTCTTAGGCACAAATAATCTCAGGGGCCTCATGAGATCCTTTCCCCATGGATTTGATCCTTACCTCCCAGCCTAGGAGACAGAACTCTTCTTATATTTTGACCAGGAGGACTCTTCAACATGAGCTAGGGCAGAATAAATGCCAAATAAAAGGAACTTCGTGTAGGATTTTTGGACAGGGGAATTTTTCACATACTTTGTATGTACAATACAAATACACACTCCCTTGTCTTTTAGCACTCATAATGCCAAAGATGACTTAGTGTGATCAGAGCTGTGGGTAAGTAAGGCTTGGCCAGTGAAGAATATCTAATACTGGTAGAATTTGAGCTGTTAAAATGCATTAGAATTGGCTCATGATTAATTAAAAGAGGACTTCCTGACTTCTTGATTAAAAGCTAAATAAACATGACATTAGTGTCAGGCGTTTTTCAAGGAAATGAGACCAATACCATAAAATCTTAAAAATTAGTTATCATTCTTAGCTTTTCATTTAGAAAGGAAAGAAGTGTGTCTCTCCCACCTCTCAGCTCCGTAATAGCATCATGTCCTTAAAACACACCAGGTATTTTTATGCCTCCCTGTTACTTTTTCAGTTTGAATGGGCATCACATTTCCGAGACATCTCCTGTTCCATTGAAAGCTGACATTTGAATTGACTTCATTATGTGTCATAAAGATGAAATAACAGCATTTCAGAGTTTCATTCCCTCCACTTGTAATGGGACCCATCAACACAGAATTTCTCTGGACCACCCCATGATAGAGGAGCCTTTGTGCACCACCTGTAAACGATCTCCATTTCCCTCATGCCTTTCATATCCCTGACCATGTAATTGTTGGGATTCTTAAAGACCAGCAAAACAAACGCAGTGAAAATGAAACATTTACAGGTGGCAAGGGGGCTGTAGCTGGGAAAGGTAATGCTGGCCCTTCTTTCCTGTTCTTAAGGCACAGGATTCATGTCCTTCACGTGGTGCAGCTGTAAACCCATAAGGGTTTTACACACTGGAGGGCTGCAGTTGGCTCCCACTCCCCTGGAAAGAGGGATTCCAGGAGCTTTGCCACGCTGAGCCCTGACCCTGCAGGCCAGACAGAGACATCAGGGGCTGTGGCAGCAGATTTGATGATTAAAGCAGGACTTCAGCCCTTGGAAAGGCAAACTCACGTAACTGAGGGTTGTCTTTGAGCGCGAAGCAATCAGAACGGAGTCCAAACCCTCCTAAATTATGCATTGACCTCTCAAGGTCTGAAGTGAGGTTGGGGGATTAACTGCTCATGGGTGTTTTCTAATAAAACAAATTTCCTCTCTGATAGGGGATCAGACTGCCGAGTGTCCCCCCAAACAAATTAGGATGGGGGAATTATCAGCCCTTGGAGGAGGGAGACGTTGCATAATCCAAGCGCTGATGGGTCCAGGCTCTCTGATGTGATAATAAGGCAGAGGGACGTGCCCTGAATACAAAAGCAGAAGCTGAATGTTTTCTCCTTTTCCTTCCCCTTCCTCCTTTGCCTTCCCATTGCTGTTAAATTCTGAGCCTGTGAGAGGGGGAGTATCACCCCCTGAAGTATGAGCCGAGAATAAATTGGGTGCGGGGTGTTCATTTCCCCTCGGCTGGGCCACCTCAAAGTGAGACACCAAGTCCAAACCAGCCACTTTGTTCCCTTCAGTAGCCAATTACATTTATAACAGGTTTAGAATTGATATTTACGATGTAAATGTAAAGCAGGTGCAGCACCGGTGCACAAATCAGCAGTGGCCAAGTGCCTGATTTTATTTTGGTTAAGTAAGAGGAGTTTTGCCTTTTCTTTGACATAACTGTATGTTCATGGGACAGGACTTTCCCTCAGACAACATTTCTTACACTGTCTTTATCGTGTCTCTTTGTCCTTCCAGTTCATCCTTCTAGTGTGACTGCAAAGATGTGGACCTGCCTATGGATTCGACTCCTCCATTGCTATCCTTTCTGGAAAAGCTACCCAAAAAAATCAGGATTTGCAAGCGACACAGATTCTGAAGTGTTCAGTGCTCCAGTGACTGGATAACTTTTATAAGACTTGTTCTCATTTCTGTAGTACTTCAAAACAAAAGTCATCCTGTTGACAGAGCTGAGGAAAAACTTCACTGCCTTGCCCAAGCTCTCTTTTTTTTTAAATTCCTCTTTCCCCTCCTCCATGACGACAGCAAATGCAGTTGAACAAATACTTGGTGTTGAAGCAAAAGGGATCAAAATGAATTTTGATCCCTCAGAGTATTTTTGTTGGGGGGGAGGGTGGGGAAGGCCAAAGGCTGTATTTGCTGGAATGGTTTTAAATAATTGATGTGCACACACCTGACTATGGGTTCTTCTCACTGCCGCAGAATAAACACTTCTGATGGTGCATTATACACAGGGCTGTTCTCCTTTCCTTAAATCCCCTTGCCCACCTTCTGAGCCAAAATCTGCTCTTCAGCAGCCTCTGCCATGTGCTCTGCCTCAGCTTCTCCCACCTCAGCATCTCCTCGAGGCTCCCACCCGCCCTCGACACAGCAGCCTGGGATTTACACCAGCACTGCGAGTGCCACTGACCTCCTCCTCTTTCTCCTCCTCCTCCTCCTCCAGGCAGGGAACACGAATTCAAGGCAAGTCTGACACTTCAATATTTGTTACGCTGCATAACATGCATTTCTGGGCCTGCCCTCCCGAAGTTTTGCCTCCCTGCATGCCGTGGGAGGTGGGGACACACAGGCAGCCCTGTGCAAGCTCTTGCTCTAATTAATAATAATTTCCCCCTGCTCTGTCTGAGGAACTTTAAAAGGCTCTGATTTCAGCTGATGCAAATCTCTCAAACCGCACACTCAGAATTAAGAGACAGAGTTTTCTTCCCTCCCCCTTCTAAAATCTCATAATGCTTCTACTTTTTTCTTATAAAATATTCATTTGTTTTACAGATCTACGCCAGAGTGAGGTTAAATCACATCAGAGCTGAGGATTCTTAGTACAAACTCTACAGAATAGCAAATGACACCTCTCTAGATCTTTTACCATTACACAAATTAGAAATGGCATTACAGATATCTGAATATCAGTTTCGGTTTTCTTTTTTCCCAGATCTGCTTGGTTCTTGCAGACAAGGGGGACACAGTAAGTGAAACATTCAAAGTATTTTCGGGCTTTAAATCTGTTTGTAAAGAAACTAAAAACTACTTGCAGGTCCCTAGAAACTAGAAATTAAGTAGCTTTCTATCGTGTCTTTTAAAAGCCCCCCCAGACATTCCCATCTCTGCTCCTTTGGATCCCAAGTGCCCTTATGCAGCTAAATGGAGTGATTACTGCAAAAAAAGTTAACAGAATACAAGGGAAATGGCCAGTTGTTTTCCTGTCACTCACAGATCCCTGTCCTTTCCTGGCCACCTCTGGTATTCCCTTCGTATTCCCTGGGTGGCAGAGGAAGCCACGTGGAAACTGCAGCTGAAACCCGGCAATGAACCTGAGAGGTTCCTGCCTAACCCAGAAATCTTCCCGGGCTCAGCAGTGTGTCCTGCCTGAGTCTTACTTCGTAAAACAACACCAGGGTTCTTCCAGAAATTTACTATTTCTATAAAATTCGTTAAGGTTTGTCTTTTCCCCTCCTAGAACCAGATTATTCCCTGCCAGGGCCTGCAAAGCTGAAAGCACTGAATAAACCTGTGAGCTGATGTGTTTGTGCAAAGGGCTCTTTCTCTGTGCAGGTTGTGAGAGAGGAGGGGAGAACCACTTTGCCAGGTGTGTAAATATCCACATGCCAGTTAGAAACTGATTTATGGAGTCACAGAAATGAATTCTGCATATAATTTCCACTCCTGTTTCTGCTCATGAAGAATTAAAGACTTCCCAGGGAAACCAGATTGGTATTTGCATTTCGGTCAGCTGCAGCTGCTGGGTGGGGAGGAAAACATTTCAAACATCCAAATAAACCCAGCTCTGCCACTTTGGGTTTGCCAAGCTGTTTGTCCTGCCACAGCCAACTCCAGCCAAGCACGGGCTATGTTTATGGTGCCCCTGGATTTCTTTGGGAATGGGACATGTTCAGGCACAAATCTGCTTCCGTGGGCTTTTTTTGTCAGAGGTTACTTTCAGCCAGGGGAAGGTCAGCAGTGGGTGGAGTGAGATTCCTCAGGCTAAGCTGCAATTCCATCAAATGCTGTGGGGGTTGAAAAAATGTGTTTTATAATCTAGGAGGTAATTGCATGCCATTCCATTGACTTTGGATTTGCTACATCCCTAACTCTGCTGTCTTGCAGGACTGATCTGTCACACACCTTCCCCGGTGGGTAATTTGACTTCCCCCTCGTAGCAGATCCAGGAAAGAGCTGGGTATACCAGGGGATGAGTTTTCCCACAGCTTTGCTCTGAGGCAGATATTTGTTTGCAGAGTTTTTCTCTTAATTTTTCTTTAATGTTTCCCTGTGTGTGTTTCACCCTGTTTGCCTTGGCACAGGGACTCGTCTCTGTGTTAATCTGCATGCCCTGCAAAGGCACACAATTCCCACTGGCATCAGGGACAATTAAATATTCCAGGGAAGGAGAGAACAAGCCCACCAAAAGAAAATGTTATTTAATGACATTGTAGCTGCAGCACATCTTCCTGCAGAGCTTTGTGTAATCACACCAAGTAAGCAAAGAAAAATTGTTCTGCAACGTGGAGCGTTTAAAATTTCATAAGCAATCTGATTTAAAAAGGGGGGGGGGAAAGCAAAAATCACCTTTCAGGTACCTTTTTATTTTAGGAGAAAGTTTTCTGTGTTACATATTCTTGTTTTCTCTCTTTCTACAAGGCCAGTTTCCTTGCCTGCTTTCCCTCCTTTTCCTCCTACTTACCCACCTTCCTTGGGGTTCTCATCCTCAAGGTCTATTAATCTACCTGTAAATTTGAATCCCAACTGATTTTCTTCCCTAACTCTTGCTCCCTGCTTCCAGAGAGGAAAAATGCAAACCTCCCAAGTGAGCATCATCTTTCATTTCCTAGACCGTGCACGCTTTAATTACTTTAAAATGTCCTAGCTAATTAAGACATGTCCTAGGAGTGTGCTGAGGATCTCTTTGAAGTCACCAGCTTTCCCACCTTATTCCCACACTTTTCCAGCTGTTCCCACTGCCCAGAACCCCGTTTATAAAGCCAGGCAGGGCTGGATGGCACCACGTGTAAACGTGCCCTCACTATGCTGGGAGCTGCAATTAAATAATAAATTGCCATCTTAAGCAGGGAGGAGATTTTTATGGATGCTGGGTGACCCCGGGCAGGCTTCAGCTGTTTCCAGTGGCTGTCACACAGAACACTCTGGAATTTGCCAGCTGCCCGGGACAGGAGAGAGCTGAGCCTGGGGACTTCATTCCCTTCAATCTTCTTAAGAGATACGAGCCGATACCTGAGGATAAGAGCCATGGGATGCACAGGGAGGCAGGCAAAGCAGCCAGGATAATCAGAGCAGACAAGCACCTCGGCACAACACTAAACCTCATTTTTCCAAGGGTCAGACACACACTCAGAAAGGCACCTCTTTTCTTCCCCTCCGTGTTAAAAGACGTGGCAGGAGAGGAAGCATTTTGGGGCTTCCCCGGGTCGCTGCAGGGAGGGTTCCTGTCAGTGCTTTAACACAGACCACATTGTCATGGTCTTTCTAAAGCCCATTTCACGGTAAGCAATTTCCCCCCCCTCCCACACGGGACAAGCTCAGACACAAGATTTTGATAGACGTGTTTTATGCTGGTGACATCCTGCAAAAGTGTTTTGGCTCCGGTGTGGAAAACATCTGTATACGGGAGAGTTTTTATGGCCACAGGAGCCTGCTCAGCAGCTGAAGGTTTTAGTGTAGATCCTAAATCACCATTTCTGCAGTGCTGCAGATTTTTTTTCCCCAAATAGCTCTATATTTTCATAAACCCCAAGTGCCCTTACTTAAGGCTTGGCAAGCTCACGTAACGGAGCCAACTGCTAATCAGGCAACGAGGTGAACTGTGCAGGGGGAGTCTGTGAGGGAGCTCAGAACACAGGCAGAATTCAGGAGGTGATTTTTTTAAATTAGAATGCTCATTTATAGGGAAATCCTTAAAAGAAGGCAGTTGCGTGTCCTCCTGGAAACTTCAGCTCTGTTTAGAAAATGCACACAAAGACTTCCCTGCGTTTACAGCTCCTACTTGGCTGCAAACTCCAGCCCTTGGAAATGGTCCGCAAAGCACACCCTGGGCCATTCCCCCCCCTTCCCCCTGCAGGCAGTTCCTGGTGCACTGGACCTGTCCACAGCACCCTTCTTTTGGCAATGAGAAACTAATCTTTGTCCCCCCCTAGAGAATGAAGCTCTGAGCAAAGTCAATTGAAGCCTTTACCGACATAAAACATGGTTTGACAAAGTATTGAGTGCTAAAGTAGAAATACCCTTTGCAGACTCATCTTTCCCATGGACCTATTTAATACTGGCACATTAAACCATTTTTATTTTACACATTAAAGAAGAATAATCCTGGACACTTAACAGTGGCACAAGGAAGACATTGTAAAATTTGGTAATGTGCAATAAAGCCACTTTCATCGGTGCCCAACCTTAAGTACATCCATTTCTGGTTTGCTTCCAGTGTTAAGTTTTGCACTCTCGCACCTTCAATTACAGACCTTAGTGCCCATTTAAAATGCCTCTTTTGCCCACAGATAATTCCATTTCATTTTGGCTGCCTTTTCCATTTGCCACCTGTTGATTAATTGTCTTAGTAATTTATTCCTTCACAGCTCCCATCCTTCTGTGTTATGAAAAGGGCAAAGGAAAACACTGCAGTAAATAGGAATGGTGCACACACCCTGAAGGAGAAAGCACTGGTTTTGTCCATGGCAAAGGGAGCCTTGGCTCCGAGCAAACCATGGCAGGAAGACCAAAAGCCCACGGGACGACCTTTAAGGTCCCTTCCAACCCAGAGCAGTCCGGAGCAGAGGAACAATTCGCACCTTTAAATACTCAGTGCTGCTAAACCTTTCAGGGGGGCTGCAGGAAGGAGCCGCTTTCACACAGCAGCCACACTGCTGGAAGCCAAAGCAGCTTCTCCAGGAATTCCCGTTGCCGTGGGAGCTCCCGGCCCCCACGGACAGGGACAGTCCCGGCCCCTCTGGCAGCGGAGGAGTTTCTTTGGCTGCACACTCCCTGGGAGTGCCAAATCCACGCTGCTTCCCACGTGGAGCCTGCGCTGCGTGTGCCTCGCCGAGATTAGCTCGAGGAACCCGCACCGGCGCTCGCCAGCTTCCCAAAATAATCGAAAGCCGCGGGAATCCAGATCTGATTTCAAAAATGCCCCTCTGAAGCTGGAATCACTCAGGGTTTAAAGGAGTAATCCTATTACGGTGGCAGAGTTTAAACGCTTTCCCTTATCCCCCGGAGCAGAGATGACAGCCACCGAAAGCACCGGGTACCACAGGGGTGAGACCGGCATGGAAACGCTTAGGAGGAGCCTCTGGAAAACTTGGGAGGAGCCCCCAGAAAACCCAGCCATAGGTACAGCCGGGGCACAGGAGGATCACATCCAGATCTGCACTTCTAGAGCCACGGGAAAGGGAAAGTAGGGATCAAAGGAGAAAATAGGAATCAAAGGGGAAAGCCGCGTTAATCCCAAAAATCCCAAATCGCCGCTTCAGGAATAAGGAGCATAATGCCCTAAAATCCTTCGGCTGATCCCAAGAAGCCAGGATGACTCAAGGGTCTTGAGTCATAGACCACGCAGGAGAATACACTGCACTGAATGGAGCTGGATGGAGTCAAGCTGAAATAAGGCGATTAGGGCCGAAAATAACCACAGATCCTCAGAACATTTTAGGAAGTTTTTCTCAACTGCCGCAGCTGAAAGTTACCAGGGAAGTTAGATGTGAGTAACACAGACCTTGAGATCAGATATTGTGCCTCAAAGCAGCTGCCAACTCAAAATGTAATCATAGATATGGTGCCAAAAGTGTATTTTCTATGCTTTGTCTCCTCGCAGCATCTCATGTTGGTGGGTAAAAAACCAAACTCATCACTAGTGATAAAATCAGAGAATCATCAAGGTTGGAAAAGATCTTTTAGATCATCAAGTCCAAACATTGCTATTAAAAGAAAAAAGGGAGGTGGTGAAAGCAGTGCCAAGACATTAACTACAGTTTAGCCAAATTTAGCTAGAAATTAGCACAGGATTCAACCTTTCCTTTCCCTGCATCTCTAAATATCTTGCAAATGTTTAACAGCGGGTTCACACAGTAACCTTTCACTCTTTTGGACTTGGGATGAGTGTCTCTTCATGCAGGGGCAGAATGGGAAGTGGGATAAATATACATATATAGGGTTACAAATACGATTCCTCCAGATACAAAGTCCCCCCACGTGTCAGCCCAGCAGCAGCCCAGGCACTTTTAATTAAGTGCAAGTACGGAAAACTGAGCTTGAGAAACAAGGAGGAATAGGATTATTCTAATCCAATGAGACATGATAAAATGCAGGAATCAAAGGCTCTTAGTGGCACAGAACTTGTTAGGCCCTTGGAGTGGGTATTTGCACTCTATTCTGACATGCTGCAGCTTCTTCAGAAACACAAAGCTTTTCCAGAACGAATGAAAAGATGACAGAGGCGTTGACAAATCATTTGGAAAAAAAAAGGCAAAATAAGAAAAAATAACATAAAACAACATTACAACAACAGACTGTTCCTCAAAATCCCAAGAAAACAAAGGCAAGAAAACCCCAGCAGCACCAAGGATGACATTGTTTTGAGGTCTTTGCTCCCAGTTGTGTCTTAATACTAACCTTTCAAAGGATCTGTATTAGATACCAGAAGCAAAGTAGCAAGGGTTTGCCTTCTGCAAAGATGATTGGAGGGACTGCCTGGGAAACAGGGAGTTGGGGCATGAATAGGAAACTGGGGAGCTTGCAGATACCTGTTGTATCTGAGCTCTGATTTTTTGTTTGGTAAGTTTTGGTGGTTCGGCTTTGTTGGGGTTTTGGAGAGGGGGATTGGGCAGAGTGGTCTTCAATCAGGTGTTTGGCTCCTTGTGATGCCAGTTTTTTATCCCTTCAAAGCCACACCTGCCTATTCCCAGCTGTCGCTCCGAGGGGTCCCACAGGGGTCCGGAGGGTGACTCAAAGCAGGGCTGGTGAGTGCCCAGCCGTGTCAGTGGGGAGAAAGGCCAAGGGGAGTGTGAGGACAGTAATCAGCAGCAATTCTTCAGGAGCCTGCCCCTAAATCTGTCAGCCAGCAGCCAGCAGTGCCCTGCCTGCCCGGCCAGCAGTGCCAGCGAGCTGCGTGTGCCTCGGAATGGCGTTTGGATGGACTGTCCTTCCCGGGATTGGGCTGCATAATTTACACCCCCTGCACAGCATCACCTCACTGTTACCGGAGCAGCCAGGCCCTTGTCCTGCTGTGATTGGACTGTGATGAATTGGGTGCCTGCTCCTGGAGTCAGGGTGTGCTGGTGGGGACGACTGCCAAGGGGCAGGGACAGGGCACAGGGCAGGGTGGGCTGTGCTGATTCATCCTGCCTCTCCTGCAGTGGGGAAAAGCAGCCACCCGGCTTTGTTTTGTCCTTATAGTATGAAAAATTTAAAGGTGGGGGGATTAAAATGAACTCATCTCATTCACCCAGTTTCCCAAATTCCTCCTAACCCTTCACTGCTTCCAGCATGTGCATGGAGAAGCCGAAATGAGGTGACCTCACCAGGAATTAGCAGATGGACAGGTTTGCTATCAGAAAGTCATGGGCACCACCACTGGAGCCCAGCTCACAACCTGTGGAAAGGGAGAAGGCTCCTTTTTGCCCCAGCAGACACAACTTCTTTCACCGCTGCCTCTCCGCTCTCGTGCCGCTGGGAGCAGCAGGAATCACATCCCAGAAGGCTCCCTTTTTCCATGCCTGACTCCAGTCATCACCAAACCCTCCCAGGAAGACTCTGGATGGTGCTGTGGCTGGGCCTCCTCCCCTCTCCAACCTGAGGGATCCCAGAGGGATGGCCTCTTTTCCAAAGAGCACCTGAAGCCTGGCGTCTCCATTTGGGGACACCCCGTGCAGCACAGGTAAGGGAATAGAGAGAGTGCAGCTTTCCTTACTTCTCCCAAGAAGTTGTTGGAAACAAAACCAACCAACCAAAAGCAGCGGAGTAGCCAAGAGAAACATGAACAGAATAGCCACACTGTGACCTCCACGTACCTGTGCGTGGTTTCCATCCCCACCAGGTGCCCTGGGATGGCGGAGAAAGGAGGGGACACAAACTGTAGCTGGATTTATAAAACAACGCCACACTCTGAATTATGAAAGGTAACTCCAACTGGTAATTCTTCAGCACCACCAATCCCACCCCCACCCCCTCAAAATTAACTATAATAACTATATTTAATTGCAGATACCAAGCCGGAATATTCCACTCGTGCTGTTTGTGTCCTTCCCTTATGAAAGAGCTTCCCCGAAACAGGAGAGGCACTTGCTGAGGGAAACAATTCAGGAGACAAACCAGGGCCGGGTGTCCTTGAGGGGTGGCCTCGCTGCTCTCCTGATTCCAAGATATGCTGAGCACAGGCCCCGGCCCTGCTGCGTGTGAGTGGGAAAGGCTGTGCCAAAGCAAGGGCTCTGGTGCTCACAGGAGCGAGGTTACACCCCAGGGCTCCGCAACGCAGCTCCCACTTCCCATACCAATGAAAAGTAATTCAATTTCACTTTTTCAGTAATTCACTGCTAAGCCAAATGCTGATTAGATTAATAAAAGAATGTCGGGAGTTGTCTTTTCAGGGGGAGGG
>VXBX01004773.1:587931-640444 GCA_013400415.1 Scytalopus superciliaris | reverse complement strand
GTGTTGCTTTCTTTCCTCTCCTGGCATCCTCTCCCTTTTAGCTGTCATCCTTGTTTTCTCTCCTCTCAAGACAGGAAAAGAGGATGAAAGGTCAAAAAAGAAATATATTAGATTTTCCCACTCTCTAAATAAATAAAAGAAGACCCGACATCCCCAAGCACCACTTTTTTTCATCTTCTCAGAAAAGAGAAATAGAGAACGAAAACAGGCCATTTCTTTCCTTTTAACAGGCTTGGAGATGGAGTGATAACACAAAAAAAAAATGTATCATCGTCCCTTCCTGGGGAATCAATACACCTGAAGAAGCGTTTGCTATTGATCCCCAAGCTCCTGCATCCTTGTGCTGGCGTCAACACTATATACAAGGATCCTGGGTGGTGTATAAACAGCAAATAAAAGGCAGTATGTCTGTTGTGATGTATTGATTAACCGGCTATAAAGCCGTTGTGGAAGAGTTATCCGTGGGTGCCTGCCTTTTATTGCTGTCAAAGGCACGGTGCTTTGGCTGGAAGCACCTTTGATCCTTCCAGAGATCTGATATTTAGGGAAGACAGAGCTCTGGGAATAAATACTACGGCTCATTTTAGCTGACTGAATATCCACCAGAGTTTTCCTTTGCCAGTTCTGTTTGGATCTGTCTCCCCACAAACTCACGCTGGCAGGATTGTGCTGGAGCACTCGGCTGATGTGTGACTGTGGATGGGCACAGGGTGACAGTCCAGCTAGATAAACCCTCATCACTGCAGAGGATCCCTCTATCCCACTGCATCCCCATTAAACAAACACGGAGACAGCCCCGTCTCGAAGTAAGCAAGCAGAAAAGCAGAGCTAAAAAGCCACACACCCGTTCTCCCCTCCCTGACAAGCCCAGGCTCCCAGGGGAAGGAGCCCCACAGTGCCACCTTGCTCATTTGTTTTGCAGCAGCCAAGGGCAATGGAGAGCCGGACCATTTCCCTCCAGCCTCACACATACATCACTCCCCATAGCGTGCAAACACATTTTAAAAACCTAAAACAATAAACCAAACCCCACCCCACTCCCCTGCAACAGGCACTTCTCCCTTTTCTCCAGTGTCCAGGGAAAACAGCTGATTTTTGTCCATTCCTTGCAGAATGTCCCCCCTGCCACCTTCCCTCTCTGCCCTTTGCTCCTTCCCTGACGAAAATCAATCGGTTTTCTTCAATCTTCCCCTCGCTGTAATTTCAAAACTGGAAATTTCCCAGCCACCCCACACTGGGGACAAACTTACAGCATCTGTTAATCATTGATATCCTACTTATACATATGTTAATAGCAGGTTTCATCGGAAGGTTAATAGCAACAATCTGTTCCTGCCTGGAGACCGTGTGGATGTGCTCAGCAAAATCAGCTTGAAGGGCAGAAAAAATGTGCCCAAATGTTTCCTACTGAAAGATTGTTCTCTTAGTAGGAAGGTCAGTTCTCCAGGGCGGTGCTTGAGCAGACAGATTTTTCTAATGCCCTTAAAAAAAAACTTCCACAAGCAGGAAGGCAATGAAATCTTCAAACTTGCTCGACAAAAGGCTATTCTGGGGTGATATGGCATTAAACTGGTGAACTCTGACACAGTTAAGGAATCTTAAAACACATCCTGAGGACTACAAATGTCTCTATTTACTCCTTATCTGCCCACAAATAAAGGCAGCAAAGCTTGGGAAAAGAATTCTGGGAGAAATCCAGAGAATTATTGAGGATATAGCTGCAATCCAAAGAAGAATCTTGAGTAGTGCCCCATCCCTGGAAGTGCTCAAGGCCAGGCTGGACAGGATTTGGAGCAACCTGAGATCGTGGAAGGTGTCCCTGCCCATGGCAGGGAGTGGACTGGGATGATCTTTAAGGTCCCTTCCTAATGAAACCATTCTGCCTCTCCTCTCCCCACACACCTCCCAGTGCCAAGGATAGTGAGGGACAGGAGCACTCTCGGATCCAGGCACGTGGTTCAGATGTGATCAGTTGATACCTAAAAGCAGAATTAAGAATAAATTTAGAAGGGGAAAAAAAAAAAACTCAGTGCCAAACTGCTGCTCCGAGAACACGAGGAGACAAATAAATGGTCATTCAATGCTTAAGGCGTAAATAGCAGTTAAATCCAAGCTGTTCTTATCTGCTGACTCACAACAGACTCCGTGTGGGAGCTCCGTCCCTGGCCTGTCAGCGCTGTAAGAACAGGCCACTGGCAGCCCCTCTTCCCTGGCAAAAAGAGGGATTGAACAAGGTCACACAGGGGCTCCTCCTGGGGGCTTTCCAGCAGCAGTTTGGGAAAGCTGCTGGTGTTCAGGTCATTGCTGGGAGCAGAACACGGAGGAGCCTGGTGGCTCTTCCCACCGGCAGGTCCCACACAGCTCCTTCCCAGAGCCGGCCCCACTGATTTTGTAGGAGCCCCTTTGCACTCAGAGAGGTTCACTTGCAACAAGGGGACAGCATTTCCATACACAGGTACCAAACACTCGTTTTGGACACACAGAGACAGAGACTCGTTTCAGACACCTCATAAGGTGCGTGGCCCCAGAAAGCCTCACCCTAGGAGTTTGTCACCTCCAAAAGCTTAGAACTAAACCCTTGAATGCAGATATTTATTTTTTAATCCTTAGGCTCAAAGCTGTCATCAAGCCTATGACATCCCAATGCCTGGAATACTTATAAGCTGCCAAAGAGAGGACCTGGCTTTATTTTTTATGGATTAATTACGTGCTGCCAGGTAGGAGGCTTTGGTTTTGTAGAGCCACCCGCTAATCTCATTATAAAATGCCTTGTACCCAGTCAGAATGTGTGATAAACTATCCAGTGACTCCATATAGGTACAGAGAGAGTGTTTGTACAGCCCGTGTCGGGATGTGGTGATCCTTGTTCTGCCCTCCTTACTCACCCCCTGACAGGCCGTGACTGGCAGTTTATCAGTACGAGGATTTTAATCCTGTGCCATCCTCAGTGATCCCTAAACTATCAGATGCCCTCTCCATGCTGCCTGCCTGAGTTTGCTGTATTCCAGCAAGGTGGGAGAAAAACAGGATCCCCCCACTCCCAGCTCCCTGAAATCCTGTTCACACCCCAAAATACCCACAAAATTGCATTTTCTATTGGGATATTGCACTGCCTTTTGCCATCAGTGCTACAGTGAGATCAGATGGTGTCGTGGCTGCTCCTGCCTCACCCTGCTAAGAGGTTTTGCCCAAATCCTCATAAATCCCAGGGGCTTTGAGCAGGGCTGGTTGAACAGACCGAGCCTCTGAGTCATCCCTATGGAGTTGCCGTCATTCCATGGCCCTCCCTGCCTCAGCTCCCGGCTCCTGCAGGCTGAGCATCCACAGAACGTGCCATTAAATCACCTCTTCTGTCCCCCAGCAGCGTCAGCCAAAATCAAGATGAGCCTTTGCAACACTCCTCCTCTTCCTAGACTCGCCCAGTGAGGACTTCCTAGGGTTTGTTTGCTCTCTGATCCAGCAGAAATTTAAGAGGGGCCCTGAAAACAAAGTCACCTTTGTGGCACCTGTCAGCAGAGTTTTATTAGTGTTTGGATCCTGATGGCTGCCGAGATAAAAGGAGGAGTTCTTTCAAACCACACAATGGGTGAAACCCAGTAAGTGAGCAGCAGGCTCACCGTGAGCAAAGAAAACTCGTACTGTTCCTCCTTTCCCCTGTTTGCCTCACACCCCTCACAACTCCCACTGCTAATCCTTGTCTGTGGCAACAGAGCCAACAGGAGGTGCTGGGGAGGGCCACGTCTCCCTTGTCCCCCACCCTGGCCACAGCTGACTGTCTTCAGGCCACCAGGTTCCACCGGATGTTCCTCTCCTCCACACTCCAGCCAGAGAAAAGTTTTCCATGGGGACATTTTCTCCTGAGGGTTTTCAGCCTGAGCGGTTTGACTCCAGTCTGGCAGTGGGATATGCCTGACCATAAAATTAGGGCAGATGGTTTAATGCTTGCCTGAATCACGGGCTCTTCTGGAAAATAAAGGTGATTTTCTGGGGGGGGAGGGACGGGGGGAGAAGGACTGCCGGTTCCACATTTATTTTTCCTAATTAATTATCTCTCTCTTCCTTTATATATATCTTTGTCATAAAAAACCACAGTGTCTGGTGTCCTCCTCTGAGAGAAATGTCACGACCTGTTTTTTTAGCATAATCCAAGACCTTCCACCCTCAGAAATGAAACAATAAAACCCGTTTTAGACTCCTTATTAAGAGGAAGCAACATGCTGACAGTCTAGCTGAATTATAAGAGCGATAGGATGAAGACAAGCACTGGGAGATTTATGGCTGGAACAGACCCATCCGTGCAGCCCTGCGGCTCCTGTTTTCCACCCTGATCCAAACACCATCTGCCTTTGCCAGTGCTTGGGAGAACAACTTCCCATCAGCCGTGTTCATCAGTATCCTGCCACCCCATAAAGCATGCCTTAAAAAGAGCTTCTGAATGTCTAAATGAGCTTCCTTAGTCTGGGGGGCTTCTTAACACTGATTTACGTTATCCAGAGCTGCTTTTGTCCCCAAATCCTCCATCAGCAGATCCAGCCACAGGGAAGCACCGTTTGTATTCCATAGTAACACTTCAGCAGGGGGAAAGTTACAGAGGACCAAACACAACTGAATTATTACCTGGCCAATGAAGGGCTGAAACAGCCAACCACCACCATCTGCAGGTAACACTGGAGCCCTCAGGTCCATGCAGGAGCTGCTGGAGGTGCCAGGGTTGTAGGAGGTGGGTCAATCCTCCCCTGCGTGAGACCAGTTACCTGGGCTGGTGGCAAGCAGACCCTGGGGAGGGCCAGCTCTGCGTGAGATGGATTGGGCTTCCAGATGGAAGCTGATGCCAGATCACAGAATCCAGGAATGCTCTGGGTTGGGAAGGGACCTTAAAGATCACCCAGTCCCACCCCTGCCATGGGTGGGTAGGGACACCTCCCACTAGCCCAGGTTGCTCCAAGGTCCATTCAGCCTGGCCTTGGACACCCTCCAGGGATGGAGCAGCCACAGCTCCTCTGGGCACCCTGTGCCAGGGCCTGCCCACTGTCCCAGGGAAGGATGAAATGAAGCAGCCCAGGATCCAGCCCGATCTCTGGCTTCCCTCTCTGCCTCTGCTACAGGAGCAGGCATCCCCCAGCCTCCTCACCCCCTCTCCCGCAGCTCTGCTGACTCTGACACATCCTAATTGCATCCCATCGGGCCCGCAGATGATCATCACTCAACATAATTTGCAGCGAGGCCAATTTTGAAATTATTTTGGGAACTATAATACTTTGTTCTGTAAATGTTTACCCGCCAAACATCAGCTGTGTCAGTTCCCCAGCATATTGCAGGAGCAATCTGCATACGAATGAAAGGGAGGGGGACACCCTCCCTGCCATACATGTGCACAGAATTGCCAAAGCTCTGCATCCAGGCGCTTGGAAGGCATTATGTCGCTCCTCTGATTTATCTTGTGTTGTTCCAGCCGCGGGAAATAAAACCTTAAATAATTTCATAATTTTGGATGTCCAGCTTCTATGGATTCCAAGGGACGCTTGCGGGAACGCTTCCCACTCGGCTTCTAATTTGATGGAGGTTATTTGGAACATGGTGAGAGCCTTTTTCCTCCCTTTACAGACAAAACAGCCCCTCCAGGAGGACGTGGAAATGAATAGCAAGCAAGGGAGACGAACCGGAAAACTTCAGTCACAGGGTAAAGATAGGATTTTCACACACAACAGTCCTTTTTTCTGTGGAATGATGAGTTCTGCAGCAGATAAAAGTGCACGAGGAATATTCCTTGCTTGAATCCCTCCATTAACTTTAGTCTTGGATTTCTTTTCCAGGGAGAAGCACGCTGTCCTTTGCCCCCTCTGCTTTTGTTTTCCATCCTCGTTAGGATGATTCATAGGAAGGGATGAACTGGAACTAAACTGTGGCTCTCTGCAGGATGACTGAAGGCTTTGGAGCGCTGTGAAATCCCGAGGGGAGCAGCACCAGGGGCTCTGAGTTATGAGCTGGCAGATTTAACACGCTCTGCTCCCTCGCTATATCCATAGAGAAAATCCCTGCAGGTTCCTAACCCGTGGCCTTGCCAGGTCCCAGCCATCCTGAGGACGGGATGAGCCTCATCCGGAACAAAGCAGGAGAGTCCCCGGAGGAGCCAGAGGGCCACTCTGCCTCAGTCATTAGCACAGAGGCAATTTCAATCCTATTAGCTCCAGCAATAGGACTTCTCCCGTGGCCATGGGAAAGAAATTCTGCTCTAAAGGAGGCAGACAGACTTGGGACCATGGGGAATACAAGTCCGTGCTCTGAAGGGACACATCCCTTTTGAAACAAGGGAAACAACAGCTGGTTCCCAAGTACTGCCTTTTGCAGCCACCTGGGAGAAATATTGGTTGCTTTTTTGAAGGGGATTAATGCTCAAAATGAGTTAATCACAGAACCACAGAATGTTTGGGGTTGGAAGGGACCTTAAAGGCCATCCAGTTCCACCCCCTGCCATGGGCAGGGACATCTCCCACTGTCCCAGGTTGCTCCAAGCCCCATCCAACCTGGCCTTGGACATTTCCAGGGATGCCACAGCAAGTGACATGCCTGTAAAGGGCCATAGGAAATCCTGTGCTTCCTCTCTTTTCCCACTTCTTCTCACTGTTAGGGCACTGCACCTACATGGATGGTCACTCCCCAAAAACCCGAAGACATCACATTAAGGCATTTTCCACTGAACAAGGAAATAAATTTGTGGAACGGTTTCATTCCACAGTTCCCACGCATTCCTCGATGACAAGGGGATTTGTCTCCCTAAGCAGGTCTATTTTCTGTGGAGGGACAGAGATGGTGGCCACCACTTAAGCTCCTCCCTGGCTCTGTCACCTTCCAGACAGAGCCCCAAAGATGGACAAAGCAAGCCAATGCAACTTCATATTTACAGGGAGAATTTAAATACTGTACACTGTGAAATATTCTAAAGGTGCTTCAGACAACAAATAAAGAAGGCTATTCATCCTTCCCACCAGCAAAGTTGGGTAATTTGGGCAAAATGTGCGGTTTCAGGCATATTTGCAGTAGCACAACCTCAACCCTACTCAGCGTTGTGCTTCTTTGGGATTGAATTCAAATGTAAAGATTGGCTCTGATTTAATCTTCATGACACACAGGGAAAGAGAAGGAGGAGTAACCTATGTTAAGCCCTCATTATCCTTAGATTTGAATAAGTTCTTAATATATTTAGTGAGCAATTAAGGAACATTTTAACTGAAATTTTCCCATCTGCTCCGCTGGGTACCAACAGCAATCAATTTTGAAAATATTTATACATTTTGTTTTGCAATTACTATGTGTCTTGGAATGATTTGTAAGCTGATAATTTGTGTTAGTATTTATTTGTAGACAGAGTGATTTGGCCATGCATTAGGGAATAAAAAAAAAATTTGTTCTTTTTTCCATTTGTGCAGCCACTGTGGAAAAGGTAATGGTGTCTCTCTTCAGCCATGGAATCATACAATGGGGTTTGGGTGGGAAGGAACCATAAAGCCCATCCAGTTCCACCCCCTGCCATGGGCAGGGATACTTTCCACTAGACCAGGTTGCTCCAAGCCCCATCCTGCCTGGCTTTGAACACCTCCAGGGATGGGGCACAGAGGGAATAACAAAGGCAGCTGTTCCCTCTTTTTCCCCCAAAGTCCCAGCCCTGGGGCTGCTCAGGCCATGTCCCATGTGCTCAGCTCAGTCCAACTCACAGGTTGACCCTGCTGGCCCCAGTTCTCTCAGAGACAGGGAAAAAAGGGAAAAGCCTAACTCGGAATCACTTGTCCTATCCTGGTATCCCCAACAAAGCCATCAGGAATTTAGATGGTGAGCTGGTGGTGGGTGCTCCTTCAGATGGAAGGCCCTGAATTAAAGGGCATTACACGTGGAAGTAAAGGACTTGTTGCTTACCCCGAGCTCTGGCCAAGGATTCCCCCCAGGAGCCGCATCCCCATGGGCCGTGGGTGTTCCCTTGGCTGCTCCGAACACTCCTGCGGGCCCCCATGAGGATTCTGCCGTGGGAAGGGATGTCTGCCAGGAGGGCAGCCCTGCTCCCAGCTCCGGACGGATGCACTGATGGGGTGTCATCACACCCGCCCCGGGCTCTGACAAGCGAACACGCTGTGAGGCGAGAGCGGCAGGAAGCATCCCACAGACGGGAGCTCTTGTTCTCCCCGCATTTCCCGTTCTCCAGGCACGCTGCTCCGTGGTGGCCCTTTGCAGGGAGGCAGACTGTCAGCTTTCCATCACCGCTCCAGCAGCTGCCTCCGGGGAATTGGGGATGAGGCGGAGAGCGCGGCTTTCACCAGCCAGCACTGCCATCGACAGCACAGCCCCAGCTCTTCCATGCGGGTGTATTATCCATCCCACCAGCGTCTCCGCTCTGCAGGCAGGGATTCAGGGAGCAGGATGCTGGAGCCAGGCTGGGCAGTGACCCGTGGAGTGCCCAGGTGCGTCTGGCCTCCTTTACACACAGGTTTTGACACGTGTTTTCAGCCACTTAATTTCTCTGCGAACAAAGCCACTGACTGAACTCATCCTGCAGGTGTCAATCCTGACCGTCAGTCACGTACCCCACAGTAAATCCCGGCAGTGACAATGCCACGGGCTTCAAGTCCAGGTTGGACGGGGCTTGGAGCAAGCTGGGCTAGTGGAAGGTGTCCCTGCCCATGGTAGTGGGGCCGGAACTTTAAGATCCCTTCCAACCCAGGCCATTCAAGGATTCTATGACCCTACAAGAATGAGTATTTAAACCTTATTCTAGGAAGAACTGTAAATGTGAGCTCAGGCAACTAAGTATTCCCCTTAAAACCATGCACCTCCTGATATTTTTACCTATCCTCCCTAAAAACACCAGGCAAACTGCCCCAAGCCAGACTGTGAGGCCACCAGACCCCTCGGAGCACACTGGTGTTGCAGGGATAGTCATGGAGAGGCTGTGGAATGTGCTGAAGCACCAGGAAAATAGCTGCAACACCTGAAATTCCGGTCATCTTGGGAGACCTGCCAGATGGCTGCGGCTCGGAGCTCCCGCTCCATCCATCCCGAAGACCTTGTTCACGAGGCAGCAACTGTGTCAGATAAAAATCTATCAGGCAGCATTTTATTTTGGAGAGCGCCATCCATCCAGGGGAAATGAACCTTTCCCTTATAATCTATCTGGGCCGTCTCCAAGAGGTGGCAGAACACTTTGTAAGTGGGGACATGACCAAAACCACCTTCCAGGTTGAAACTTTTCCACTCCCTCGGCCACCAACGCTCCAGGCTCCCCTTCCTCAGGCAGCACAACATCTCTGGTTCAAGTCTGGATTTAGATACATGTCAACTGTCTTGCCCAGCCTGCCTTTTGTGGGAGAAGAGTGATGGGAATTCCTGCTGTAATTGAGGAGCACAGCCCACTCTACTTCTTTGTTATAAGCAGGAACTTGGGCAAAATATTTTTCTCTGAGCCTTTGGCCAGTGGAATTATTTAAGCCACCAGGATTTCAGTCAAGCAGGGTAATAAAGGCATTTTCCCAGCTCAGAGTAATGGCCAGCACAGCCTCTCTGCATTGCTGTTTATTATACACCTCATCTACTTTAATATAAAGCTAATACTAAACCAGAGTTCACAGCCTGTGAAAGTCACATTTTCCTACACGGGGAGAAGCAAGTTTGGCTCGTCTGAGGCATCTGAGAAGGTTCAACATGACCCTGGACAGTGCCCAGGATGGTTTCTGTTCCTTCACACCTGCTCAGGTACCCATCAGTTACTCTTGTGGCTCCTCCTGGGCATTCCCTCTGTATCCCATGTGTCATTTGGACAACATATGTATTTCCTAAAGGCTTTTCTACAGCCACACCAGCTCCCACACTTCTTAACCCCCTCCCTATAACTCTCCCATGTTTTTTGTCTGTGTCACAGGGGATTTCTTACCTCTCTGGGCATCTTCATAAACTGAATATGCCCACAGCAGTGGAACCCCAAGCAGTGCAAGGCAAGATGACAAGGCTGCAAAACCATGTGCTTAATTTCACAGTCCAGTTCCTCAGGCTGGAAGACAGAACTGTCTCTCTCCTGCACCCTCCAGCCTCACATGCCTACGTCGTGCAGCAATTTATACTCATCAACCACCTGCCACACATTTTTATGGATTCAACTTCCAGCCTGGAGCCTATTAAAACATCAACAGACAATGCAAAATTTATTAGAAGTTCTGAAAAGCCCCTCTATCGCTGGAGGTAACAAACACTTTGCACCTGTGATACAGTACGCAGACATAGTACCTGCACCTAAAACCTTTTAATTGACCCCAGAAGGGTGAGGATTTGGGAAATACCTCCACTGAGCTCAGCTGTGGCAGGAGACTTTGGTTCCCTGTGTTCTCTCCAGCCTTTCTATCCTCTCCCAAGTGCCACCATGGACCTGTAGCTTTGCAGCTTCTGCCTTTGCAGGGCAGCTTTTCAAACAAGCTAAAAGTTGTTGTGAGCGGAATCCAGTCCCTGGAGCTTCAGGCTGTCCCTAGGATGTGTCTGCATCTCCTTTGCAATAGTTTCCCCTATATATAAGCCATCAAACAGCACGGTCTGAGGCTTGAAGCAAAACACACTGCTAGAACAAAACGACATATTTACAAACAAAATCAGGAGGAAGAGTGTCCCCAGGGGGAATCGTGCATTGATGTGGTTTGTATATGTGCTAAATGGAAATAAGAAGTCAGAATGAAACCCCATCACTACTCTGATCGTCTGATTCATCTCTGCTGATGAAAGACCTGAGAGGCTGCTTAAGCTCTAAAACCTGGAGCTCCCTTCCCTCAACTTTGTGCATTAAAATGCATCCAAAATCTCAAGAGAATCATTCCCAGGTACTTCTTAAATGAGCAAGGTCCAGGCAAGCAGAATTCCTATTCAACCCTTCATGTATTTACTCACCTTATAACTTCCTTTTAAAAATATTGCAGAATTCTTATGGGTTGAAGATGGATGTCACAGAAAAGCAATTTGACAACACCACAGATGCTGTGAACAACCTTCAGAGCTGCCTTGAGGAGTGTGCTAATTTATCAGGAACAACACATTAGTGGTGATATTCAGTGACTTCTACTCTGTGAATCATTTGCATCTCTCCCAAGTCAGGACAGAGGAAAGAAATACACTAGAGTCTTGAGCTGCCACCTGTCCCTCAGTATCCAGTACCTGATTATATAATTCATTCCACACAATTTCTGTTAATCTTGCAAAGGAGCATATTGAGAGAAGGTGTTCATTTCCCACCCAGGAAAACAAGGAAATGTTCAATTAAAAAGAAAAAATAAAAAAAAAATAAAAAATCAGGGTTTTAAAACCACTCACACCTTTGAGAGGGAGGATGCAATAAAATTAAAACGTAAGACATTACCTTACATACCTTGACATCAGCTCTGCCTAAGGTCACCCTTATTTGCCAAGGCTGAGGTGAGAAAAACTGGTAATCTGGGGTTAAGTGCTCACACATGGACATTATTCCCCCATCCAAAATAAACCTCTACCTGCACATCCTGGCTCTAATTTTACACCACGTTCCCTTGCCATCACTAACTCCTTTCACAGCTGCATTTACATGCAGATTTCCCCCCCTCCAGATGCAAAGCTGACGCCGCAGCAGGACAGCGGCAGATCAGGGGGAACAAGGCCCCGTCCCGGGCACAGCGTAGGGGCTGCAATTTCATCCCCGGGACGGGGCTGGCCCGCCTGAATCGCCCCTTTGTGCCGCCCGCGGGGCACCCGCAGCCCCTGAATCGCCGCCTTGTCCGCGGCTACAGGCAGCGCTCAGTGGTACCTCGGCATCTCCCGCTGTATCCACGGGTCACAGCCAGGGCTGGGCTGGAAAAGAAACCCTGCAAAGCCGGTGGTATTTCGCCCCAGCCATCCCCCTGGGCAGCGGTGGCAGCGCTCAAGCCCCCCTCGGGCACAGGGCAGGGCAGCGGTGGCTGTCGCAGAGGCTGGGTATTCGGGAGGGAGCGGGAATGGACACAGGAGTGATCCCTCTTTACGCTTCAGAAAGGTGGCTGTGATTCACCCCGCTGTCCTGGAAGTTCACCCTGAGCACTGATTACTCCGGAGCAAGGCTCTGCCCGGGTTGCATCCCAGGAAAGAAGACTCCATTCCTCGGAGGAACAGCAACAATCCCAGAAAACAGCCAGACAGAAACCCAGCACTTAGTACTTGCCAAGGAGATACCCTGTAAAAAGAGGGCCATTTCACATTCTCCTAAAGAAAAACTAATATTATTCTTATCTTTCCCCCAGCCTTCAACTCCAAAGCCAGCTATATTAATGGCTGTGACTTTTGCCTTCTGCGCTCAGAGACTTGCACAACTCGGAGATGTAAATGTGGCAAATTAGTGGGAAAACACATCTCCCAAACCACAGGGATCCTGCGGGAGAAAGGTAACACGTGGCAGACTCCACTTGATTCATTACAGATATCATTAGGGGCAAGGGAAAGGATACTGTAGAAGGGCTCAAATCCCAACTGAATTATCTACTAATAATACATAATAAAGGTAATTTAACGTCCAGTAAAACCCGTTCCCAGGGAGGCAGCTCCAGCTCTCTGGCACGTACCAACAACACCTGCTTTCCTCCTTTAGTTATCTCCTTTTCGGGGGGGGATATTTTTTGCTGGTGGGGTTTTTGAAGTTCACACGGCGTCCAGAGGCAGCAGAAACCCCCCTTCGGCAGGGAGCGGGATGCTCCTTCCCGGCTCCCACCCGCGATCCGGACGCCAGGTGGCAGCACAGCCCCGGCCATGGAGCGCGGCGGGATTGGGGATTTGGAAAAAAAGGAGGAAAAATGAAGGGGGAGAAAGCGGCGGATCTCTACCAGGCTGTGCAGTGGGGAACGCAGCGCTGCTGCGGGAAAAGCCCCCCTGGGATGCTGCTGCTTCCAGACCTGGAAAAAAAGCAGCTCCAGCCTGGCACAAAGGAGATGGATGTATGGACACTCACACAGATGCTGACACGTGGATGCACACACTTGTTATTCCTCTTCAACCCCTCAGAGTAAATAATCATCCTGTTTCTAATGAGAAACACAAATTTCAAGCAATGCCATAAACTGGGCTTTTGGGATCTCAAAGAAAAATACTAGCTTAGGCTAAGCAGTAGGTTTTGGTTTAGTTTAGGCCTTGTACAATGTCCTTTAAAAGCAAAATAGCAGCATTTCCAGGTAAAGCCATCCTTCGAAACAGCTCGAGAGAAACAAAGGTGGTGCTGGGAAATACTGAAATATTTCCCCAGCCCAGAAGCACCCAAAAGTGAAGTGGAAAGGGATTTCCAGCCTGAATGTGAGGCAGGAGGAGCTACCTGCAAGTTTCTCAAGATCCAGGGTGAAACCAAGAAGTGTTTGCCTCCTGTAACCCCATTTAAACAACTGCTCTTGTCCCCCACAATAAAAACCAGAAAATCACCAATTTAAACCATAGAATGAATCATGGAATTACTGAACAGTTTGGGTGGGAAGAGACTACAAAGATCACCTTGTTCCAAGCCCCTGCCCGGGGCAGGCACAGCTTACACTAGGCCAGGTGGCTCCAACCCCCATCCAGCCTGGCCTTGGACACTTCGATATTCTCCCAACAACTTCTACCCCTGTGTTTTCATCCTGTAAGATAATTCCCGGGCTAAAATGCCTTCCCCCAAGCCCTTTTTTCCATCTTGTTGCTGTGTAACCTTAGCTCCTCCCAGCCTTTGTCTGTCAGCGACACTGAACAAGCTGGGAATTGGCCCTGAAATCGATCCCTTGAGTACCAACAAACCAAGGGGTTCAGCAACGCCAAGAGCAAAGACCAGCACTGCAAGGACTGAGCCCTGGCCAGGCTGCCCAGACAGGGGCTGTGGAGTCTCCTTCCCTGCAGATATCCAAAGCCATCTGGACACCATCCTGAGTAACATGCTCAGGGGGAGGTTGGAGGTGAACTCCTGCCGAGCACAGATTTTTCTGGGAAGTGGTTGTGTCTGTTTCTTACAGTGAGGCCAAGCATTAGGAGAAAAATGCAAATAAAGGCAGGGAGGGCAGCAATGCTCAAGCAGTTGCAGGAATATTGGTATTTAGCTCAATGGAACTTCACAAAAAGTGGAAATAAGGAATGCAGTGGTTTGCTTTGCACGACTGGTACCTTGAAACAGATAATGATCTCTAGCACAGCACCCGACACACCTTCCCATGGTCCTGGCATTTGGCAGGGACTGCACACGGTGTTCCCACAGACCTCCCAGCCTGAGAATGCATTGTTCTGGGCTGGGAAGTTCCTGAACCGTGCAGATACGGGAGACTGGAGGAATTATCCCTTGGCTCCCAAACTGTGAATGGACATTGAAGGAGGACCTACAACTCAGGCTTCATTTCACAGACCTCAAATATATGGAACAGGGAGTTTATGAGCTCAAGGCTTGGAAAATCAACCTGAAGAGTAGCCAAAATTATGTGTTACTTAAATCCCTTCAGCCTTCTAACTTGACCTGAGTGGCTGGGCAGTGTCTGGCTGTGCTCCCATGCCACCCACACAGAGACATTGCCAATGAACCAAAGGTGTGCCCTCACCACGGGAAACCACACAGGGGGACATGGCGTGGCCTCCATTGCACAACTCAGTGTCCAGCTTTCCCAGCCTTTCCTTCCACACCCGGCAACACAGGACTGCCCAGAAGCTGTCCCTAAGAACACACCTGGGGAAATGGTTTGGGTCTATGCCCAAAGAGGAGACACAAGGCTCCATCCAGAAGATCCACAGCCTTTCCTCTTACTCCTGGCAACTAGGGAGCCTCAGCTGTCCCCTGCCACCACCACTGCCCCATCCCAGCTCTGGAGCCCCTTCAGAACACCTTCCAGAGCAGCAAGTTCCACAGGCTGCATCCACCTAAACAAGTTTCCTGAATGGCAAAGGTGGCCCTTCCCCAACCAGGAGACACCAGCAGGTGCTGGAGGAAGGGAATCTCATCTGCACAGACTCTCCTGATTTTCTCAGCACACTGTAAGCCAACAATGGGGTTATGGAATGATGGCAAGCTGGCTACAGGTCCAGGAATAACACATCCTAAAGAAAGTTGCTTTTGTGTGCTTTGATCAGTGACAATTTATTTCTTCTAGAAGAATGTTTTACCCGTAACATTACTTGAACCTTGTTAACTAAAAGCTTTTCTTAAATCTCCACACATGTCACTTTCTACAGCAAGCCCATGAGGATCCCAGGCAGAGGCCGTAACATTTCCTACTGTTGGCTTAAGGTGCTCTTCCAATAAATACATATCCAAAAAAAAGAAAAAAAAAAAAAAAAAAAAAAGACAAAAGGGAGCTGATGAGTCTTTCAGGTGCCACCCACAGACATGAATTCATTTGCCTTTCAGGGAAAATCATGGTGTCATACAATCCCTGCCCCTCACAGTGTGTTATTCCTTACCCATTGCTTTCTCCACTGCTCCATCTGCTTTTGTTAGGCAGAAAGAGACAAACAGGGGGGTTTATTTCCAGGGGCTTATTTACCACCAGAATCTTCTCACAGCTTTGGTTTCTGGTGCAGCTCCACCAAGAAGGATGTGCCTGCACACCCGAGGAGGCAGAAACTGCAGTCCCTGGCAGAAGGAGGGGGGCAGTGACAAGGAGGCCTTAAAAAAGAATGGATAAAGCTCTTGCATCAGAGTAATGAGATACAGGAAAAACTGTTCCCTTTGCTGTATCCTGCAATCAATTACACTCCAAATCATATCATTTTATCTAAAAAAAAAAAAACCAAACCCAAACAATTTTTCCCAGTAGAAGTCATGCAGATTTTAATTCACCCATCTTCTTGTCACGCTCTGACTGTCACCGAAAGACCCAGCACTGCACCTTTTCCCAGACCACCAGACCGAAGGTGCTGAGCCAAAAACAACAGAAAGGAATAGCCAGATAAGCGTTTCTTTCATCAGGAAGCTCATGTGTGAGCTCACAGCGTTGAAAGGTCTTATCTGCAGTGAAATCAAAGGACCAAACTTAAACCTCAGCTTGGAAACCTTCCCTGGGGCGAGTCCACCTCCACCTGCAAGCCAAGAGAGCCCAGCCAGGACATCTGGGGTACATGGGAACAATCTAAACCTTCCATACAGGCAGAATTGGGATGAAGCTACTGGCACAGTTTGTGTCTGCAGGAGAGTTATCCAGCAAAGGAATATCAGGAGGGTGGGTAAAGGCCAAGGGGGCTTCAGGAAAGTAGAAAATCAACACCTCAAAAACTGTACACACAAGCTCCAGAAAGAAAGGCAGCTGCTTTAAAAAAGGAAGACACAGAAGCATCTAGAAAAAATGAGAAAAGCAGAGTACAACAGATAAGAACTTCCTAAATACAGGAAAACGTGTGAATTCCTTATAGAACTCTACTTCTTATACAAATATTTGCTGTCTTTCTGGCAAAGTTTCCTCAGCAGACATGCCCTGGTGCTGAAAACTCCTATCCTTGTTCTAAATCTCACAGGAGCTGAAGAGGAGAATTTGTTTCAAACCTGTGTCTGAGATTACTTCTTAAAACCAAACAGCAGATACAAGATAAACAGGTTGTTTGTGTTTGGAATGAGAACATTTTCTTCCTTTCAAGCCCCCCAAGGAATTCAGCACATCCTTCCATACTGAACTTAGAAAATTTCATCTTTACCCACCGTATGAGAAACAGAAATAAAACCAAGAGGATGCTGAACATCTTCATAACCAACAAGCCCCTTAGCCATGGCCTTCTCTCCCTCTTCCCCTTTGCCCCTGCTGGTTTTGAACATCTGATGTAATTCTGCATCCCCGTGTAAAACCAGCACGCATCAACACAAAATGCTGCTTATATCTCTCTCAATTACTGCACTGCACAGCCTTGTTGGCTCACCACCACAATAGGCCAAGTAGGACATGGAATTCCTCCTGATTTCAAAAGGAGCAGCTCATTTTCACCTCCAGCCCTCTGATCTCCCAATCTCAGCTTCAACCATTTGTTTCCCCAGAACAAAAGATCCTCTAGTGCCTGTACCTATGTATTTAGCTCCATCATCTCACAGCCTAAGTAACCTGCCAGTTCTGGGAGATGTCACAGGATCTTACTTTTTCAGACTAGAAACACAGATAATAAATTAAAATTTTGACCTTTAGCTTGTCCCAGATGATTCTTAAATATGTAGGAATGCAGTCAAGTTTAAAATCATATCAAACTAATAAAATTCTTTGTTATGCAGTGACCAACCACAAGGAAAAGATGAGCGGCAGACACACACCTGTGGCAGGGGCATAGCTGGAACATGCAAGGTTTGCCTGTACAACTATCTTGGAATTTAAAACTTCCAGTAAGACTCGTGGAGAACTACAAGAAACAATGTAATAAAGCCAGTTTAAACTGTGTACTGCAGGGGAATCTATGTCATCTGTGTTCTGGTTTCAAAATACCGCTGTGCTTATTAGAATTATTTGCCTGTCAAAAACATTTTTCTTCTGTAACAAGTCCATCAACATTGTTTCTTGCTTTCAGTCACTCCTCACCAGCCTTAGTTCTTATGTCCAGACATGCCATTATCTCATTAAAATATAATTATACTAACATTAGAGAGTCAATTATTGCCCCAGGCAGCGCAATTATGCTTGTTTTTAAGCTGATGCTTGTATTTTGTACAGACCAGCAGCTCTAACCCCACAGGATGCTGCTGCTGTTGTTTGTGGCTCAAAAACCCACCTGACACACTTGAACCAAGAGATCCTTCAGCCTCAATCTCCCCAGTCCATGCTCAAGCAGACCATGCTATTCCTGAAGAAGCAACTCCTGAAGGAGCTCACAATGACAGCCCAAGCAAGTTTTGGCAGTCCTCATCTCTTCCTTTTCTTTACTGCTACACAACATCTAAACAACATAAACCTCATGTACTTGAATGATTCCATCCCCTACTTTAAAATCCTGGCTCAGGTTTCCCTAAATATGGTTCAACTTTCCATCCCCTCAATGTATGTGGAATATGATCTTTTCTATCCAATTTTTGTTTCATTACAGAGTACCTAGGAAGACTGAGACAGGAATACATGACAGTGACTTCTGTTATTTCACAATGAAGTAAGATTCAGCATTGCTTGGTTTTTGTTTAGGAGAGAAAACACATGCACACCCCTCCCTAAATAAACCTGGTTTTCCCCATTGAAAGGTGTAAGTTCCATTGGGATAAATAAGACCCAGGTGTGATATTTACCAAAGAGTGCCAGAATATTGTCTTGGAAGAAAAATTCAGTTCCTTTGAAGACTGGTCTTCTCTGTTCAATGCATAGCAGCCAGTATTGGTCAGACAGGTGAGTAAGGCTTCAGACTCACTACTGTGATGCAGTCTGGAGTTACACATGTATTTTTAAACACTTCTTTTAACATTGCTTCAGCCATCTGGCTGAGTTCAACACTGGCTGGGCACCAACACCAATCACTGCTAAAGGCTATGTCTTAAAACACAGGAATACTCACTTGCTGTAGCACAGAGGGAAGTCAGACCGCAGTATCAGCTCACACTTGAACTTAACGAGGAAGCTGAAATGCAACTGATATTTCTTCAGATGAGGTACGTCAGACCCACCAGAAATTTGGAAATACAATTAAAGGAGCAGCTGCCTCTTCCTGCAACAGAATTGCAGCATGTTTGTATCTACAGAGATTATCCAAGAAATCCATCATCTCATCAACATCACAGTGAAAAACAGTTTAGTTCTGCTTTTGAAGAAATGAGGAAAACATATACAGGAAAAAAATATGCACTTCGCCATGGGTGTCCACAAACTTAAAAAAATTTCAACTGCCTCACAGAAATGTGGTTAAGCATTTTGCCTTTCAATTGATTCAAAGCTCCTACAGGAAATACGTCGACACTCACAAAACCCAGTAATTTTTGATTTCAAATACGTATCATGCACCACAGTCCACAGTAAGAAGAGTTATGTGCATCCTAATAAGCACCCACATTTATGTATACACACAGCCCCACCAGGTACTTTGAAATCATCACCACTCAACTGAACAAAAACATACTTCCAACCACCAATTTTCTCTATTAAATCCATGTTTATTGCTTAAGTTTTATCACAGTGGAGATTAAATTATGCTTAATCATCCGGTCAGTGCTTTTGTACCTTCTTTAATGCCAAAAAAAACCCCCCACGTTTAAACCAAGTCATTCATACACTCGAAGTCTTCTCACCATCCCACCATTCATCGCCTCTGTGTGCTCCTTTAGTTGCCATGAACTGCGAGATTGTAAAAAGGTATAGCTAATAGGCTTATTTATAATACCATTTTCTTCAAGTATTCAGAAAGCAGTACAAGTAGCTGTACTGTGTATTAGAAACATGTCTGCACTGTTATTTATTGCTATAGGACCGAGGCTCCTGATGGAATGACAAGGGAAATATTGCATCACTGTGTATGAAGATGATCTCAGCATCCCATCATCGTTCCCAACTCCTCCCGTGTTAGTGAGCGACACCAGGCAAAAAACAGGCCTCTTCCCTTTCTCCTTCAGGCAATGGGATCTCGAACTACAAATAAATAAAGCGTACACTCGCAACGTGTGTAGTGCAAAATTCCAAGTAAACAGAATGACACGGAAACAAAACCCATAGTTGCCACCTTTGGTCGAGCAGGGCAGCGGTGGTGCCGTGCCCAGCATCCCACCCTCGGAGCACCCCCCGGCGCCAGCGCCCCGTGTCGGCGACAGTGATTGAAGGAGATTGTTGCAGGGAGAGGGGGGAGCCCCGGCCGCCCCCCCTCGCAGGGCAGCCAGGCTTCATCCCACACTTCATCCCGGCAGCCCCGGCGGGACAGCTGGACACCCGCCCACAGCGCGCCATTCCTGTTGGCAACTATGCAGAACATGGATTGCGTGGCCCAGACTAATAGAAGGTAATGGTTTTGTTGGGTTTTTTTTTTTTTTTTGCTTTTTGCTTTTCCAGATACAACCATTGAAAGAGAAGAACATCTACAACATTGCGATTTAGAAAGAACTTAATGAGAATTAACAGGAAAGACATTCAACTTTGGGGGGTGCGGGGTGTTCGCTGTCTTGTTGGTTGTTTCCTTTTTAAACAAACCCCAAGGAGTGGTTCCATTCTGCACAGCTCTGGGCCATTACCAAACCCTCCTGCACCAAGCACAGGGCTAGATTTTCTTAGTTGGTTTTTTTTCCTGTTTTGTTGTTGCTGTTGTTGTTTCATTTATTTAATTATGCAAATCTACTTCCCACACAGCTGTATTTTGAACTGAAACAAAACCCCCTAACATTTTTGTGGCATAAGTTACATTATGCAGAGAAAGGCAACAAATAAAATTTCATCTAAATTAAAATCAGGACCTACTGTAGACTTTTCTCCAAAGTACTGGTAGTGAGCAGAAGAGTCATGCAGCTTATCAGTAAAACAAGTACATATTTTTGCCATTTTTCTTCAGTGCTCATTAAGATAATTTGCTTTTCTTTTTTTAAGGTCTGTGTTCTCAGTCTGCAACTTGCTATTTCTTGCAAAAAGACTGGGAAAAATTATTTTTCTGTTTTAAACAGCATCGTTACACAACATGTTGAACCTTCAACAAAGAAAACACAGAACTAGTAGTAGAGTTCTCTCAGCTAAAAGGATGGATACATTAAAATAATAAAAAAATAAAAGGAGAACACCTCTGCAAATAGAAAGAAACCTCTCCTCATCTGGGACACACACACTGAGCTTTTAAAAACTCAAAATTCATAAATACGGTCATTTTATAGAACTTTAGAGAATTAAGGCTTCTAAAAACTTCAGTGCCAAAATAACCTCTCTGCATCAGTATTAAGAATAAAATATTTTCCTTTTTAGGTTGTGCTTGCTTGCTTTTTTTTTTCTTTTTTTTAAAGACTTCTCTTAGTTCCGTAGAATTTCATCACATAATATTACATACTGAAGGGGAGTGTTAGAACTGCTTATTGAGGTTTTTAAGTAGTTGTTAGACTAAGTTACAGCGATAAAATTCGATTACTGATCTGATTCATTACTACTTTACACGGGGCTGTTGGCTCATTTCACCTTCTTTTCATGCTTAATGTGGCCATTTCTTCTATACTTGCCATTGGGGATCCCGTTCTGGTAGTGTCCATTAACAGCGCTATGCTTGTCGTTTGACCAGAGATGTTTGCTCTGCTTGCAGACAAACTTGGTCATCCTGGCCAAGACATAGTAAAGTAAGGCAGCACCCACTAGTAGGACAAAGGCAATATCCAGTAAGAAATACTGAAATAAGGAGATGCTGTAAACAGCGGCACGTAGATGTTGGGCTCCGTTGTGGCGGAGGATGTAGTTAATCCAGTACACAGTCCGGTTCACGGGGTGGCCAGGCTGGTCCTTGTGGATCTCTGACAGCCTCTGCGCTCGCTGGCGGTAGCTGGCGGACAGACCGAGAGGGAAGAGAGGAAAAAATCACCATGTTACACTGTTGTGCAACTGAATCACTGGAGAAATGCAGCACAAAGAAACCCAGCTTCGGTTTCGCAACAAACCATTTCCGCTCGCTCGGGTCCAGAGTTTCACCTAAAAAACTATTCATTTTCGCCCCGGCAGCTGATTGTGTCAAATTCCTCCTCTCCTCCCTGCAGGAGGTTATTCACCCAGGACTTGCCTTTTCACTGAGGGTAGTTGCACAAGGGAAAGGTGATGCAACTGATGTTATCGAGGTCTCTCTATTGACATTCCCCCTCACTGCCACTCTGCTGCTCAATCCCTACAGCATTCTCCTTGTCCAGGGCCAGCACCACGTGAAGACTCTGCTCCCATGAAAGCCAGAAGCATTAACAGCACCATGCTCCAAAATTTGGGTTAGCCAATACAGTATGTTGCCAGCTGACGCCTCACTGTTTTAAATCTGCAGGTGGTCTCAACATCAAAGGTGTTTAAAACAGAAGAACCAGAACAAAGTACTCAAGTGACTCTTCTCACACTTAAATAACCCTGAGAAAACTTAATTGCTGGAACTAGCAAGACTTCTCAAACTCAGCTCAGACTTGCCTTTATTCCCTTGAGTAACAAAACAAAAAAAAAAAATCAGACTGGAATCCTCCTAGTCATAAAAACTTCTTAAAATACTGTCATTGCAAACACAAATGATATTCCTGAACTTAAGACAGGTATTATTAACTGGAACAATATCTGATTTGTTTTTAATCAAATGATGGGACTCAAGTCACTCTTTGTGAACACCTGTTAAAACTAGAACCCAAACTGTAAATGCGTATCTTGCTTCAGGCCTCTGAGGCAGCAGAAAAACCAAGCAGTTTTTTCCCACTGCACAAAGGTTTGGAGTAGTCATTTAACCCATAAACAAAGCCTCACACCATACCTGGGATCATTAATAACTTTGACTAGGGCTTCATACAAGGCGCTCTCGGTCATGGTCTTCCAGTTGAGCAGTATGCCCATGCCTTTGGCCTGCACACGAGTCATGGTATCGTAGTGGTCTCCAAAGAGAGGGATCCCCACCACTGGGACCCCGTGGTACATGGTTTCAAAAATGCTGTTCAAGCCTCCGTGGCTAAGGAAAGCTTTGATGTTGGAGTGACCTGAAAGCAGGAGAGGTACAAATGTTAAAAAAAATACATTTAGATCTTAATGTGAAGTGATTGAAGCACCTGGGTACAACATCAGTGTTTCTATGGCTGAAACCCAGGCAGGTGACAATTAACACAGCTCCTTTTGAAGTCCTTCCTAAGACCACTCTGCTGAAATTCCTCATGCATTAAATTATTTCCTTATACACTAAGAGAGGGAACAGCCAAAGCAAAGAAAATATGAGTCATGTAAAATGATTAATGGAGTAATTAATACATACTTCCTACTCCTGAGTAGCTGCAGGTGGTGACTACAGCAGGTTGAGCCATACAAATGAGCAAGGGAGACCGCACTTTTGGATGAAATAGAAGATACTTCATCACAGGACACTTGATGTCACACTCCCTTCTAAAGCCTCACATGCCTTACTTCAGGCTAGCAAGAACTGACAATCACAGTAACAGCCTCATGCAATGGAAAAGTCGCCACTGCCTTGCAGCAATTCCATAACCAAAACCAATCTACCTGCTTCAGGAGTCATTTGCCTAATCACTACATTATGATCACCACTCCAGCTAACACAACACACACACATTGATGCTGATTCATCAGCACCCACTGGAGCTGCTTTGGGAACGCACAAACACCCAGCTATGCCACAGACAGCCGGAAATACTCCGTGGCCTTCCACATCCGCAAGGGACTCGGCTATCATCTGGAAATGCTAATTCATATTCTTGCTCTGTGACTTCCATGACAGGAATGATCCTGGCTTTATAGCAACTGCGAAGTCAGCAGAGTATTTTTAGACGAGCAAGATGAAATCAAGTGAGAATAAGCAGTATCAAAATAGATACTCACCAAGGAGGTCATTTTGTGGTAACCACTCGATAAGCTTCGTATTGTTGCCTAAATTCCTTGGTTTGTTCCCCGAAAACCTAAGCCAGTAAATATCAAATGGAAGCAGAGTTATCAAAATCTCCAAAATGACCACTACAGGATAGAGCTGTTTTGTGACAGCTCCACCAACCTACTTAAATGTTCTGTTTATTGGAGAGCATTAGAACAGTTACTTAAACAATCACCTACACATGCCCAATTAAGCAAGACACACTAAGAGTTGGCTGTTACATTCTATGTGTTGAAAAGAAGCTACATTATTTGCACTAAATTATGGAAAAGCAACTAAACCACGTTACTGGTTTGGACTCCATAACCCAAAGTTTAGAGAGAACTGTAAGAATTCCTTAATTTAGCATTGTGACAACACTGGCCAGGCTGTACTACCACCTCCTTCATTCCTGGAAATACCTTGTGTAAATCCACCTGTGTCCAACACAGACACAGGTCGATAATCTGAAGAACAAAAATGAACCCAAAATCCCCAAGACACTTCAAGTCATGTTTTCTTGGTAATATTAAGATACTTAATTATGCATCTCAAATTCCCACCGGGATGGGCTGATTGTTTCTCTCTCCCAAAGACCATGTGTTGCACCTTATTCCAGACATCTTCCCCTTCTATAAATCATGATGAAAAGGAACAGCAGGTGGGATTCCCTTATCCAAGAAGCCATTCAGCCAATCAGATTGCAGGTAACAGAAATCAAAAACATAGTGAAAAAGCTTTAAGAAATCACTAGCAAAAAAACCCCCATTTAATAGAAGGCTTCAACTGAAATGGTTGTTTTTGCATTAAAAAAAGCTATCCTGAAGAAAAATCTGTTAAAGTTGATTTGTTTAGTACAAACCCAGATACTTCTGCAGAGAAATAATCTAGCAGAAATATAATGAAAGCACAAAACAAAAACAACAACAAAAAAAATCAATTGGGACCAATAATTAACTGGAAGCCAAGCAAAGAAAATACAGCAGCTCTACCCCAAACCAAAACTGATGCAACCTTTACTACGACTACTACAGGTTCTGTGCCACACTCCGAATAACTCCCCTTTTCCTGTTCATTAGTGGGGTTTGCTACTTCAATTACACAGAGCAGTGAGGACATTCCTTAAGAGATAGCAGGGAACAGACCACTAAATAGCCTGTTAATACCACTCCAACAGAACAGCAGCAGGCAGGAGTTGTAAGACACTGATTATTTGGGAAAAAAAATGGTCCACACGAACTCCTCCAAATTAATCAGTGACGCTCCATGTGAAGCAGAGCTGACTAAGCAATTTTTGGGTTTTTCCAGCGAGTTAAGAGCACCACTCAAGATGTTTTTAGAGCTGAGAAAGCTTATTACTGATTTTGATTCCTGCAGATCTCTCTTCCTTCAATTTCTCACTGAAAAAAACACAAGTGAGAAAATCAATAATGAAAGCCTGTGTTCACAGATTAAAGTGGGAAAGGGGCCTAAAAAGTAAAGGGAAAGAAAGAAGAAAATCCAGGATTTAATCAACAGGACTCCTTCTTGAGCCCTACGGTGGCTTCTTTATCAAAAACTATGACAGTATGTCACAGATGTTATAACCTCAGATTCTTTTCCCTGTCTCAAATCCTTCCAGGGTATCAACTCAGCACAGGAACAAACCCCACTCTTCATTCTGCCACAAAATGCACTGCTGCTCCTTACTGCCAAGGAATTGCACTGTTTTTGTGGAGTGTCTTCCAGCAGTTGGGTCCCCAGTGCCGCCCAGACGGTGCCAATTCCAGCATCCACTACTGCAGGTTCAGATGGCACAAGGAGAAGCAAGCCTGGTGCAAACCACCCCAAGTGCCTCCCACAGTGCACTCACCTCCAAATAACCCTCTGGGGCAGCCTGGCCAGCGCATGTGCCAACTTATTCGCGATGTCTTCTGACAGGTACTTCACTCCAGCCCCAAAGGAGACGAGGACGAAGCCGTTCTCATTAGCACCATTCACCCACATCTGGAGATCCTGGGGAAGGGAAAAGGGACACTGAGCACCACAGAGGCAAAGCACAGGACCAGTAAGTAGACATGGCTTCAGAGGAACAGTTGTTGGACCCTTGGTTACTTAACAAGCCAAGTTTCAGGAGCCAAAAACATGCCTGAAATTACCAGGAACAATGACTTGATGACTGAGAATCCATGGCACAGGCCATGAACAGCAAAGCCCTTCCATGCTTGCTTTAGCTTCCATATTAACCCCTAGTGACTTAAGACAATTTATCCCTTCTTTACTGATCAGCTGAAACACTCTCAAGCTAACACACTGCATTTGAACTCAGCAAAACATGAGCAGATCCATGTCGCAGTACCAGCCTGGAAACACAGCAGAGGAAGTGCATGAATGAAGCCTGGAACTTGGCTGTGCCATTTCCAGCCTTGAACAAAGTGAGAGCACTTCAAAAGCCGTGTTTTGCTTTCTTTTGTATGAAAATAATAAACACATTTTGAAAGAAGCCAGAGCTTCAAAACACACTTTCAGTTTCCACTGCTACAGTATCTGAAGGAAAACATACCCTTCACTTTTTGAAACAAGAGATTTAAATTGCTTTTTTTTCCAATGCAACTGGTGAAAGTGGGAACTAAAAACAACAAAAATGCAGATGGATCAGTTAGATGAAGAGTATTTTCTGTTTCTCAGGACATGGTTCAGTTCTGGTCTCATCAAGTTGAAGCACAAGCCTGCTCAAGGCCAGTACAGCAGTAGGAAGTGAGCAAAGAGAAAAATCAAGAGCCCTGCTCACAATGTGCCTCTTGTCCTGGCAATAAATAGCAGGGCAGGCAGGAACGGAGCAACGCCGTGCTATCGTACCCGAGCACAAAACCTGCCACAAAACGCAGCACACCACACTGGGGGGGTACACTGCTCTCTGCTGTGCAGGAAAAAAAATCCCATTTTCTCTAGAAACTGCACTTCATCCTTTTCCAGGGCACTCCTTTCCTATTTTTTATTCATGTGAAGGGAGAGGAAGGAGGGAAAAGGAGGGGAAGTAGCTGTGACCTGCCTCAAAGCTGAATCATTTATTAGCGGCTGAACTTCTGACACAAAGTTTCCAAGCGGTTTTGTGATTTATTTAAAGCTCGTCCTTGAATTTTAGTTAAGGACCTAAGGCATGCTGCAAATGTCACTGAATTACAGCCCTTGTAGCAGTTCAACTAGTTACATCTTGAGCCATTTCTTATCAGTTTAAAGCTGAAGTGAAAGTAACATTTTGTGGGCTCTGGGACAAAGCCCAGCATCTCAGCCTTGACTGGTAAGGTTGGCCTTTGGCTGGAGCAAATAATCCTGGAGAATTCTGGCTTCAGGAGGTCCTACCTGGGACTGCTTCTGCTTAGTCAGACACATGGTTTCTGCTGCTAGAGACATGCCTGTTGTAGCTGACAAACAGCTCCCAGGGCTACAGCTCCTCTGTGCTTAATTACAAGTTCTGTGACACTGCACAAACTGATGTACTCAGAAAGTAAAAATTCTATTTCATTCTGTCCACACAGATGAATATTCCCTTAAAATGGAACTTCTGAAATAACCTTCAAAAATCCCCACCTATAGTAACAAATGGCTATCAAGTACTTAGAATTTCATGCAGAGGTAAAAAGAAAGCAACTCAACTATGTACAATAGAATCAGAGTCACCTGCAAACAGGCTTTTGCACTTGATTATTGTGCAACAGCAAAGCAACCTGCTTTGTATTATAATGCCTGGTTTCACAGGCAAACCTCTGTAATCCTTCCCTTTGAAGGTAATCCCGCTGCTTCAGTGGAACATGAAAATCTTGACAGGCAAGACAAGATCCTGCCATCAGGTTCAAGAGATGGGATTTGTTTGTTGTATTACATAGGGTTATCTTAAAAAAAAAAAACCAGAACCCAAAATAAACCAGTCTGTATCAACTAAACTTTAATATCCAGACCAGAGCTGGATGATGCCTGGCTAAACCAAACCAGGAGTAAAGGAACATGAAGTTGTCTTTGGGGTTTCTTTTACAATGCTAAATTAGAATGTCATTGAATCCTCACAGAGGTGCAAAACTGCCCTGCACCAAACTCTAGAAGACCCAGACAGTTACAACCCAGCTTGTTTTATTTGGGCTTCAACTGAAAGGTTCTTACCCAAATTCTACTTATGCTTGACATGGTGCTATTAGCATGAGGAATTGCTTACCTGCCTTCTGATCTGCAGCCCCTCTCCAATCTGCTTGCCCAGAGGGGTGCTGGACATCACTACTGTGCATAGAGTGCTCAAAATCAACTACAGACTTGTCAGGATGAGAGCTCTCCTTGCACACCTCTGTCTGATTCCTGGCACAGAACAGCCTTGATGAAATGGGATCACCAAGCATCACTAGAAATGCAGGAGCTGGGTAAAAAGCAGGAAACGGAAAACAGGGAACTTACACTGCCTCCTTGGAGAGCTCCCTGAGTTCATGACCTGCACAAGTCCATTATTCTCAGGTTCCTTTAACTTCTGATAATTATTTCTTCTGACAGCTTTTTAGCACAGACTTTCTAAACTGAAGATCAAGTGAAACTGAATCCAAGTGAGCAGCACTCACAGGCCTTAGGTTTTTAAGATAGATCTGAACGTCCTGGTACAAATTAGCTGGGCCACAGCACAAAGGTTCAGTATTTCCTTGTACTTTCCTTGTTCTTTGTGTAGCATACAAGGTGTAGCAGTGATACAGCAGATAAGAAGTGGGCTGTGATCTTGGCACATAAAACAGACTGAATACTTCAACAGCACTACTATTACTACAGCTACGTATTTAAATTCAATCCTTGCATTTATGTTCTCAATTTGGCAAAATACAAGCTTGGAGCAGTGCTCCAGAATCGGAGTATTGTAACAGCACACACTGATGCCACAGGCCTATTCTGTTTGCTTAAAATTGCAGCACCCTTCAGTCACCTTTCCACTCATTAGGGCTGTATTAGCCCCAACACCTCAAGCACCAGCCTCGTTGGATCCACCACGCCAACACTGCCAGCTAAAAACCCTCACAGACACCCAAGCTCATCCCCTATGAGCTCACCCCTTTCTTTTCCTTAAATCCACTTACACTTTTGACCTCCAGTTCGTTCTGCCTTCCCGATCTAATTACGCTCTGTATGAAAAGGCCCTGAGTCAGGATGATGAGTCATTAGAGCTGCCCTCATTAAAATCAGCCTTCCCTGTTCGGGCAGCACTTCAGAGCTCCTGGCGTGCAGCAAAGCGACCTCCTTTCACCCACTTGAAATGATTTTCAGGTTTGCTGTAAACTCAGGGTGATTTTTTTGTTGTTTTTAAAACTCAAAGAAAGGAAATCACAAGTTTTGAGGTCTAACCTACCAAAGAAATCCAGGGAAGGAGGTTATTACAAGTTGCATTGAACCTTCTCCAAACTCTATTTCAAACTTGAACCGAACCTTTGCAATTAATTCAAGACACAAACTCCTTTAAATGGTTCTCTTAATCCTTTTTTTTTTTTTTTTTACCCCCAAATGTCAGTATTTGCAGATTTACTTTACAAAGAAAAGCCCCTGCCTCAGTTTAAGTCCCAGTACAGGCAGCAAACACAGCTTTGCTGAGGTTACACTGCCAACTTGGCACACTTAGAAACAGGGATCTGGCTTCCCCCTTCCAAGCCAGGAATCAAGTCACAAGGCATTATAAGCCCAAAAACCTCGATGAACTTGAAAGCAAAACTTTCAGTAGAAATTCCAACAAAAAACTATAGCAAGCACTCCCAGAACCTGTGTACATCATGCACATTAGAAGTATAATTGTTCTCTGTATTTGCACACTGAAAACAAGTTCACATTAATGGAGCACTAAGCTGAATACAGAGGGGCGTACTTGGATTTTCCAGAAATTTTAAGACAATCATACCTGAAAAGGCAGGGATTAGACAGGTACTTGCCAAAACAACCTGAGGGAGGGAGGCTGTTCTGTCCAGTCTGCCACAGTCAGTGGAGAGGCTCATCCAGAGGGTAAGTGGGCACCTGTAGTTGGACACATCACACCTCCCCTCACTGGGAATCCCCCACCTCAGAGATGAAGTGAGCCCACAGCAAAGACAGAAAACCTGGTAAGCCTAATATAGCACATTCAGATTCTGTACTGAAATGTGAATGGATTTTGCCTTTCATTCAGTTACAGCTTTATCTGCATTGACAATAAAGTATCACCTAATACATACATTAATTAATTACCATTTCCACTTTAAGCTATGCATACTAAGGTATGAAAACCTTAAAGGACACCGAATTACAACACTGTGCCCAGCCCTGCCAGGCCTCTGCCTGCTCCCATGTAACTTCTGTGCAAATGCATGTTCTTGGGGAAAAATAGTGGAAGAGTCTGTGCTTCCATAGGGAGAAAAAGTACTTATTGATCTGTGCTGTACTATAGGCACGAGGGGGGAGGAATAAAGAAATAAAATCAATCTTTTGACCATTCAGAGACAGGAATGCCATTGTGCCAGCCCTACTGTGTGAGCTTTGTTCTGCCTGGTTTTCTAATTAGCCATTCTTTGCAGGATTCATGCTGAAGGCACAGCTGTGACTGGAGAGTGAGGGCCCAGCTGGCAGTAACCAGTGGTGCCTAATACTGAGCTTTGTTCCAAATAAACAAAGTACACAAATACAAACATAACCGGGTTTAATATCCGAGGCTTTCCCTGTTCAGCTGCTCGATTCAAATGTGGAAGAGCACAAATGCCTGTTCTTCAAATATGGTTGCAAACCACCCTTTCCCCCAGGGAAAGCACAGACATCCTACGCAACTTCTTCTATAAAATGATGCTTAGAGCAGACAGAATGAGATCTATTTCAAAATAAATGAAAAGCCACATTAAGCCATGTTTAGAAAGCAGATAAATAAACAGAAAGGTACACAGACCATTTTTATGTTGTGTGTGAACTTGTCTGGAATCTTCTAAACAGTACTTTTTCAGTGACATATTTCTTAATGAAGACATTTTTATTTCAAATTTTACTAAAACAACCCATCAGCACAGGTGGTCAAAGGTCATACTGATGCCATTATACAACCTTTACTGTCACAAAACAGACAAGATCATATCATATAATCTGAAAGTTCTAAAACAAGCCACCGGCCTATAGCAAATCCAGAGAAACTTGATGCAAAGTAACCTTTGCGTTTACTTGCCATGAATTTGTAACTCAGTTTACAACCAAAAATAGAAATTATTTGCTCTAAGGAGCAAAGGACATGGAACATCACAGTGAACTCCTGACTGGATGAGGCAGAGGATGGCTCACCCCTCACTGACTCCACACATCCAGCTGCTTCTGGTGGCTCCATGTCACACTCTGGAAGTTATTTTCCAATAACTCAATCTCCGCCTTTCCAAAATGAGGTCCACCAGATAAAAGTGCTCATTCCATTTTATCAGGGCTTATTTCTTTCTACATCAATCTTAGTTCAATTAGGAGCAGGCACACTGCTCCCAATGAGGACAAGATCCTCCCAAGCTCCCATTTCCTTCTGGATTAATAGCAAGTTCCTTGTTCTTTTCCCTGTGTTTTAGTAAGGAGATTGACCATCAAACAAGCCCATACAGTTAACATTCACACTACTTTCTCATATTTGGTAATTCATACTGGCACCAAGTACAATAATTCCCAAACCAATACCCTGTACCCATTAAAAAAAAGCATATTCAAAATACAGCATTAGACTAAATCCCTCTTTCCTTGCTGGCTAAAGCCACACTAAAACTATCAGCTGGGAAAAAACTAAGATCTGAACCGTCTTGCATGAAGACCCCAAGCATTACCAAGTGCATTATCACCACATATTAATTGAACAAAGCTGTTGACAAAGTGCTTCTTCAATAATACTAGACACAGATCCAGTCCTGTTTAACACTCACCTTTCACATTTCTCACTATTTGAGATATATATACACACTGTGTATTTGACTTATCAAAATACACTGGGAAATTAAAAAAAAAAACAAAACTAACAGCCTTAAAGCCTTATGAAGCTTTCCAATAGCTGAAATACTTTTTTTTTATCCCTTTACTGTCTTTTCCCATTCAAACCCTACAATGGTGTTGGATGTTAAGTCCATTTAACTTCGAAGAGCCATAAAATTCGCTCCCAAAACCAGAGTCAGGAAATGCAGTACTCAGAGCTTTTGTTTATTCTCTCATAGCTCAGCTCTCCCCTCTGGAGTTGCAGGAGTATCCAGTGAAGCCTCAGAGAACAGAGCCTACCCAAAACTAGAGGTCAACCAGGAAACTGCCACGCAAGTACTTCCCTGCTGCAACGCTCCTGTCAAAAATCCATTACTCACCAGACCTCTGGCAGGGCCCTGGGAAAGCAACCTTGCCTTTCAATGCAATGGGAGGAGTGGTAAATAAGGAGCTTGTCCTTCAGGAGAGGTTATTAAAATCACTGCATAGAGCAGCAGGAGCAGTAGAGGTACCCTCAAATCCAAGATTCAAGTTAAAAAACCTCGGTGCTACCCCCGAGGCAACGGTCTGTTAAAATATACCCCTAAAGGCCACTTTCCTAAACATGAACTCACCAGCATGCACAGAAAGGTTGATGATTACCAAATGTAAAAGCAAACCAAGTTTTTACTGGCCCTCCTACACTTTCAGTAGCTCCATATGCAGCAAAAACGTCTACAACTCTAAAAAAAACACCCCAGTTTTAAGTATGAAGACTACTTTTATTTACTCTGTCTATAGAATATCAGGTTAAATTCAATTGCAGCAAATACAGCAGGAAGAAAATTCAAGAGAAGCTCAGTTTTAAAACCAGACCTCTGCATCACAGATATTGACACATATCCCCTTCCATAAATCCACATTATAATCTAACAGGTTCTCAGTGGTCTAACGTGGCACCTGTGCTCTGTGGATGGTAAAAGATACAACTCTAATCTGCAGCTTTGATTTAATAATGGCAATTTCTCCATATCCTCTTCAGACAAAAGCTTTTATTTTCTCCTGTGGCTTACCTTGCCTTTTTAAAGGTTTATAAACACATGTAAAGTATATATACAATACACACTTTTATACAATAGTTACATAAACCGGCCACTCACATCCCATTCTTTAACAGGCCTAAGATCAGCTGGCTCCTGGTTCTGTGTAAGACACACATCCTTCACCAAGACCTCCCTATTCTCCCATTCAGCTCCTCCACCTGGGATTCCCCAGGTGGGCTGCAAACAGCCTGGGAAGGCTCAGGGAGATGCTCTCCAGAGCATCCACCCCACTTAACCTTTAAACCACTAGGATACCTAAAAAGCTGGTCTTGCTTAAGTATTAATTTCAGTCAATAATATTAGTAATTAAGCTTGTTGCTCTGAAATACCAGCTTTGACCACACTAATTCCCCACATTATAGAAACATGGTATCCAAATGCAGCCTTACAAATACCACAGTAAAAAAGAAAGCATGACTTTGGAAATAAATTCCCATCTCCTGTTTTTCTACACATTATAAACAGGGAAAACATGGGAAAAGCACTAGCTCATTATTTGTCCTATATAAAGGTCACTCAGCAAAACTTACAAGTGACAGTCAGTTAAACCACTGCATGTTCAGTCAATAAATACTGTTGATTTACATGTTTCAATATGAGCATGATGAATATGATAAATTAGAATATTTAAAACCACAAAACCTGTTGAAAGCAGCAGCTCATTAATCTGCTTGTTTTTCACCAGCCCAGTCCTACTGGGGCACCCAAGACCCAAGGTTACAGATTTATGACTGCTCAAGCAACACTTAGGTGTGGAGCAAAACATCAAACGCTGGGGTGGGGGGAGAAGCTTTACCTAAAACATATTTCAGAGCCAAAATACATGACCACACGGTTCAGCACAGAACTTACACAGTTGCTGCATCATCTCTATCATCCTTAAAGGACTTTTTGCCATCCCCCCAGGCTGACAATCACATGCATTTTAGAACAGCTCTAAAAGTGCTTCACTTCACCAGAAATTTACTGTCCTAACAGCCGTACAGGAACCACTCCCTGGACTTTAAAAAAAAATACTATAAGGACGGCGCTCTGCCATGCGCAAAACCTACTGCCACAGCCTGCAAGAGCTTACAGAGGGTGCCCTTGAATCTGAATCAAGGAGAGAAGTCAGATTTAAGGAATAAAGCATCTCTTTAGTCTTCCACCTCATTTTTAAGATAAACATCAGTACTAGCTACACACAGCCACAGTAAACACAACTGTCAGCAAGGCTCAGGGGGGGAAAAAAAAAAGAACAAAACACTTTTTAGTGAAGATATTTCAAAGCCACCAATTTGCTCCGTACTTAGATCTACACAGTAACAAGCTCAGATAAGAGATGTACAGGGAGGAGTGAGGAAGTTACTGCAATTACTATCTGTTGACAGCTGTGGCTGAAAGGACAACTTCTTACTCTGAAACGTGCACACCCCTCCCCTCCACAGCATAAATTTAGTTTACTCATGGAGTATTTCTCAAGGCTGCTCTTTGTAGCACCCCTCAGGTTCCTGCCCTGACTCAGGGACCATCTTATCAGGCTCATTAATGCCTAACACACATTAACCCAGCCACAAGGTAAATGCCAGAGCAGAGGTTTCCTCATTGTTTCTTCAAATGGGTGTTCCTTTAAAAAGTCAGCTTCATTCAGATCCCTCTGGAGCACTGGAGCCAGGGAGAGGCAGAGGAGCCTCTTACTTTTCTAATGGCCACTGACAGTTACCAGGGAAACACCATACACTTGATAGGTTAAGTCAGTGATTACCTCAAGGACTTGATAGCCGGTCTGTCTCTAGCTTTTCATCTTTTAAGGCTAATTCTGATCCCACTGTCCTCTACGCAATTCAACACTTCCCTGAGTTCACTACGTAAACCCTGCATGTAACATTTCATTCACTGATGGATAACGGGTACAGCCACAATCGCCTCCTTGCTTTTTACAGAGCAGCACACTTCGTGCAAGAAGCATCTTCTAAACCCCATTTAAGCAGTGAAAACGTCACGCTCGCTACACCACAGAGGACGGCTAATACTTGTCACTCCGAGCTTTGCAAAGCGACCATCAACGACGGAGAGGAGGGACACAAGTTACGCTCCAGCTTCATCCCTCCGCAGCCGGCATGGCAGCAACTTGCCATCCCCAAGCATTTCGGGCGCTGCCGCTCTGTACGAGAGAGCCCAAGCCCGCCGTGGCGAGGAGGAAGCCGCAGGACGCCGCAGGGAGCGGGCGGAGCGGTGACCTCCAAAGGAGCCGCCGCTCTCCCCGCTGGCTCCCGCTCCTTGGCACGGTGGATCGCTGCGACCGCGCCGAGGGACACTGCGCCAAGCGCACACCGGGACACTGCCGCGGAGGGCCAGCGGAGCCCGGGGCAGGCTTGCACGGTACCACACGGTCCCCGCAGGGACTGCAGCCTGCCCCAGCCGAGCCTGTGCATGAACACACACACCGCATGCTCCAGCAGCCTGGATTTGGCTGCAACTCCCGTGGTCCCCAACACAAGCATCCCCCCCGCAACGCACAGCAACCCGCAGGCAGTAAGTGGGGCTAAAACGGGGATTTACAACCCCATCCACTGCCCAGAAACGAAGATTAACGCAGACGGGACAGAGGAAAAGCAGGGGTAATGTTCCTTTCCCCTTCAGACGTGCAGTGTTACATGACATGAATATTCAGCACCCACTACTACATGGTACCTTTAAAGCTGGTTTTCCAGCTTGAAAAAAATTACAATTCTGAGCATCCACAAGACAGAGCTTCCATATCCCCTAGGAATGAAAGAATGGCCACCCCATAGCACTTCAAAACTCCTTGACCTTTATCTCCTCATTGACTGCTTAATTATTCTTCCCTGCCTCTTATTTTTAAGATGCTACTTATAAGCAGGAAAGTAGAGCTTGACGGTTAAGTGCAGGCATTTGGGTTGGGTTAAACAAACCACTACGTTAATTTTGGTGAGGGGTGAAAAAGAAAAACTCTGCCGGCAAGGCAGGTGTGCCACTGAGGTGTCCCAGTGTTCTGTGTTGACCAGTATTTTCGATTTGAAAAAACAACACTGCTTTGTTCCTAATTCTGGTCTAGCAGACGAAAGTGGACTAGGCTACTTACAAGCAATTTTGACGACTGTAAGAGACCCGATAACTTGTAACAGTAGCTTAAATGTGCCTGCTAAAGCTGCTGTCTCCAGTAAAGGACCCCTCTTTTCTGATCATCTCTATGCAGGAGCATCATTTATGAGAGAGTTCCTGAAGCATCACCAATTCCAGCCCAGCACGGAAATGTGAACTAGCTCTGCTTGTGGGTCACCTTAATGCACCAAACTAAAAACTGCAGAAAATAAATTAGCCAAGGCTCCTGCCTTAGAGATGCAGCAGGGGCAGGGAACAGCCGCAGCACTCACTATCCAGTTTTCATTGGCCAGAACAGAGCCACAGTTACAAATTCTAATCTGGCTGCTCGCTAAAAGCCAACTGATTACCCAGTAATTAACCTACAATACATACCACAGGGGATTAGGTCTAACGCCTTAGGCAGGGACAAATTACACTATTGAAGATGAACATGTTCACTTTGTTTCTCTCCTGCACGTTCAAATCTTGTGCTTAGAACACTGAAAGAATGGACAGCCTGATAAAACCAAAGGAAAGGTAAATAACATGGCATCTCACAAATCATTACAGATGGTTTCTTTCCCTCCACTGTAATGAATATTTGCCAGTATGTACCGGGCTATTTCCAGGTCACTGTCACTACAGTTGTATTAAACAAAAAGACACAAAACAGACAGTGTTAATCTAGTGCCCAAATTAATCAGGCAAAAGACATTTTTTTCTTCTTGCGGAACAAGAAAATAGTTTGGAAGAGGAAGAAAATGCTCAATCCATGCCACCAAGTTCGCCTGAAGGGAACAGAGCTGAACTTTTCGACAGCACAGGGGTACCTTTAGCCTGCTTTCTTGGCATACCTGTGCAGACTGACCCTTTCCAAATGCAGCAGTGTACACGCAAGGAGGAACCAGTTAGAAGCAACACTGTTATGGTCATCTCTGATAATACCCCAGAGTACAGACAGCAGCAGTTTTCATGCAAAAAGCAAAGGCAGAAAAAAGGCATTTTAATGAGAAAATTGTTGAGCACTGCAGGCCTACCTACCCATTTACTATCCAGCCATAAACATCCATTGACATGCACCTCCAATTCAGTATCTACCTTTTACACACATGTAAGCAAAGCATAGATGACATGGTATTCTGTGAGATTTTGTTCTGCCTGTCACTCAGCACTGTGTTGCTGAACAGAGGCCTTCTTAAGCATCAGGTATCAAAGATCACCTACTATACTGAAGTAATCAAACTTCATTATTAATGTGTGCAGCCAGTATTTCTGAGTCACTATCACTGTTTCAGTACCTGACAGCAAGCATGTGCACAGTAAAAACTCACACATGAGTGTAGCAGTTGTGCCACTTAGGTCAACTCACATGTCCATTTCTTGGTCTATACAGTTTTTTCATGCTTATATACAGGTAGTCTTAAAGACATTACCTATCAAACCCAAAGGGAGGCATAAAAATGTACCACAACAAACACTGATACCATGAAGTTACATAGTGTAACCTATCAGCAGTATTTTTCCACTCTTGCTTCTTCCATTTTAAACTCTGTTTGGTTAGAAGCTATTGGTGTGATTTCTAGGACAGAGTGCACAGTTCTTCACCTCTAATGCACCATTAAGCACTTTACTCCAAAGCAAAATACTTCCTGCAACCACAAAAGAATAATTTTGTGGAGTTTGTGTCTCACAGTTCCCCCCTCACTACCACCCCAAGCAAGTTCCAGCAACTCCAAGAAGATATTCCACCAAACAACAGCAAAACACCAAACGCCATTTGAAATTCACTGCTTAAAAATCATCACTCACAACATGAGATCAACAAGCAACCACAAAATGACTGTCAAACTCAGCAAACCTTACTTCTGGCAGAGGGCTGGCTGGTTTGGTGAGGATTCCTCCCACATAAACAACGTTGGGTAGCGTAGGTCTCGGAAACTCCAGTGCTACATCAGTACAAAGCATCCACAGGCTGGATCCATGAACCAAGTCATACATGGACCGTTCTGGAAGAACCTTGTGTTTCTGCATTATCCTTTCGTATTTTGGCAGAACCAAAAAACTGACTCCAAATCTTGAAATAAGATAAACAACAGTATTTTTAATCCTCTCAAATAGGTTCATGTGATCTGTGAGCAGCGAGTTAAATTCAGGAACGTAGGACAGGGGAGCTGGAGCGCCCACTTCTGCTGGATACCAGAGGCCAGTGGAAAACACGGCATACTTAACCCCTAAAAGATGGGCTATAACAAATCCACACATCTCATTGGGATCTACCAGGAGCAGGTCAAATTTTTCCTGTTTCAGGGCACGCATGAGGTCTCGGTTGCCAACAATCATGTCACAGTTCTTGGAGTAGTGATCCAAGATATCGAACAGTTCAAGGGCTGTTAGTCTCCCCGAGAAGATACTCCTCATCTTGGACTGCAGAAAATCATCCGAGGTGCTGCTGTTAAAGATCCCTGGGTAGCGCTGAAGTCTATAGTGATTAGATGGAGGAATCTCTCTGCCCTCAGAGAGGAGAAACACTGTCTGGTGACCTTGGTCATGCAAGGCTGAGGCCAGAGTCTTGAAAATATAAAGATGGCTTTCAAACATAATTGGCGGCACGACGACGATTTTGGCAGCCCGCGCGATCCCGACAGCACTCCACAGGAGAATGAAAGCTGGAGCGTACGGCTTCATAGCTGCAACGGGAAAAAGAGCATTACATCAACGCACAACAGATCTGTGAGCTACTGGGAAATTTAAAGCAAGTTATTATCCGGCCATCCCATGAAAGCTCAGCGCATCTCCCTGTTTTGAAGGCATCTTTGCAGCAGTCACAGGCAATGAGAGACACTCAGTTTCAGAGGGCACTTGGAAGTGCCCTGTTTGCACCAAGATCTGCCTTCTTCCCCACTTCTCCCTTTCTATCTGGCATTAAGGGCAAACAACAGACTTCTTCCAACACAGATACTGATATGGCACCTGCATTAAACAGCAGGAAAATCGACAGTGACATGTGGTATCTCCATGCAGATACCACACGCAGTGCTTCCGAATTACAAATGCCATCCAACAGCTCCCAGACCTCATGTCAGCTCTGAAAACTAAGTCCCACTACACTTGTGATTATACTTAAGAGCACAACTGCATCATTGTTAGTATAATTTATTAAGTGACTAAGAAAGATACTAAGTTGAAGGACTCAAAAGCTAAAATGCAGTGTTTATTCACATACAAGACCCAAAGGAAGCACTGGTGATCTTCAGTGCATAGGATATAAGATGACTCTTAGTATAAACACAGCTCAGCCTTGCTTCCTCACTTGGAACTTCTCCTACATCCATGTTGCAGTTTGAGCACACCACACTAGACACTACTGCTAACACCATTGCGAGCATCATCGCTGCTACAAGGTCTTGTCTGAGTTACCCACAGGCTTCAAGTTGCAACTCAGGTCTGACTTAAGGGTAACATTTTTGGATGTTTTGTCTTCATAGAAGCCAATGGGAATAGAGGAAGGGTTTTCTTCTCCCAAAAGGACATGCAAATTCATGCAGTATTTCCATTTAGTGTCAACACTGACCAGACAGACAGGGGTGAAAAGTCACCATCACACATGAAGAGGCTACCATAGGATCAGAACCAATTTTACTTGGAGCTTTCAAAAATTACACTTTGTGTATGAGACAAAACATAGCAGCAAGAGGTAGCACTACACACATGCACATCTCAACTTGCACTGAAGCACTTGGACAAGTACTTGATTCTGAACCTACTTAAATCAGCACTTGAACATGCACTTGAGCACCAGCTCTAACCTACACTGAGACTGCCATCCTAAACACAGTTTGACAGCAGCAGGCTGCTGGGGAGAGAGAAAATACTTCTTGCACCCTTGTTTGGGTGATTTAAAGTGCTGTATGCACCAAATGAAAGCCAGGTGCATTAGAAGCACAGACAGAGCATGTCAGAAACTCCTCAGTCACCATAACCCTCCTAGGGCAGAGAAACAAGCACAAGCCAAACCAAACAAGCTGCTCTTTCCTCGTGCCAAACCAATCCATGCGGAAACCTGAATCTGTTGCAGTGTCCTTTATGAGTAAGAACAACAGATAATGCTGCTACTCGGTCCTTATTTCCTTACAGTGCAGCCTTATAACTGTCCTACAACAGATTGCTCTGGACTCTTAAAGCATCTTATATTCTATATAATTACATCTAGATCACTCTATTATAATTATACTTAATATACACCACATAGTTACTGTGTAACCATTTTGTACTTTTTTAAAAATTATATTACAGTATAATATTTAGATTCTGAAGGAAGCATCACCAGAAGCATCAGAGATACTCACTATGCTGCACCACTGTCACTGACATCAGCAGAGGGCTGTGCAAGTGCACAAGTACACAGGCTTGGTATAGTGCCAACAAGTCATAGAACCACAGAACCACTTAGGTTGGAAAAGACGCCCAAGACAGCCCAGTTGAACCTTTGACCTTGTCAACTAGACCAGAGCACTGAGTGCCACATGCAGTCACTTCCTGAATACCTCCAGCAATGGCAACTCCACAACCTCCCTGTGCAGTCTATTTCAACACTTGACAGCCCTTTCCATGAAGAAAATCTTCCCGATGTCCAGCCTGAACCCACCCTGCGGCACAGCTTGAGGCTGTGTCCTCTTGTACTGTCACTGGCTGCCCTGGGAGAAGAGGCCAATCCCCACCTTGGCATCCTTTTCTCCAGGTTAAACAACCCCAGCTCTCTCAGCTGCTCCTCAAAGGACTTATTATCCAGACCCTTCCCCAGCCCTGCTGTCCTTTTCTGGACACACTCCAGCACCTCAATGTCTTTTTTGAAGTGAGGAGCACAGAACTGGACACAGCCTTCAATGTGTGGCCACACCAGTGCCCAGTACAGAGGGAGAATCCCTCCCCTGGTCCATGCTCAGCCATCTTCAACAGGGCCCCACAGCAGGATAACACACTCCTTACGTAAGAGTGGTCAGAAAAAAACCCAAACCTAACGGTTCAGCAATGAAACATCCAAGAAAAATGATTAATCAAACTTGGAAAAAGACCATTATTGATTCCATGTCTGCATGCTAGAAGCATTCCCACGGTATTGAGTTACTGCTCCTGTCAACAATAGTGATATTACAAAACCATGAATGGAGGAGCAGGATTGGGAAATTCAGTGTTTCTATCAGCAGTATAAATCAAAGGCTCCAGCAGCCTAAGGGCTAGTCATGATCCAACAGGTTGCCAGATGCCAGCTCAGCTCCCATCTCCTGACCCCATACAGGCCTGGAGCACAACTCACAAAGATAATTCTTAGCCCTAAGGCGTATTTTCCATGGTCTGGCTATGATCATTCCATCAAAAGCCATGGGAATTACAGCTGTGCTTCCCTGGGATGCTGACAGTGCCACCCCACTGCTTCCTATCCCCACACTCACCACACAACATTTTAAATGGGAATCACATTGGGTCTTTCATTCTTTATCAAAGCATTTCACAGCACTCCTTACCTAACATGAGTATCTGAAAACATAACTACAAACAATTTAGCAATTTTTTTTTTCCTTCTTGCAGTGTCAAGAGATGACAACACACTTCCTTGGCAATCTGTACCTTGTGGTATCTTCAGAACTGGTAAAACAGTAATCACTTCTCCAAAGCTTATTATGCAACTCCCCTTTTCAACATAAGCACCTTCCATGGGGACAGGAAAATATACGTACAGGATCTGCCAAGCCATAAAGATATTAAACACATGATGCTATTAGAGAAATGCCGATTAAGTGACATTTTTACTAGGAAAAATGGCATTGACCTTCTATTGAACTTCTGGCAGGAACCTGCAGTCTCATCATTTCATGCACTGGCCAGACAGAAGCAGTAGCTCGGAAGGCTTGAATTTAATAGGAACAAGGGCAATAGGCAACAGCATTTTGTAAGCCAATTAATAACGAGCATAGCGCCGATTTGGCAGATTGGAAAGGGGGAAGACATAGGTGTCCAGAGCCATCAGCAGGGCATCAACCCACAACCACACCAACACAACTCCAGGTGCTCTCCCAGACACTCCTTCAGCAAGGAGCTCCCCCAGCACATCAGGTATTCCCACCAGGACAGGAAGTGCTACAGAGACCTGCATGTTCCAGTGGCAATTTCTGATTGAGCTCATCTCCAAAACCAGTGCCCAGGCAGAGGGGACTCAACAGGACTTAGGGAAGTGTTGAGGTGGTGCTTAGCTGGCAGCCAGGTAATCACAGCCACGGGACTCTTCCCGCTAACTTTCAGTCACAGACCAGCAGTAAACTCCCGAACAAATCACTTGTCAAAACAAACAAAAAGGATCAACAACCAATGCAGCTCCCTTCTGTTTCTCCACACCCACACCATGAAAAAGAATTGTCAGGTGTTCTGACAGAAAAGAAAGCCCAAAGCCATAAGATAGCGAGATGCTCCAGAATCATTTACAACATGAAACCATTTTGTACCTCTGTCTTAAGTCTTTCTTCTTAGGACTTGCCTCCACTAAGCAAGACTGTTTTAGGGTCTGAGCTGGCACATAACATCTTTTTATCAGAGGGTGAAAAGAAAAACACAAATTTGCTAAAATTTTAGGAACAACAAAACTCCCAACCAACAAAACATCCACAAAATGATCACTGAACCCAAGTCATTATTTTCAGCCAAAAAAGCCCTAAAAGCAACGGTATGGAGAAAAATGGAGAGTAGCTCTATAGGAATAAAACTGACTACTGACTGCAAAGGGGTCACCTACTGGAGCACAGCAAGGAAAAGTTTAATAGTAAAGACAATAAAAACATACCAAGTCAAACATTAAACCTACTCCAACAGCTGCTCATTCAGTTAATCACCTACATATGGGGTGATTAAAATGAAAGACAAAGTATGAGTTTTCAAGTGTTACAAAACCAAGCACACTCATACAAGACAGCTGACTAAAACACACACAAATCCTGATCATTTTTTTTAAGGAAGTGTTTTTCCATTCATTCAGAAGGACCAAGCAGGATCTAGAACAAGAAGTGTGACTACACAGAAGACAGTGACATTCAGAAGGAGGACCCTTTCCCCCCTCTTTCCCCCAAGCTCTGATCCTTGAAAGCTGGGTAACATGGAAATCAACTGAATTACATTCCAGTTTACAGAAGTTACATTAAAATGTCAATTTTTAAATTAATGATATAAAAATGAACTAGCACTACACCTATTTTCAGTTTAAATTATTTTAGATTAATTCTAATTAATAATTCGTGTAACAGTCAATTACACTGCAGGAATACATACCCAAAATGAGATTTAGGTTTGCTGCCAATCCTTAATAATCTGCTAATCACTCTAATTAAAACTTATGGGCACGTTTGGGTTTTTTCTGCTTTATATCATTGGCTGCCTATCTGCTATTTCTGACTCTCAGAAATAACCATTTTCAAGCCAGCAATATCATTGCTGATGTTTTCCTCCATCGTAGACAGATCTAGAGGCAGAAGAGCCTCTCAAGCACCTTCACACACAGCACAGCTTGAACTCAAACTGCTCCAATGTTTATCACTCTCAAAAGAGTAAACAGTTCCCAGGCACTTACACCTAAGGATATAAAAAGTCCTTTTTATTCACTAGTAACACACAACATTCCTGAAGTCCAAAGCAGCAAAGGAAGATTTACAGAGCTTGAGTTCAGCGATGCCATTTGCTTTTTTAAGTTCCTCCCTTCCTTTCCGCCTTTCTTAAGACTTCCTAAAGTTCGCTGAGTTTACCTGGGCAGCTGGACCAGGACCTCTACCGGGAAAGGTGCCCTTCATCCCAAACAGCAGCGCTGTTCTGACAGCAGAGGAGCAATCTGTGAGCTGCTGATCGCTCTCACCTTACCCAAAGGCCTCAAATTACTCATTTACAATTTAACAGAGACCGCACACATTAAAGGAGCAGGCTCACCGGCCAGGCTGCCATCTCTGCAAGCTCAAGTGAGGATGTTAATTAGCACTGAAACGACTGTGCCCAAATGGAAAGCCAACGACATGCATCACAGGAGTATAAGTATTAAAAAGAAAACAGGGAAACGTGAGATTTGTGGGCTTTTAAGCAAACTGAATACCACAAATTGCCACCAGTGACCACATAGTGTTAGCTGATTAAATGAAGCTCCAACCCTGCCCTGCTACTCAACCCACCATTGACATGACTTATTTCATGTGCAAATCTGTTTGCTTTAGCTGTTATTAAACACACATATTTACAGATAAAACATGATATCCAGCCTTCACAAGCTTGTAAGCACCTCAGACAAATACAGAACCAAACCTTACACTGCTGGTTGCATGACCAAAGGCCCTGTAAGCCAAACCTTTTATCAAGCCCAAGATAGCCAGGAATGACTAACAAAAAGCTCTTACAGGTAAGTATAATGCTGTAAGAGTAAGAAAATACTCCAAGACAAACCAAACATTCTCTAACATTGGTTACAGGATGACTCCATGATAAACATGTACTCTAATCTTATCGGTATCAACCACATGCAAGCAGCTGATACTGAAGACTAAAAACATAGAAGTATTAATGTGATGCTCTGACTCTGGACATGCTACCTATGTGAGGAAACACACTGACCAAACTGCATCTGACAGCGAATCTCAGCAGACACTCAAATTATCAGACACAGGAAAACTTCAATTAGTGGCATAACAGATGACAGTAAAAAAGATCACTGTGTTCAAGCCTCAAGTGCAATTTGACTCCTAAACCCTTTAAGCCAGCAATCGTAAAGTATGTTCTTAACCCACAATACCTCTTTCTCTGCTGTACATATTCCATAGGCAACAGGAAGTACCACTACTAAACACACATGCTGGATAGCAGATAAAACCATCAGAAATAGGGGAATGCATAGAGCCTTGGGGCAACAACACAGCATATTATCGAGGAAAAGACTCCCCCAACACGTATTGTATAGACTTCAGATTTATCCTTAAGCTTTTCCTATCATACATCTTGTTACTAATTGCTGAGGGAGTCTGTGCAGGGATTATTACTCTGTGTTGCACTGTTTTAGATGAGTGTTAAGGTTCAGCTTTTAACTACAGGCTCCTTTTTGAACTAAAAGGATAAATTAAGAAACTAGTAAGAAACCACGCATGCATAAACAAGACCAGGCTTTTCCCAAACAACTACATTTTCTACCCTGTAACTGAAGAACTCCAATGAGTACAAAAACATCTCACCCACGGATACAAGAGGAAGATTTATAGGCATTACCACATCACTGCAATCCTGTCAGACTTACTGTATCAGCTGTGCAAACAGGAGTGGAGCTGTTCAGAGAGAGTCAAAAGGATATGCAATTTATGAACCTACTTTTATTATTTGTGCAACAGGTTTTATCAAACAGTGAGGGATTTTACCTCAGCTTTTGTACTGAACAGTGATGGGAAAACAATTTTAGAAATCCTCACTCCAAAGGTAGCAAGACAGAAGAGGCATTTCCCCTTCAAAACACAGGTTTTACAGCTCACACGTAAATACTTTCAACAGACATGAGAGTAGGTAGATCTTTCACAAGTGACATGGGAATAAAAGTCTTATGCAAGGCATAATGTCCTATTAAAATGAGTTTATAGCAAGTGGCCAAAGTATAATATTCTTGGCAACACTTTGCCACTGGCTTCCTGAAACAGCAACTTGGACTCTGCATGGCTACGAAAAGCTGTCCTGAATTTGTGCTAAGACCAATCATACCTAAAAAGATTAAAGACACACAAAGACTATCTTTATTGTTCCATGTAAATCTACTCAAGATTCCTAAAGTAATGGACAATCAGATTTGATTTTTGACACCAAGTCCCAGCACACTTTGAGACTCTGATGCTGCAGTACTGACAGCAGTCAAGAATGGATTTACCAGAGAGTAAAGGTTTAAAGTCTAATTAAATATTTTCATAGCATGAAATTACAACAGGGCAAAGGCACCTTTCACTTGACACAACCAACAATTTTTAACACCCCATGCACTAGGGAAGAGTGAGCAAACAACATGCAGGTCAAAATATAAACTTTATTGAATGCCACTAGTATCCATTTTCAAAGTTCAGTCCAACTAATTGCATTAAAGTGAGTTTCATGAAGATTTTACAGCCTGTGAAACATTAACCTTCATAGACCTCCCACAGAGGGTAGCCAAAACAAATCAGGATATATTCCTCAGGTATTTTAATAACTGAAATAGAAGTACAAAGAACAAGAACAGCAAGTTTTTTTTCTTGTTCTGCTGCGCAACCCGCAACTCAAACGGGTCATTTCAAGACCCTTATAGTTTCACCTGACACAGTGGGGATCAGCAAAGCCCACCACTTCACACGCTGCTCCCAAAGCTGTTTGCCTCAGAGGGAAGGAGCCTGGCTCCGTGTGCCAGAGACTCGGATTTGTCCGCCCTGGCACTCTCCACGAGGCAGGCCTGCCCCTCCCTGCCCAGCCCGAGTACCTTGCAACAATACCTGCTGACTACGCACTGCGAGAGGGCCGTCTGTTCGTAAGCAGGGCACGCATATTCCTTGTGCACAGATCTGTCAGGCAAGGTTCCCACGTTGTGCTGAATGAACTACACAAATTAGACGCCTTCCTCAGAGCTGCTGTGAACTCACAGAAGATGGAGTAGCTTGGCACCAACATACAAGTCCCTTGAGAGAGTCCCCTCAACTCTGGACACTTCTTCTCCAAAATACCACAACCTGAAAGCACAGTTTTTGCACCAGGAAGCAACCAGAAATATTGCTGTGACACCCAGAGCTGGGGGGCATTAACAGACACCAACAGGTTATTCCACATTTCCTAGGGACACCCCAGTGCTGCTTAAAATGTTATTTACTCACCCTGCTCCTGCTGTGTGACCACACTGCCCTGAAGAGCCCAGCACAGAGTAACTCACCACAGGACTAAGTGCAGAAAATAAGAGAACACCTTCTACCTGCAGAGAACAGAAGGTAGAAGTGCCACAAGCAGCTGATGGTGACAAAGAGGTCTCCACCAAGGGGTCACAGCTGCCCAGGAAGCCTTTGCTCTCACACTGGCATCAAAAGACAGGCCAAAACAGTGGCTGAACGAAATATCAAAAAGAAAAAAAAAAAGTGAGAAAAAAGAAAAAAACATGACTTATTTTCAACACTTTGATCAGTGACTGAGTCTCCTTTGATAAAATGACTCTCTGAAGAAGGGGCTGGAAGAAATCACACAGCACTTCATAGTGAGCTTAATTTGTTGGTGCAACAAGCACAGCCTGTAATTACATGCTGCCATCACCCAAGCATGAATTTTGCCTCATGAACAAGCCTCAGGATCTGAAACAACATCACTTTTAAACTTCAACCCATTTTACTGGGATTTTCTTTTAACTTCAGTAATTATTGTGGGGGAGATGCTTCATTTCTCACTCCAGTTGGCTTCAGCTTGGTACAAGCTTCCCCTGGTCACACCATCACATGATACCCAGAAGCACTCAATGAATTTCTTTGTTCCTTTCTGACTTCATCCTATAGCAAATAAACACATTTTAACAAGCCACACAAACAGAACCACAAAGAAAACCACCACAGGTTCGTTTCTGTAGGGGGAAATCAAACTTAGAAAAAAGTTAAAATATGTGAGTTAATCATATTCTTATTCAGTTCAATTCAAATAATTACAGCACCACCACACACACTCCAGAAACATTCAGATCATTCAGTCTGTTAATCATTAGTTTCTGTTTTCAAATTTACAGGTAGGTCTCCTTTAAAGTCAATTACTGCCTATTATTTTCAGATTTGTGTTTTGGAGTGTCTGCTCTGGACCACCTCCTAGCAGAATTTGGGCCCAGAGCAAGGATGAAAAACAGCGTATCTAATAGCTTTGCTATGCAGTTTAATCGTAAGACTCTGATTTTAAGAGCAAGACAGAAGTCAACTTGAGAGTCACCTAAACATGTGTAAAACAGTCTAGCAGGGGTCTGTTTTGGGGTTTTTTTTTTTTGCAGAACCTCTGAATTTGTAAACACACAAACTTCCTGCCAACATCTAGCATCAGTAGTTGACTAAGACTGGAGTATAACTTTGGAAAAGAATGGTCTGAAGACAGGAGAACTGTTGATTTCTAACCACAACCTGAGACTTCAGTACAATCTGTTCATTCACAAATACGAAGGAAAAGAAAATAGAGGTTTTCAAAGGTTACAGAGGGTCAAGACTATAATTCACAGCATGACCTGGGTGCACAACCAAAACAAATCCATAATAAACAGCTCAGACACACCAAGTGCTTCTATACATGCACACATCTGTTCCTACCCACCAAAATGGCACTTCCAGAGGGATGGGAAGATCTTCCTCCCCTTCTGGAAAGCAACTAAAACTTGCTGAACATTATCACTATATACTAAAAAATATCTGATGGAGGTAACAGAAATAACCATAGTCCTGCTGTAGGCTATCTACTTAAGTTATTTCACTAGTAAGCAGTTTAAGGCAAAATTGACTGCATAATAAAAAGTAGCCTGAAATGAAATTATTTGAAACACTCCAATCTCCAAGTACATTTCAATTAAAAAGGAAAAAAAAGGGACAGGAGATAATATTCTTCTAAGAACCAGCAAGGCTTCATCAAGGTTTAATTCCCCAGAGCTTTTTTGGTGTTTACAGTTCTCTGGTGTACAGGTTTTATTTAGACTACAGTGACTTGAGCCAATACAAAACCTCATCTACAAGATCTCCCTAGTCAAGAAAGCTCTTGAGAAACACACTGCTAACCAAGGTCCAAGTTTCACACCTCAGCACACCCATGCTATAAAAAAGCCATTCTTTTCAGCAGCTGTTTGCATTATGATAAATCAGCAGGACTGGCTTCCCAAGCAAACCTACAAAATAAACATTTAGCTGCTTGCAAACAGCACCCAAGCTCTCTAACAGCTACCCCATTCTAAAAATCACTAGCACTTATTAATCTGAAACAGATACAACATAAACTACTACCACAGCTGAAGGGTTTGATAATGGTAGGGGGCTCCACATTTCTCACTTGACCTCACAAACCAGCCATGCATCCCACATTTAAAGCAGTATTCTGGCTAAAACTCCTGTTCCTTACCCAGATGCCATTCAGAGAAGGATCCTTCTTTTATCTTATTCAATGTATAAGCTAAGAAGCACTTGACTTCTCTCCAAATTGAGGGGTTTGTTTTGTTTTTTTGGGTTTTTTTTTGTTTGTTTGTTTGGTTTTGGTTTTTTTTTTTTGTTTTTTTAACTGAGAGGACAACAATGTCCTGAGAAGAAAATTAAGGCAAGTAACAACACATAATTACTAGCTATGTTTTGTTTTGGGGGGTTTTTTTTGGCTTTTTTCTTTTAAAGCTATTTTCTTTTCACAGATACTTTTTACAATTTTCTTTAAAATACCTTTATTCCATGAATTGGTGTTCCTGGAATTAAAGCACCTTACTCATTTGACTTAACTCAAATAGCTTTCAAATTGGATGAGGGCTGTGGAAAAAACACAAATCCAATTCAACACACATAACAGTATTTTAAAATCCATCTTGACCAAGGTCCTGAACTTCAAAATTTCATGTTTGAAGGTTGTGCTGCCGTGATGCATCCCATGCTTGGGTGTAACAAATGAATTAAATAACTTTTTCCAGGCTGGTGTTGGTGAATGGGTGAAAATAATTTCTCCAATGGAATACAGTGTCTTAATTTAAACTCAAAAGGTTCTCCACCTCTGATGTTCAGTTACCCCCCCACCAAGCACACTGAGACAAGCTTTTTTTTTGTTTAAATTTCTTAAATTTTAAATTTTTTAACTTTAAGCAGGGCATCAAGGCACATTTCCAGCTCAGTTCACCATCTGAAGCCGACCCAAGACTTTGCATTAACTCCCCCTTCAGTTACTGAGTAGGCACGGAAAATAGTCTTAAGTGGCTGATTTTTCATGAAGCTGACCCATCCATTCATAAGGGGAAAGAACAGCACAGAGCAAAGAAGAAAGCTATGATTGTTTCCCTATACAAATAAAATTATGTGCATGACAAGTGTGCTGCTTAAGAGAAATGGTCACAACAAAACAGTTTATAAACACAGTTCTGGCTACAAACAATTGAAACAGCTCTTTCTTGCAGGGAATAACAGGGCCTCGCACCCCGAGCATTTTAAAATACAGACATCCAAGTGTCATAAAACATCAGAAATATTTTGTCAAAGGGTTCAAGAAACCTTATGTCACAAGTCTTGGAAATTCCCTCCAAGCCTAGTTGTCCCAGGGGAAGGACAGAATATTAAATGGTTCTAGTGTATTTTACTTCCTGGAAAACAAGGAGAAGAGCCCTCTACAATGCCTATTCACAAGCACTTGGAGCTGTATCAGAATGTCAGTTTTGAGCCCAAAGATACTTCCTAAAACAACAAAAGGTTTTTTTTCTGAAGACCTAGAAATACCAACAAAAGGAGGTAAATGATTACGAATTCTTCTAGAGTATCAGCATTTCTCAAACACAGTCCTGTTTTCTTCTGAAATACCACTCTGTAATAAGCAAACAAATAAAAACATTTCTGTTCCAAGCCCTGATCTGGAGAGAATAGGTATTTAATTTACTAAGCATGTAATGAATATTATATTTCAAAAAAAAATCTCCATGGCCTTTCATACTGCAGTGGGATTTTTCTCATAAGTAAATGGCAAGGGACTCAACCAAGATGGAATAAACTGAGATGAATTCCTGGTACTACTCTAAAGCAAGCAAGCTGGTTAAAAGAGTGATGGGGGGCAGGGGGGGACACCAAAACACTTTAAAGAGCCCAAAATGGAAAACACCAAGGAAATTAAGGACAAAGAATACAACTCTTGGCAGTTCAAGTCAGAAATAATGTATTCCATACGTAGGAAAGTCAATTAAAAATAATAAAGTCAGAATAGACACTTGTTACATTTATAAGTATAATTAATTGCAGCACATGGTTGAAGTGGTAGGAGTAGTATTCCAGCACAACACATCCTCTGTGCAAGTCTCAACAGGTACAAAAAACCATACTCAAAGCTACATGCTCAGTGGTATTTTATGGATTATAGTACCTCCTCACACAAGGTCTGTACAGGTATTAACACACCTACCACACAAAAAACTTGTTTTCCGTTCCTAGAAATTAAACATATTGCTGGAAACCAACCATACAAATTACATACAGCAGAGAACTATGGCAGGTTCTTATCTTTAATTTGTCATGATCCACAGCACCCCTAGAATTTATTTACTAACTAATCTAGTATGTGGAAGAACTACAGAGTTACCATTCCAATGATCTGGCTAGATAACACACTATGAAGCGTTTTAGATATGATAAATAAAGCCATTAAAATTTCAGGAACATGATAGTTCTGACTGCCTTTGACTTTTGTAAACACTAAGATATCTGTACTAATCACAGATAAATGTGGAGTGATGACAGTGTCTTGCCTCAGTCACAGCTGCAGTGACTGACCACCAGTGAACTCCAACATCTGGTAGCCATTGACCAAGTTTAATTTGTCACCCGTGTATAAAATCAATCCATTGCTTTGCAGGTCACTTCCCTCCACTGGACTCACACAGGCAAGGACAGGACTCCCCCAGAGCTCAGGTGACACCACCAGAACAAGGATGCAGGGCTCATTTCAGATGTCCTCTCCTCTGGCCCTGCTTAGTCCAGGCGGTTTCTCCATCCAAATCCTGCTTCAGAACAACCCAATCTCTTACACTACTAAGGAAATGAAACAGAAGGGGCATTTACAAAACACTAACATGATTCCCACCTCACACAAAATATTTGTAACAGACGTTACAAAACGTAAATATTTTCTTTCCTCACGTCCTACAAAGAGTTTTTGTTAACAGGAAATCCAGAAAAAGGCAAAAATGAAGCAAGCATTTCAGGCCAAGCCCTGATTTCCTTGTATTTCAACTGCAGTATTTTCACAAAAGCATGAAAGCTGTCTCACTGTCAGTCTCCAGCACAAACTGGTTAGTCTCTTGGAAAGAAAACCCCCAAACTACTGTAGTATCCAGTGTTCAGCCTGGATCAATGACCGAAACACAAGAACGAAAACAGGGAAATGTGAATCAAAGGTTAATGGCACACTACATTGTGTTGGTGCTTTAAAACTAGCTCAGCTAAAACATAAAAGTGACCTTGTGTGATAATTGCTTGGAAAAGCAAGGCAGGCTGCTTCAGTTTGGAAACATAGCTAAGAATTTCTGGAACAGAAGTCTGGAAACAAGTGATATCGTGAATCACTCACAAAGCTAAGACACCTGGATAATAACATTAAAAACACCCCAAAAACCAAAATACTAATCTCAAGGTGCTTGCTAAGGGGGAGGAGACCTTCAAGGATGTCTACTACTGGAGTTACTCCCTATTCATCCCCAGGGAACTCTGATGAGCATGCAAAACGGGCTGCGCAATTCCCAACCCTTCCCTATTGTTCCACGCTCAGCGCTCCAACCAGCACGTAAACAAGCCACAGAAGACACGATGCCACTCCATACCCCGCTCTCACCCCACGCGTGCCCTGAAAAGTTCACGCTTGGCCGTTTCCCCCCTTTTTGAGCCCAAAGAGGAGGCGCAGCAGCAATTACGCAACGCCGCTGCTCCGGAGGGGACCGGGATGGAAACTCCGGGAATATCCAGGGAGGGCACTGCGTCCCAGGCCCTCAGGGAGCCACCCCAGCAGTGCGATGCCCCTCACAGCGCGGCCCCAGGCGGGCAGCGGGGTGACTGCGCGACACGGAGCGGGGCTGGGGGTCTGCCCACACACGCACGGGGGCAACACCCCTCCCGGCGACCCGAGACAGCTAACGGGGAAGGGGCAGAGCGACCCGAGGGTGCGAAATGAGGCCCAAAGCCCCTGTCCGAAAAGCAGCGCGTCCA
>VXBX01004773.1:474224-586488 GCA_013400415.1 Scytalopus superciliaris | reverse complement strand
GGCCCCGCCGGTGCCTCCGCCCGGGCTCTGCTGCACCTGCCGCGGGGCTGGGCTGCCCTGCGAGCAGAGGAGGCTCTCGCGCTCCGTCCTCCCTCAACTTNCCCTTTTCCCTCACCCTTTAAAGAGACTAACCCCTCCCCTGGCGGACTTTAAATACTAATGCTAATTATCCAATTAGTTCTATGTGTGTGTAGTTTGGGTGGGCGTGGATTTGATTTGGGTTTTTTTTTCCCCCCTCTGCTATTCGCTTATTATATAATGATATATAATACAACAATAATATAATAAAAGTGTAACTTCACAGCAGGCAGACAATAAAGTTCTTTGAAACGCTAAGATTTTCCCCTCACCTCACACACACTTTAAAACACAAACTTTCTTCCCAAGCGCTTTATGTTTTAAGTACAGAAGTGTTTTATGGACCCACACATTGAAGCTTTGATAGTGGACTTTAACACAGCAAAAGTGTCCCTCTCTCTTTCAGATTTGGCAGATCAGGCTACTCCTTTAATAAAAGTAAAGGTTTAAGTTTCATCAGACAAAATAAGAAAGTTAATGAAATTGGAATGGTAAGTTAATGCACGGTAAGAAAGATCAACATAAGTTTTAGATTGATTTCCATTCTAGTACAGATGGCTTGCAAAACAAAATGAAACTTTACTCTCATTCAAATTAATCCAAGTCATTTGGGACATAGAACTTCTCTTGCTATTAATTATAGGGCCTTTTAAAGACTCGTGTTCCTCACACGTAAAATCATTAAAGTTTCTCAGACTTCATGCCCTGTTTGACAGCTAGTTACCATTAAATCACATGTTACACTTTAGTGAGTGACACTGAAATCCCACAAACTAATAGTGGCCTTTGGCTTTGAGGTAAATATTGAGCTCTAAAAATGAAGTTCTGAAGTTAAATGTTCTAAAATCAAGCATTGATTTCAACTGTTGTGTTGAAAGTTTTAGTTACTTCTAGGCAAAATAAGTGTCAAACTGCAGTGCCTATGGAAGACAATAAGTAACAATTGAATAAATTCATCTTCTCTGCATGTCAATGTGCATAAGTCTAGATTTGAACCAAGTGTAAATTTTGTTCAGACCTTGCTAAGCTGCCTTGAGATCTCCTGCAAATTTATCAATATTCTCTTTATTCCTTGGGTAGCGGCTTTAATAAAGGTATTCTTGCTGTGAAAGTGGCAATTGCTGCAATTACCTGGGGAATCCTATTACAATTGCTTATCAGAGCTTGGTAAAAATTAATTTAACAGTTTCTTCATGGAATGTTTTACTGAAAATATCTCACAGTGGTGGTAGCGTGTTAAGTTTAATTACTGTGTACTATTTAATACTAACTCTGGAGAGAATGTTACTTCTAAGAGTTTTTATTTCCCACACATTCCACCTTTCCTGTCAGCATGTCATAGTTGCTTGATTTTATCATTGTACTGCCTTCTCATGGGTTAGACACAAATTATTGTGTTCAGAGTTAATGATTTCCTCAGAACATCATATATTTATTGTAACAGCATGTAGTGATCTTTCCTTGTGCAAATACTTCAGGAACGTGGTATTGTCCTCTTACAGTTACTTGCTATTGCAAAATTGCTTTTATTTCAAAATCCAGATATGGGTATAATTTTGTATTTAACAATTTTGTATTTCTTTCAAAGTACAAGGTATTCATAATTAACTAAGCTATTATTATAATTCTAAGATATACAGCCCAACAGCAAAACAGGGACTCCTTGTTCTCCAGTAAATTCCAGAATGTAACACAGAAAGTCTGTGTTGCAGAAAATTTGAAAGCTTGGAATTTGAAATTCTGATAAGGAATTTGGATTCAAATTAAATAATAAAAATTCACAAAATTCTAAGAATATTCTTTATTTTGGTTAAAATTTTGCAGAGCTAATAAACACCTCAGAAGTGTATTTGAAGGACCTTCTATTGTTGTCCAAAGGACACCAGCATATTCTTTTTCAAGAGTGGAATTTAATTAATTTGCTTTTAAGTTGGACAGGCATGGCATTAAAGTTAAGTTTTACTGGCTGAGGAATAAGAAATGTCACCTGACATGAAATGTTTCTCTGAGATTGTAGTGTGTCTTCATCCAACAGAATCAAGTTCTAACTTGATTCAAGTTCCAACTTGATTCTGTGGGAAAAGGCAACCATTCCCTGTTACATTTTCTTCCCGGTAGAGTTTTTATCATGCTCATAAGAATCAAAGAATACTCCAGATTTGTGATTCTTCAAATCTGGTTGATGGAACTGGACAACGTATGTAAGTTAAATTGAAGATCATGTCCCTTGTGCTTTTCTCCGGATTTTCACAGGTCTGTTGGCAAAATAGAAAGTAATTTCTCCAATAGATTTCTGGATCACGATGATTCACACACAGTTCTTTGAGTGGTTTTTCCTACTGCTTTGATTGTTTTGGCTATACATGCACATACCTCAAGAGTCTTTACAGAGCAAAGGAGAAGTACAACCTGCCTTGTAGCTTGTCTAAGATAGCACTAGCTGATTGTGCTTGTTAACTGCTGTGTGATCATAAGCAGCCAAACTAATTTATTTAAATGAAGTTTGTAGTTCATTTAAATAGTTATTTTGCCTTTCCAATATGCCAGATGGAACTAATCATCTGAAATGTATATTACCTAATTGAACTGCAGTATTGCCAGACAACCAGCTCTTCTAGATCTGCACGCCATGTCTTGGGAACTTGTTCACAGAGTCCCATAAAACGAAAAAATGTCCAAAAGAATCTGGCATTGCTGTAGGCAACTGTTGGCCTTACTATCTCACACACTTGACACTAACACAAAAGTGATGGTAATTCTACCTGTATAGGTAACTCCCAGAACTGTGTATTACAGCTATGAATGGTGGTGCCCGACAGAAAATAACTCCTGTGTGATCACCCTGTGTTTTGTGGATCTGTTAAGAGTGAATTGTTAATTTCTAGGTAGTTGACACGTGTTTGGGTAGCAGCAGAATGTGGAGTGCCTGTCAGTTTCTCTCCTAGATGAGAAACCTGTGATGCACCTTCAGATGGTCTATCAGTGCAACCTGTGTAATTACAAAACATAATGTTCCATTACCTTGAGCAAAAAAAAATTAACAAAGAAAGAAGGAATCATTTTCAATCAAATTCAAGTGAGGTCTCATCTCTTATTATTCCTTGCCTGGCAGTTCTGTAACTTTCTGAGGAGGTTTGTTGACCATGGGGTCAGAGTACTGTAATGTAGAAAAGTGTTAAAGTCATTAATCCCACTTCACATTATGTGGTTGGAGGAGGTACAGGGACGAGCACTTAAAGTGTTTAAGGCGATCAAGCAGCTGCCTTAGGAGAATCTAAAGAAGCTGAAACTCTTCTGTATGGAAAGGGAAAAGCTGGGGGATGATTGGGTCAAAATCTGTGAAACCACCAAGTGGGTAGAGATGGCAGCTGCACAGCTGCACAGCTGCAAGTCACTGCAATCCAAGAACAGGTGACTGTAACTGCAGAAAGTATCAACACAGGTTAAAGAGATGAAAGGCAGCTCTTCATGAAAAGCGGCTGACCTTAATTTCCTGTCTTACCCCAGGAAGTTTAAAAGCAAGGCTGTTAAAGGGAGGCTGTTTTGGTGAGAGTTGTATGAAATCGTTCTGCCATTAAGCTCTGCTCATCAAAGTGCCGTACCTGGGTATTTTAGGTGAGTAATGTGGGATTGGCTTGCATGAAATAATTTTTGTCTTTGGGGGGGTATTTTGTTTTCTTGGTTTTAGAAATTGAGTAGTGGCCTAAAAGAGCTTTAGTCACTTGTATAATATTTGTTGTGCTGAGAACTCTTAAATTAGAGCAGAGAAGCTCATTAATTAAGTTGTCCTGTTATTTTTGTTCTGGTTGAAAGAGAAATTTGTGTATAAGAGTGTAATTAGAAAATTAATAATTTTGTGGGATTTTTTTTTTCTTTTTATCCCCCTGTTGAGTCAAGGTTTATTTGTGTTTATGAAACTTGGTTCTGGAGAATTAAGCTGTGTTTGAGCATTTTTAAGTCTTATGGTAGTCCTGATATTACGCTGAAATGCAAACAGGCAAGGAGGGCTAGGTGTGGTGTTGGTACTTGTTGACTGAGTAGAGTTTTGTTTGTTAGTTATTCTGCTCACTTTTTTCTGTTATTGGTTGGTTTGTTGTTTTGGTTTTTTTTATACTGAGCTGTGATTCATTGGAGTTGCTTCAAAACAGATGCAGTTCTTTGTATCATTCCTGTGTTCTAATATTACTTTTCTGACATTATATCCTCATACTTCTTGAATTGTGCAGTAACCTCTTCCTCGTTATATTAAAAAAAAATAATGGAGAAATAGCAAGAGGGGTGTTTGTGTTTACATTTTGACAAATTGTTTGTTTTCCATTCAATTTAGTAAGTCATTGAGTTTGTAGAAAAAGTCTGCATGTCACAAGTCATGAACAGAGTCTTATTTATTATTGTTTTCAATCTATAAATTTGTCTAAATATAAATTTGTCTTTTCAGTTAAGATTTTTTTCCTTAAGTCTTCGGGAAATGAAAATTGGCAAGCCACTTTTTCTCATTCAGTGGGAGGTTCAAATGCATTGTTACATATCTAACCAAGCTGATTTGTGCATGCTCTCAAACTATCTCTGTGGGTTTAACCTGGTTAAAATACTGTAATTTTAGTTATGATTAAACATGTTTGCAAATGTAACTTACGTTGTGGGGGTCTATGTCTCATACAAGTAATGCTCTACATAACCACCATTATCCTTGCTTAAAGACAAGAGCTACATTTCCAATGTCTTGCTTTTAAGCTTGAGGAAAACCATGTAACAGATATTAATGGTAGTCTCTTTTCAGTTAAAAGCGGGAAGAAGTCTGTTTCAAGTCTGTTACATGGTAGAGCTTGCTTATTGTAACTGGTTTGCTAGTTGTGAAGAAGTAATTTCAAAATGGTGCTGAAATGAGGTCTTACTTCAGAAGGCGAAAAAAACCCATGAAATACCAAAGCTTGGAGCTACTACTGGTTTAACACTTAGCCCTTGCAAGTGGCTTTCTCAGAACCCATTAACATTATCTACGTGTTGTAACAAGGACTGAGTTCAAAATCTTGCTGCAGAGAGAGTGAACCAATCCAACAGGATTTCTGATTGGACTTTGTTTTTACACTACTTTGTAAGTGATTTCAGGAAAACTGGGGCTTATAGTGATGGTTATAACTTAAATTGTGCATGATGGTAAGTTGTGGTTTGTGTATTTTTCCTGTGCAAGCTGAAAGTTAGTTGTGCGTGACCATAAATAAGACAATTAATAGTGCTTGGATACTCTACTGGAACATTTTGATGTTTGACTGAAAGGAAAGAAAGGGCAATGGAATGAACAAATACTGCTCCAGCAGTATTTTATTGTATTTGGTTCTTGCAACATTTTTCATTAGTGAGAGGTCTTACCACACCTACTGGAAAAAAACACCAAAGGTGAGAAGCTCTGTTGATCTTGTTTGTTCTTCTTGCTTCAGTTGAGAAGCCACAGTAAGGAACAGAGCACCTCAGTAGGCCTCAAGGAAACAATAAATTGAACTGACATCTAGCTGGTCATTTGATACTGGCACAACTGACAGGGGTGTGTGTTCAATTTTCTGCTTTATAAATGGTTTTTCAGTATTTATAGCATTGGTTGTAGAGTGGCAAAAGCTTGACAAAACAAACAGTTATAAATTTTTGCATGGAGTCTCATGCAGGTAGTTACTTCTTTTTTCCCCCTCTTCTCTTGGCAGAGTTAGGATAACATGAGTAGGCTGTGTTGACCTCAGTGTTGTGAGGTCTTTATAGTCAAAGATGACACTAAGCAGTGGTCTGAAAATGTGTGCTACATGATGGGCTGCAGAGCAGAACTGGCACCCTTCATTAAATGTCTGAACATGGCTCCTGTCTCCTCAGATGGTGCTAAGTTTGAATTGGTGAATTAATGACCGGAACCTGTTGTACCTTTTCCATTTGTCAAAAGAGCACTCTGGTTTTAAGATGACCTTGGTAAGTCTATGAAGGACACGGTAGCACTGAGTTCCTGCAGTAATAGGATAATAGTGCCAGCCCAGTAAGTCCCTTTCAATCCTGAATTGCTGATTACAGATTTATAGGAAGTGAGATTAAAAAGCAGAACAGGGCTCTCCAGCCTTGTTTTTAGGATGCTTTCCCAGGGTACAGAGCAAGGATCCTGAGTTCAATTTCAAGTGCCTGGTGACTATTTAATATGAATTTATTTGTGTGCAAAGCTGTGAGGGGTAGGGGACAGTGACTTTCACAAACTGATGTAAAACAAAGTAACCCAACAGCATGATTAATCAAAACTACGAAGGGAAAATCAAGTATAGCCACTGATGTGAGTCCCCAGAGCATGGAGGGAATGTGGTGTTTCAAGTGCTGTGAGCAGATCTCAACGACTCTACAGTGCTTTGGGAAGTCAGTAACTTCTAGTACTGAACTTAATGCGACAGCTGTGGGCCTTCCCTAGCAATGCTGGTTCATCTTGTTGTAACTCCTGTGTTGGGTGTGATGGGAAGTGTGCCATAATCAGTCTGTGTACCTACCACATGCCAAGAAATTGTTTCCCAGTGTTTGAATAGCCACCACCAGCACCACCACATCCTTGTGCCAGTCTTCCAAATGAATTCCTCACTGGCATGTCTGTTTTATTTTGCAAGCATTGTGATATTCTCTTAGAATGCCATGCTGAAATCACTGCTATCCACTCCTTTAAATACTAGGGCACATCTTTGTGCTTCAGTTGAAGTAGTCTTTTCAGGAAGTTGTTCTGTTTTGTCATAATAGGCATATTCACAAGAATTTCCTTTATCCCTGTTTTGTCTTTGTGCGTTCCTGTACATCTTATGAGCTATTTTCCTCTCTTGCTTGATTTTAAGCAGCCCTCGTAATAAAAGTGTTATATCAAGCTCTCTTCTGAATGCTGCAGAAGCTTTTTTTCCAACTAGATGTAATTTCTTCCCCTCAGATCTAAAAAATGCATCCCTGCTCTTCAATTCCACCATCAAATTCTGTTTAAGAGGTGAAACCTTTTGCAACTGTGTTTTATTTTTATAGCTACCTGTTCTGGAATGCCTGCTGTCTAACTTTACCTTGTCCCTTCTGTAGAAGTGGCTTTACAGTTTCTTTCAAATATAGCACGTAATTATTCAAATTTTCTTTCCATACTAATTTATCTGTTTTTAGGAGTGGATCTGGTCCAGTTTCCAAAAATGTGAAGTCTTTCCCTGTTTTGCTTGCGACTATTTCCTACTGTCCCTGGGTTTAAGGCAACAAAGAGCTTGGAGGCCTGTGTGTACAGAAAGAATCATCTAGGGCAGGTGATGTGCTTTAGAACAGATTTTAAGTCCCTTTCACTCCAACCTGTCATGTTATTTTTAAGTGTAGCCTTTTACTCTTATTTAGAACATGAGCTAAATATGAAGAGAAGGATGGGAGAGAAACTTGCAAGAATGCATTTGCAGTTCTCTCAAAACTGGAGAAAGGAACAGCCCTAACAAATTAGAGCTCTGACAAGCGATAAAGATAATGGAAGTTTTTATTTATATACCTAACAAGTATACATAGTGTTCTGTGTCACATACCCCTGGTGATGTACTTGCTTCTTTCAAGTCCAAGGTCTCAAATGAGCTGCCTTTTATATATATATATATTTGAGTTTTTAATGGTTTTCCCATGTATTCACCTTTGAACTTAGATCAACATTGTTCAATGCATTAAATAATTTTGAACAGCATAATGGTAAAAGACTGCATTAAAACAAGTGTATTAAATAGAATAAGGAAAATATTTGTAAACAAGTAGAATGTGTGAGTCACAATGCTGATATTCCATGCAAACTAACCCTAGGAAATGGGTTTTAAACAACTGCAGACAACTAACACTCTGTATTATTGAAAGTGTTTATCTCTCTTTTTGAAATAAGCATTTTTGTCTTTTTATTTTGCAGGAACATTTTTTTCCTTTCTTCTCCTAAAAGAGGATATTTGCCTTGTATTCATGTTTTATTTTCCTTGCATTGTCTTTTCATTAATACCTCCTCAAATTGAGTTGTCTGGGTATGGAATTAATTAGCTTGTATCTTGTATCTATGTATTCCCATATGTGCTTGTGGTCTCCTAGGAAAGCCAAAATTGGAGAGGAATAGCATAATTGCAGACAGATATGTTGACCCAAACTTGTGATGCAGGGGAAAGCAGACACTGTTTCTTAGAACAAAAGTCTTCCATCTCTGCAGTCCTGTGTTGATGTTATCTTGTAGTGATCCATTTCCTGTGTTCTCCTCTTCATATCAATGATTTTCTGTGGGACCTTGTCCTTTAGGAAGCCTTGAGTGATTTAATTGAAGCATTTAAGTTTCTCTCACTGAGTGCAGTGATAGTAAAGCCCTCTTGGGAACATTGAATAATATATGGAATGTTTTGCTTAGGGATGCTGAGTCATCTTAGTTCCCTATTGAGACTGTCTTAAATATACAGCAGAGCATTGGCGTATTTGGAGCAGTGACCTGTTACACTTGGATTTGTCCCATTATCCTGTTGGTCTAGGAGTAATGACTGAACTCCAGACAAGCAAAAGTGTATGTTTAGGAAAGAAAAACCTGTTTAATGGTTAGTCTCTCTTCCTACAGAATCATTTTGCCAGCATTTTTTGGAGGTTGGTTCTTTGGTTGGTCGGGCGTAGCAAAGCTTGGTCAATTAGGATGTAATGTAGTTTTCCCTTTTTCTGTGCTTAGAGTTGTTGCAATTTGGTTTTTCCTGGTTTTTTTTTCTATGTGTGATTATCAGCTGAGACTTAGTAACTGATTATTGACTGAGGGTTTTGTGTGCTGTGAGTGGAGAAGTGTACCAAAATCTATTATGGAACTGCCATATCTCCCTTGGGCTATTTGGGAGCCTCAGTGAAACGTTATTCTGCTTAATGTTGCCCCATAGGTGTTTTGGAACACATTTCTGGAATTCAGTGTATCTACACTAACTACAGCCAGTAGCAGATCCTTGAGCACAGCAATCTGGAAATAATTGAGATTGGAACATAAATCTGGAGGTCTAATCCCACCCCTGCCCAGAACCACCCATATTGGTTTTGGGTGCTGGTGGCCTGACCACTGGACTTTGGGACATTGCTGGGCATGTGAATTCCACAGCCATGAGGTGGTAATGATTTTTTAAGTATGGAACCAGCTCTTCTGGTCTTGGCCTTTGTGACCAGTGCCTTTCAGACTATTACTGTGCACTTTCTGAAAGAGCTTTCCTCTTCCTTTATGTAATCCCACCAGATAGCTGGAGATAGCTGTCAAATCTGCCCTCAGCTTGCTCTTGACTTAAGGACACTGGAGAAAGCTATTCAGCTCTACTCTTTCTGTCTTGGCCGCAGTGTGCATTTTGGGTGATGCCATGCAAATATCGCTTGGCATGTACTCAAATCTGGGTGTGTTTTACTAATCTGGATGCAGTGGGGATTATGTGGAACAGAAACAGTTATTGTGAGAAGCACAGTGTTTGGAGGCTGAATTGAAATTTTTGTTCCTGAGTCAGATCACATCTTGAAATCTGCAAAGGCTGGAGGGAAGACAGAATTGGTTCCTCCCGTTGATTTTTGTATCAGTGAAATAGCCGAGAACACTTGCTTGGGATGGAACTCACTGCAGAGGAGACAGTTGGAGAGACAGTAGAACAAAAGACAGGATTAGTGAAAATGGTTTTGGTAGTAGTGGGACTCAGAATTAAGTATAGGTGATGCACATGTAAAGCGCCAAGTAGAATTACTCTTTGGTGGGCAACTAATCACAGAAATTGCTGTATGCACCTTAATAGGTCTAGGATATCTCTTAACTCCACAGTAACGTATTTGTGAACAAGGTAAGACTGGAAAATGAATCTATATTGCAGGATAGGAACTGTGAAAACCATTGAGTTGGGTTTTTCTAGAGTCGGGAGGGGAAGATTATTGGTAGAAAGGGGAGGAGTCGTTTGCTTTTTCAGCCACTGCTTTGAATAATGAAATATTTATTCCCTGCTAGAAGAAAAGATGAAACAATAGAGCTGTGTTTATAGAAAAATGGTCGTTTGTCAGGACTCTGATTTCTGGTTCATCAATACCTCTTTGTGAGAGGTACTTCCCTGAAATATGCCTTTGTTCCCAGTGGAATGCAACCAGGGGCGTATAGTGCAAGGAGTCTCAGTTGGGCTGGCTTAAACAAACAATAAAACAGTGCAAAGACTGAAATTAAAATGTATACATTTGTTCTGTGCCATGTTCTATTCATTACCTGATTAGAGCATGAGGGAAAACAACGCATCTTGAAGCCTCCAGCCAGATGAGTTGTGTGTCTGTACAGCAATGTTATGTGTGTTTTAAAACATCCTGCAATGTCCCTCAAAGGCAGTTGCTAAGCTTTTCATACTGTTTGTTTAATAAGGTTCTAAGTGATGGAAATAACCAGCAAAGCTCTCTGAATTCATGCTTGTTCACAAGGACAAGCACTAACTTCTTTCTTTTTTCCCAGGCCACTGAGCCCAGCGATCCAGTGTTATACTTGGAGGGACTTTGACAGGTGGTAACAGAGATGCCTTTAGGTCACTTCCAGTGTAATTCATCTATGTTCTCAAAATGACATCTGCTTGCCCAGAGGCTGCTCTAGTCTATTTTCTTCTCTCCATGCCCCAGTATTGTTTGCTAGAAGCAATTAAGAGCTAGGAATACGTATTAATACGTCACTGTGTGTCATGTCCCTGTTGTGATGACAGGGTGTGTTAAGGCACCTTTTCTCCATTAGAGAACCCAACGTGGCCTAAATTGTGGGTTCAGTAGTGTAAGGATATGATGCTAGTTTGATTTGCTCTGCATTTCTCTCCATTTTGGCATGCTGACCTTGCCAGTTTTGACCGTTGCTGTTTGATTCTCTTGGAAAGCACCATCTAGTGGTAAAAGCTCACCAACAAATGTAGTATTAGATTTTGTTCCTGCTTCAGTGCTGCTTTCTGTGGTAAATCTGTCTCCTGCTTCTGCTTTGGAAAAATGCTCTTGAGCCTTACTTTTAGCAGATTGCTCCCCAGCCTAGTTCACATTTGGAAGCTAATTGCCTGCATCCCACCTCTGTGGTTTGCTGTTTGGGTTTTCCAACAGGATACAGCGAAGTACTAAGTAATACAGAAGGATATTGTGATCTCCACAGCAAAAGGACGCATTCCAAAAGGGTGGATTTCAAAGAACAGTGAGTGCACAGTTGAGCAGGATGTGAGATAAGGGCAAGGATGGCAGTTGGGGCAAGACAGAGACAGCTTCTGCCACCTATTGTAAAAGCAGCAAGTGCCATACAATAGAGGGATGGAAATGACCAAGAGCTAGAAAGAAAAGAACTGTGTGAATGATAAATCATGGAGAATATGGATGTCAAGTCAGTGGATTAGAAGTAGCTGAATACAACAGTGGTTATGTCTGGAGAATCCATTGAGAGCTCAAGTCTGCCATCAAAGAATTTGTGAAGTGATTTGTGCATGTTGGTGACAAAGTTGGCAGTAGTTGCTTTAATGTCACCAAATGACAGCCTGGAATTAACAGGATGGACATCATTGTCTGAGCCAATCATTGCTCTGTTCTGGTCACTGAACAAAGTATAAATACATGTAGCACAGTAAAATGAGCAATATTGTGGTTTGACTACTTAAAAACAAAAAAAAATCCGTGTTCTTGTAACAAGACAGAAGTGTTTGTGAAGAACTCAGTTCCATTATCACTGACAACCGCAGTGATGAACAGATGGTGTCACACCTTGCTGTCTTGCCTGCATCAAACACTTGCTGTGACTAATGGGTCTTTGAGAATATCTCCCTCCCAGAATAGCACTACCTTCCCTCTTTATCCTCACCATATTATAGAGCACCAGAGGCAGCTTTCAATTTCCTTAAAACCATCAAGTGAAGTGTTTACTGATGAGCAGTAAGTATGCAAATATATACGGGCAACATCTTAACAGGTAAATCATTACAAGCCTGTCCCATACCGTGGTCTAATTGGACTTCTTGTTTGTTTTTAGCATTTGGAGAGAAAAATGAGTTTGAGCAGCTTGAAATAGGAAGAGGTTTGATATGTTTTTGAGGTTTTGACCTGTGAAAATGACACACAATTGCCAGGACAAATATAGTACCTTTAATGTTGTTGATTCTAGCAGTATTTTCAGCCTAACCTGCATTCAGTTTGGAACCAACTGATACTAGGTTTCTGCTAAAATCAAGAAAGAAAGAAAACTAAGTTGCTGTGTTCTTAGTTCTTGTGCATGCTACATCTAAAATTTAAGGAGCCAAAGAACTGTTTCATGCTTAGATATCAGAGCTGTTGGTTAGAGCATTGTGTGTGTGTTTGTGTAGAGAGGGGGATCATTGTTAGCATGAAGACTTCACGGAGTCCTACCATAAAACTGTGTTGGCATGTATCTTCCAGGCACAGGTGAGAAGTAGTGTGGAAGGCACCTGTAGGTACCTCCTGCAGTCTGAGGAGTGTGCAGTTACTTGTCTCTAAACTGCATAGCAATAGAAACAAAACCAACAGGGCAGATTGTCCGGTCTGGAATAAAACACTCATTAAGTGTTCTTTTAAGTCATAGGAGTGTATCCTCACACCATGAAACTGAGAGCTAGCACTAGATCCTAATTCTGGGCTTAGCCAGTAGAGAGGATCCCCACTTTCCAGAGCAGATGGGATGGAGGCAAAAGGTGCTTGAATCAGTAAGGTTAAGGTCAAGCAAAGCAGATAATGAAACTGTCTTCATTATGTAATGCGTAAGGACATGATACTGATAATGACTCTAATTATTTTGCAACCCCTAATGCGCTGTAAGTGTTGATTAGAAATAATCCTCAAATCTGATTCCAAATGATAATTAAGTGTGAATTATCACACAAACCTCAAGGCACCTGAGAAACACGGTGCAAGTGTGATCATTAATTTAGTGATTGTGTTGTGAATTGTAGATAGGAATTGCTGAGATGTTTTCAAGTTGCATAGTAAAATGAAATTAAACTTGTTACCTGTGACTTCTGGTGTATCATTTTAATTTACAGGAATCAAACTATGTATGTGGAGTTGAGCAAACACTAAGAAAGCCTTCTGTTTCTTTGAGTGTCAGTGATGAGAGCTGGGCTAGTCTTCTACTTACCTGGGAATATTTGCAGTTAGTAATACATCTGTATCTTGTGTGTCTGACTGTGGTGCCTCACACAACTCAATATGACCAGTGCTACTGGTGCTTCAAACTAATCTTGTATAATAACTGGCTCAATTTTAAAATGTGTTTTACTAGGTCTCTAAACTTTCAAAGGGCAGGAAAGGGAAATTTTAAGTGACTTTGGCATATTGATGAGCAAGGTTTTTTTTCTTCTAATGGGAGATTTTAATAAGGAGTGTGTATGAAAATAGGCAGTGGCTCTTGGAATAGGATTTCCAAGTCTCCTTACCACAGGTAGAGCCTGTAAGCCCTCTGATCCCACATTGCAGGCATAAGGGTGAAGGAAAATCTGTGCTCGGTTTGTCCTCTGACAGTCAGATAAATTTCCATTCAGTCTAGGTTTCAAAAGAAATAAAAAAAATTCTTATGTTATCGTAAGGTAGTTTAAAATGATTTTACGTCTTTTCCAATGAATGCCAATGAATGAATTGTTCTAGGTAACACTTCATACAGTTGCAGATTCTGACCAGGCTAAAGACTAAATAAGAGGCAGTAATTTACCGAAAGTCTTGTGTGCCAACGAGGTGGAGGTGGAGTAATCACTGTTGCTGTCTTGGGTTCTGTATGTTTGCAAGTTAGTCAATTAATTCTGTGCAATTTCTTTAGTCTGAGCTGATTGTCATCTCTCTGTTGGTGTTTGCAATACCCAGCTGGGGCTTGTGCCATAGCGTGGTGGTTGATGAATAACTGAATTTCCCAATCATACTCTTATTGGTGTGCCTTTTTACTTGCTCTTTGTTGGGTTGTTTTCTGTAATGCCTGTCAAATTAAGTTTGATGTTCTTTAGTTTCTGTAATGCTGCTCATCTTCCTTTAGAAGGGAAGAATGTGACCCATTCCCATGAGTCCTGTTCTGCTATAATGCAACCAGGCTAGCAAATGCTGACTGTTCACAGATGTGGCTGTGTGTGCTGACGGCTTTTACAAGAGCAAGATTATTGGCAAAGGTCTTCCCAAACATATTTCTAGTGGTGTTTTTGTTCAGACTAACATAAAAGGAGCACTACTGATATTTCCAAGAGGAATAGTTATGCAATGTATCTACACATTTCTGTTAAAACATGGATGGACCACCAGCAATACCTTGGGATTATCTGTGGTATAATGCACTGAAAACACCTTGTGCCACACAAGAAGGCAGGGTTTATGTTGAAAGAAATCATATAGGAACAAAAGTATGACTTTCTTAGTTGTAAGCTCCTGAAGCAGTTTGAGTTTCTGCTTCTGTATCTAAAGCCTTATCAGATGGATGAGATCTTGCATGTGTGTCATGGGATGCAAATTGCTTCACTCTGCAGCTTGCAGAACGTTTTACATATAGGAGTCTGGAGATGTATTGTAACCATGATGGGACACCAACGTTCCTCTTTACACCCAGGGCAGAACTCATGTGTGGCCCAATTATAAAGCTTCACATTAGGCAAGAGGTTTTTGCATGCTCACTCACCTTATTCTGGTATTTTACAGTTCATGTGAGTTCACAAAGGTGACCTTTTACTGAGCCTTCCATGATTTGTGTGTCCAAGGGTTTGCATAATAGATGACTACCTGTCCCTACCAGCCTTGCCTCCCTTAGTGGTTCTGTTGCTGTGATGATTTATCTTGATTTATTGTGGAAATCTTGGATTGACACAACTCCTGGGATGACATGTATGTGCATATCTTGCTCTGAAGAGCCTATTAGCTGTCTGAGGCTGTGCCTCACAAGTGCATGGCAATTGTTAAACAGAACACAGAAGTTAATTTAGCAATTTTATTAGGTTCAGCCTATGGATTTGGAGCGGGGTAAGATTTTGGGGAATGCTCCTGTCTCCTTGTAGTGATTTTTGGGAACAGAAGAGTGAAGTGGATTAATGGATGGGCTTATTTTCAGCATGTAACTGTCCAGATAAGTTGTAGTTCCATATTCACTATCTCTTTAGCATGAAATGCTTGCATATGTTTATATACATATATAGACTTAAGTAACTTGAGTGTTTCTCAGAATCGCTTTGGTTGTTGTTGGTAATATGTTGGTATAAATGAGAAAAATGTAGTCACCTGCTGGACCAAATTAGTTCTGCTTTAAAGGCTTAAGCTCTGACTCTGACATGACTCTACTAAGCTGGTGCATTACTGTAAGGAAGTGTGACTTAGCCATTACCCATTGTTAACTAGACATTCCTAGCCCTAGTACTATTTTATCTCACCTTGATGAATCTCTAAGTCAGTTACTTGGTGTATTTTTGGATAAATGCTTCTTTTGTGAAGCTCATCAGATGAAAAAACGAAATTTCTCTTTTGATGAGGAGTGTTGTTGTCAGGGCAATGCAAGTAGCTCCTGTTTGTGGAGCTCTGCAAGCACTTTCATTGACTTACCATGGGAATTCTGTTTTTCCTTGTAACTTGAATTTTATGCATTGTCTAGGCCTCTGAAGAGTCATCATGAGAACCTAATAATCTAATATGCAATTGAAATCTAAAACCCCACGCATCTTATACTATTTTATATTTTTCTACTTAGTGATTTTTGCACTGGTTTCAAAGCCTTTTGTTCTATCTGGCTCTTTGTCTCTGACTTCGTTATGTTGTTAAACAGTGTGCACTCCTTACTAGATACCAGGAAATAACACTTCTCAAGGTTTTCCAAACAGCAGTTGTATTGAGGTCACTCATTAACCAGTCATATGAGCCATTAAAAGCCTACTTGCCATTGACACAGCATTGCTCCTCCTAAGCAGGACTTGGAGAACCCTTGAATTTACCCTAGCTATTGCTCTAGAGAGCAGTTTGTGGTGTTTATGCCTGGTCAATGACTGGTTAGTAAGTCAAGACTAAAACTGAAAGTATATTTACAAACATAGGAAATAAAACATGTTTCATATTATTAATACGTATTATTGTTCTGATTAGCAAGACCCCGGAAAGCACTACTTAGCCAGGCTATTTGTAAATAATGAAGACTATTGTTTATTTTTCCTTGGGGCAGTTGTGTCTATAAGGAGTACTGTGGTACTGCTACCTTGGTGCCTGGTTTTGTGATTTCATGTTCACCTTGTTTCTTCTGAGGTAGCTGTCTCTGTTACAGACTTGGCAGGCCCAAGAGTTTCCTTGTGCTTTCCAGCAAGTGCTTCACATTCACACAGATCTCAAACTGATGGTGCTTTGATCCTTCTTCAGAAAGAAGTGCAGTATATGCTCTCTATCTCATTGCAATATTATGGGGGGGAAGGCTTTTCCTTTTTGCTTTGAAGAAATTGGGAAACTATTAATGAGATCTCATTCAGCTGGTCTAATGAAACTTTTCTGTGGGACAACTGTGAACTAGCAGTCCTGAAGACTTTCAAATTAATGTAAATACAGATGAGGTATTCAGCAACTTCAGTTTGAAAGGCACACCTAGTGGGAGGATGAGCATTCAAAAGAGTAAGATGAAATATTTGAAGTTTTTACAGATGGTTTCTCAGAGCTTACCAGAGAGACTCCAGTGTAAGCTGAGCTAAGTGATGGGGGTCAAAGTCAAGCAACTTAAACTACTGGGTGGCTTGATAGTGATGGCTTGTTAGGTACACTGTAGGGAATTGTGTTTATCAAGAGCTTTTATGACAGCGGAACTTGAGTCATAAGGTTTGTAGTCCTCTTTTTTGTTCTTATTAAAGTAAATTCTTTCAACATATTGAGCAACTGCCTACCTGACTTGACTTTGGTGTTCAGCCCACACAAGGGCACAAGTACATTTGGTCTAGACACAAATGAGGAGTTGATTTTTAGTAGCAAAGTATCAGAAGGAGAAGTGTTAAATAGTCTTTAAAATCTTGGTTTCTTTAGGCCTACGCTATGTGATTTTACAGTGCTGTTTCTGGCCTTACATTAGCTGTTTTTAACTCTGTAGTAGGAAGAAGCATCTAGAAACATTGCCTTTAGTGTTTTATCTGTTTATATAGATAGATATATATGCACACACATACTGTAGTTTCAAGTACCCTGGATGCACTAAGGAAATACATACTCAGTAAAGATTATTTGTGAAATAGAATGATTAAGTGTCAAGTATTTTTCAGTTGAGTTGAAAACAAAAGAACAAACATGTCCTATTTCTTCCCAACAAATCAGTTTATGTAAGGCCTTTATGACCAGGTCCTTTGTAATTAAAGGTAGAAATTTCAGAACTTGCTTGTAGACCTTTTAAAAGAGTAGCAGGCTTGGAGTAGTAAGTTGGAAGTAAAAGAACTACTCCAAGAACAGATCTGGATGTGATGAGTTGTTCAAGTGGTTAAAAAAATCTTGTTTAAAAATCACTCAAATGTGACTAAGGACAGCAAGAGATAATCTAAGATTTCTAATCACCTCAGACATTTTGACTGTTTAAGCCACTTAGTTTACCATTTTCTTACATCTGGTAGTGACCTTGAATATTGGAAAAGCTGCCTTTTTTTTTTTTACAAAATAAAAAATTACTTAGCTACTGCTGTGCAATATCCAGTGTGTAGGACCCTGCTTTTGCAAGGCAGAGCATATTCTCTGCACGTTAAGAATTGCTGCTGGAATAATCCTGCCTCCTTTTGGAGCCTCTGCAGACCCAGTGTCAGAAGCTGCTTTTTAGGAAGTGGTTGTTCATAATACAAACCTCTGAGCAGCTCAGTTAACCTGCAGTTAGCCTGTTCTACCCATAATTTGGAGCTGTCAGAAGCAAGCAAAGCAAACTGCAGTGTCCCAGGTGTAGACTCAATTTGACTATTCATCAACTGTACTTTCCTGGGCGTTGCCTCTACAGAGCTGACCAAGTCCCTGTGGGATGTTCTTTTCTCTCACATACTTCATTCTTAACAAACTGTGTCCAGCTTTGTGCTGTGTGGATTTGCCTCTTCAGTCCAGTTCTTGGAGGTTTTGAGATACCACTGTCTGGAAATCTGCCTTAAAGATGGAAAAGTAGAAATTGGTAATACAAGGTTGATGTTGCTTTCACTTGTTCTTGAAAGTTTTGGTGTTTCTTTCAAGTTAGGACTTGGAGCTCTGTTGTGCTTCTGCTTCTTTTGTGTTCCTCTCTGCTAAGTAACTGATAGCCTGACCTGGTTACCTTGCAAATCCTGCTGTATGTCCTGTTAACTTCCTCATGGATTTATGTACGTGTGCCTGAAGACTCCTGAGTGTATGATCCTTTGTCTAACAGCTGGTAGCCAGGTGTGTCAGAGAAGGAACAAGCCCTGAAGAGCTGTGCAGTTGTACAGATGCACAAATTTCACAGAAGTTGATATTCTAATCTGACTTACATCCATATAAACCAAGCTAGAAGTTTATCTTTATGGGCTTATTCCTGTTGAAAGGTGTTACTTATCAGTGGGACTTGGCCCTTGTGCAGGGGGGCAGAGGAGGCTCTCTGGCCTGTTGGTTAAGTGTAATTGGCTAGAACTGAACTGACATGGTATAGGGACTGAGATGAGTAAGACATTGTACACAGACAGGGATCATGGTGCGTGTCACCAGGCACATTGATCCCCTCTGATTGGCTATAAAGTAAATGGAGGAAATACAGATCACCTTTCATTTCTGTACAATTGGGCTGGAAAGTTAAATCTGCTCTTGGCTTGCACTGCACTCCATTGCTGTTACACTTCTAATTGCTGAGGGTTTGTGTTATTCTTTGATGTAGTTCTAAAAATGTTTAGAAGCATTGATTTGATGACTGGGACAAGCCCTTGCAGTAGAAAAACCTGTACTTAAGTGTTGTGGGTTTTTTTTTCCCTGAATAATGTACCTCTCACTTTGTCTGGTTCCCATGCAAACAACAAGTACTGTTCATGTTGCAGGAGCCATTTCTTTGTTCGTACCTCCTAACAGCAATAGACTAAGTCTGTCCCCTCTGCTGAAGTCCCACGGTGGCCAGGGAGGTGCTAGCAGGCTCCAGAGAATCCCAAGATGTTGCAAAGTATCCTTTCTAGGTATTGTGCTTGGTGTGAAAAACATTGAAAAGAAAGATGTGGAATGAAATAAGAAAGTAGGCAGGGATGGCAGTGAACTTGTACCTATTCTTGTCCAGGGAAGGCCACTTGATTTGGGTGTCTTACCTCCTGTGAAACATGCTCAGGGTCTGTTTCTAAAAAGGTGGTGACCCTTCCTGTGACCCCAACCTGCCAGAGTATTGTGACATGAAGCTTGGCTTTACCTGTCACTGAGTGCTGTTTGTTATCTTACCTTTGTTTATCAGACACAAACCAGGGCAAGGCTGATTGCAGAGGTACAGGGAGGTGGGGCTGGGGAAAAAAAAAGAAACAGCTTTATTATGCGTGAACAAACGGGACTGGTAATCGGCTCTCGTGCCTGTATAGAGCAGGAGGTGTTATCCCAGGGCTCAAGGGCACGGAAAGTGCCCTTCCCGAGTTAATGCTTTCAGGTGAGCTGCCAGGGCTGGCTGAGGGCATGCTGCTAGCCCCGGGCAAGCTGTGTGCACGGGGCCCGCCTCGGAGCTGCCCTGGGAGTTCCAGATCCGCAGGACCATTAGGCAGAACGCTCCAGAGGTGTTTGTTTTCCCCGAGGAAGCGGGAAACACACTGCTGCCTCCCTGCTCTTGGCAGATCAAAGGCGGCCTCCTCCTCAAGGGGAGGGTACGTTTGCCCGCAGTTGTCTTCCACAAGGGAAGCCACATATGTGGCTTAATTGCGGTGGAATTATATGATTGTGTGAAAAGTTTAAATAATAACCAGAGGGCATGAAAGTGTGGGTTTTAGTGATGCAGTGCTTCAGGCAGGTGAGCTGAAGAGCTACAGCAAGGCATTTTTCTTGGTTACGGTGCCCTGCGTGGCTTTCATTTGGAAATGTAATTTCTCCTTGGGGTTGTTTGTTTTGTTTGGGGTTGTTTGTTTTGTTTGGGGTTGTTTGTTTTGTTTGGGGTTGTTTGTTTTGTTTGGGGTTGTTTGTTTTGTTTGGGGTTGTTTGTTTTGTTTGGGGTTGTTTGTTTTGTTTGGGGTTGTTTGTTTTGTTTGGGGTTGGGGTTGTTTGTTTTGTTTGGGGTGTTTTAGAGGGAAAGGCTGAAGTGTGAGGGTAAGAAAAAAGGAGGAAGCTAAGTGTCAAGATGACTCATGATAAAGCTAAAATGTTTCTATTTTTTTAGCTTTTTATTAGTTTTTTCCTGTACTGGGAAGACTTGGGATGTTTGTGTTAGTGCATAGAAATTAATGAGCAGAGATCTTATTCCACCTAAAATGCATGATCACATTTTAATAGGTAACTTATTGTGCACTTGATAGTTGCTATCAGAGATCAATCTACTAGTCAAAATCTGAAGTACAGCTCCTGAGACTGTATATGGCAGCTCTGAGTCTGATCTGATACTGAACTTGTAGAGCAGGAGTAAAGGGGCCAAGAGTCACAAAGAAATTAAGAACATTGAGTGATATAAATAATGTGCCTGGGTCCTTAAAGCTGTTTGTTATGATTTGAGATGGCCTAAAATATAACAGTGATTCAGGCAGGGCTGGGAGGTGGCACAGAACCTAAATCATTTGTGTGCTGTTCTATCATGAAGTCTGAAGTTGGGCAGGAACTCCCGTATTAGCTTTAGGATGCCTAATTGAATTATAGCCATAGTATCCACTGGTTTCAGAGCATTAAATAGTCAAATGTTTGGCTGAATTAGGCTTCAGTTCTTGTGTCCTGTGCTGGTCAGTTATGTTTTTGCAGAGTTTTGTTGCAGCTCTGGAATGTATTTACAATATGTTACATGATGGCCCTACAAAACCAGACTGTATACAAGTCACCTTTTCACCATTTGCTTCCATTGGGAGCAGTTTGATGTGTGGTGTTGTATTTAATTACTGATTAGGGGAAATTGAGAGAAGGACCTTAAGTGGAATATATGAAATATCGTGGATGTGGAATTGTTGTCTTACCATAGATGGGAATATTAAAAGATGCTTGATTTTTTTTGTCAACTCTTGAGCTATTCGTCTTAATTTAAGGTCCAGAAATTTTTCTCACTGTTGTGTAGTTACTATAAAAGGTTGGTCAAGTTAATAGGAAATTATAGCTGTAGTCTTTTCCCACACACAACCGGTTGTGTGCAGGATAGGGGGAAAGCGATGCATATGGCATTCTTTAAGTGCTAGTTGTTTTCCAATGGTCCACATTAAAACAACAAAAACATCTATTCTGAAAGTTCAGTCATGCATGGGCGCGGGAACTGCTGTCACAGCAGGAAGAGCCTAATTTGAGCAGCTTAAGTAGCACGATTGCTCACAGCATTGCAGCAGCCTCTAGGTCAGTCCTCAAGGTCTCACAGCAACATTTTCTTTCGCTGGGACTTTTTTCTTCCAGGGAATTATGATGTGTAGGCGAGGTCGTTTATGTTATCTATATTAATGGTATTCACGAAACTTGTTAGTTATCAGAAAAGCTGTTTGTATGCAAATGGATCCTTCCTTGTTGCTTCCTCCCTGGGGAGCGTGTACCGGTGCTTCCAGTGCACATAGAGGCTGGCTGCGGGAATGGGGAGCAAGTCGTTACTACTGCTGGGAAGGGTAACAGGTGGTCTAAGGCAGAATACTGGAGTTAAGTCCAGACCTGATCACTGCTTTGCCAAGTGTTAAGGAGACTTTAAAAAAAAACACCCAAAAACAAGATGCAAACCAGACTTCACAGGGAACATGATAATAAGAGAAGGGGCAGTATTTTTAAACTGTAGAAAGTGTGGTGGCTTTAGGCTGGATATAAGAAAGAACCATTTCTACTATGAAGCTGATGAGACAGGTTTCCCAGAGCTGTGAATTTACCACCCCTGGAAGAGCTCAAGGCCAGCAACCTGGACTAGTGGAAGGTGTCCCTGCCCATGGCAGAGGGTGGGACTGGGTGACCTTTAAGGCCCCTTCCAAGCCAAACAGTTCTGTGATTCTGAGCACTTCTCAGGTTATTCTGTCCAGCTAATGGGACGCCTTTCTGAAACAGGGTTTTCTGTGTTTTAATTATCAAGTTTGCCATGGTGTCCAGTATAAGGTACTTGAGATGGGTCAAGACTGCAGAAATAATTAAATGCAGATATGTCAGCAGTTACTGCTGATAAATATAAATTATGCGTTAATCACAATTATGTGGAATTAAGGACATAGGAAGTCTCAACATAACAATTAAATCAAAATTGTTTTCCCTGTAATTAAATGGACAGTATTACTTATTAATAAGTAAAATTTGAACCGTGTAATAGTCAGAAGCATTTTTTCACCACTGTGTTTATGTATCTTTGAGTTCTAAGCTGAAAAAGCTGTTTGAGAAATAAGCTTATTTATACAGACATTTTGCATTTCAAGGCTTGAAGGCTTGAGGCAGTCTGATGAAGTTGTCAGTATAGAGAACACTTGATCAATGTCAAGGTTTTTAAATTTTTTTCCTCTTAATACCTCTTTTAATAGCTTTTTGGGTGTTCTGTAGCATATTTTGGAGTCCTGTGTCATAATGTTCTCATTACAATAATAGCAGATAGTTCTTTGTGTCTCCTGAAAATATGCTTTCACTGCAGAGCTAACACTGCTATACTCTGCTGTTGAAATTGTTTCTGTACCTCTCAATGCTGATAGGGAGTGTCCAACTGGAAGCTATATGGCCTGTGAAACTGGGAGGCAGTGTCATCCTCTCAGGTTTTTTTGCTGTTCAATATGCAATGTCCTGACAAGCAGATAACAAGCAATGTCCTGTATTATGTGTACATTATCTCTTCTAGCAGTGAAAGAAGCATGTAAAGGCCCGAAGAACTTGCTGTGCTGTCAGTGCTCCACAGAGAACATGCATTAACTGCATTTCTGAAATGCAGTCTGGTCCAGCCAAACTTGGCTGGAACTGAGGTTGCTGGGGAATAGGAGTTAGTGATGTAGTTAAAAACACAGCCCATCATTTTGACTACTTATGCACCTTGGGTAAGAAAGTGGCTGTCATTCACAAGGGGCTGTGTTTGCAATATTCTATATGCATGTAATATTATAGATAGCAATGCATAGGATACAACATGGTATGTAGGTTCTTAAAGAAAAGGAAACTAAAAAGGTAATTAAGATGAAAAGTTGATTGTTTCTGTAAGTAAAAGCATAATCATCTTGGCATCACCCTTTTAAAAACAAGCAACCATAGATAAAATTTATGCTGTTTTTATTTTTAAGGCATAGCTTTGGCAACAAAAATAGGCTGATGATATTTCATTTGCTGCGCTAAGTGAATGTAAAGGTGTTGGTCAGGAGTTGAGTTTTGGGGTGTTTTACTGTTGGCTGTGTCTTGAATTGATAGTTTCCTTGAGCTGTAATAGAAGCCCACTTGGGTTATGACTCAAATTTCAGTCAGAGCTAATTCAGTCTCTAATCATGTAAAAGCCATATCAACCATTATTGAAGTGTCTTCTGTCCACAATGCCTTTGTATCATTATGGTATTGACTGCAGCTCTGGTGTGCTCAGTTTAGCTTTGGAGGCTTGTACGTGATGAGTGTTTCCTTTGCCTGGGAGGGTTAATTCCTCCTTCCAGAAGTTCAAAATTTAAAACCCATACTAGGTGCAAGTAGCCTAGAACAAAGTGCTTTGGTTCTGCACTGCATTTTGTGTCTGACAACAAAGAAATGCATTCATTGTGTAGAATGGGTTTCTCTGAGTTCTCGAAAAGCTCATTGTTTATTCATGAAGGAAGGTCAGTAAGGCCTGGTTAATCCAAACACTTATTTCTAATTTCTTCCCTAAAGGGGATTAGTCTTGCTTTATGAAATGAAAAGGTTTCCTGAGGCAGGCATTGTTTGTGCTTGCAGAAGGGAAAACAAATGGAAGATATGAAATTTGGTATGTGTTTAGAGGAATTTTAGATATCAGACCAGGTTGTGTTGTTCAGTTGTACTTTCTTGTTCTTCATAATCACTGACACCAATATCACTTGCATTTTAATTTGCTTAGATGATGATGGCTGAAGAGATGAAAATTGTACAATGGGGCTGATTCATGCACTACTTTCAATTGAGAGAGCTGGTTCTTAAACCTCTTCTCTATGAACCTGATCCTGAGCTTACAGGCATCACCTGCGTTCTTTTAATGACTAAGGCACATTGATTCCATCAAGGAGGAAGGAAGAGCAGTGTGCAGGAGGTGCCATGGTCTCCAAATGGCTTGGCATGCTGTGTTCTGCCACTGCCTGACTGTGACTCCATGATAGATGCACATACTGCCTTTTGATTTGTGCCCAATGTAATTTATGTATCAACTGACCTGTCCTTTTCCTTTTTTTCCCACTAGGTTGCTTCTCACACTGTGTATTGCCCTTGAAAAATTAAAAGCCTATTAGATAGCTTAAATAATTAAATTAGAAGAAACCAAAGGGCTAGAACTCTCTCCCATGCTACTGAAATGAGATAAAGCACCAAACTAAAGGAAATTTTGGCTCCCCAACATTTCATCCTGACAAGGTTATAGTGCACAGTGATAAAATTTTCCATTCTCAATTATTAAAATCCACTTAACCAGCAATTCACAAGTGTTACATTATTTTCTGCTTCTAATAATTTGTTTTGAAGAGGATGTTGTAAGGATACAAGGTTAAAGGAAACATAGCAGAGAAATGCCAATTCATTTGATTTTATTAAGGCAGCACTGAAGCTGTTTTCTTGTTGACACTGTCAGTGCAGCTGCCTCTGTTTTGATTTGGAGTTATTGTTCATGTAGCTGAGTGAACTGAGACACTGACAGTGTGGGAGTGTGCCTCAGACAGAGATATCAAGTGAGCTATTTGAGCTGGTTATCAATTGTTAATTGTCTACTGATCCTTAAACTAGATACCTAAACTGAAAAGACCACTATCAGCAACAGATGCAAATTATATGGACCCTGTAGGTGTGCGGGTCCCACAACATAAGTGGGGTGCTAAATTTTTCATTGCCTATTTGAGCTTTCATACCTAGGCAGGTCTAGTGTGGGCCTCCAAAGCCCACTGTTGCTCTGACTTCACCTGTAAGGAGAAGATAACACCTGAACTGAAGCTGCTTTAACAGCTGCATGTTGACCAGTTGTCCATGAATATATTTATTTAGATTTCCTACATCAGTGCCCTTCGCCAAGAACAGACCACTAAGAAAACTTTATTCATTTGGTCCCTACTGTGAGAACAGTCCCTCTGCTCTCAACTTTTCCATGTCTCTTGAACAACCTGCCTATTGCTCTTGAAAATTCTCAGCCTGACAGTTTTGAATGCTGTGGGGTGTGTAGGGCTTGCTTGTGGTGTGTCTCCTCTCAGGTACTACCTAACAGTTTTCTGATGGAGTGGTTTCCCTCCACCAGAGAAGGCTTAGCATCTTCAAATGGCAGAAGGAAAGAAAAGAGTTTCCCTCTGAATACTGCTTTTTCCAAGGAGTAGTGATTGCAAACCCCAAGACTTTAAATACTCTGGTTTTGGAGGTTCTTGAACTGTAGTGTAATGTTAAATGCCAAAGCATGAGACTTCCTCAGGCTGACCAGTTTATTTCGGATATCCTTTGGCCCCCAAATAAGGGGGTAGTTCAAGTTTTTTCTTCAGTTGGTGCTGAGAGAAATAGCTGAAAATCTTCCAGGAGACTTGGAGATCAGCCATAATGTGACTCTTTAGTTACTGTTGCCTGTAATGATGTGGACTGGATTAGGGAAGCACAGTAGGCACCTGGAGACTTGGATGGGGCTTTAAAGTAGAGCAAAGAGTATCTGGGTGGGGTTGCTCAACAATTCTGTGGCTCTCCATGTGGTGTGTGTGGAGCAGAAAACATGTCTTATGGCCCTTTCCAAAGGGCCATGTCTGTTGAGTCACAGCACATGCTGCTCTTTCCTGCAATGTAGATCTGACTTAAAATGTGCCTCTGTTCATGGTACATTAAAAATCTATACAACTAAATATGGAAGTACCATTCCCTGAGTAACAACTTGGTGAACAAAATAGCAATTTGACTGAAATTTGGTTGGTTTCTTTCTGTTGGTTTGGGATTTCTTGTGTGCATTTTTGTTGGGTGGCTGATTTGTTTTTTGGAGTGTGTGGCTTGGTTTTTTTGAGAAGCCCTGGATGAAACACTTGCAATGCATCTCTCATGTCCCTTGTGATCTGCTTTTTCCGAGGCTTAGTTATAAATGCATTCCTTACTCCAGAAGTTACCAGCTGACATCCATTGACTATAGTTTTGTGTTGATAACATTTACAGTGTTGAATACTATTCTCTATCTCACACAGTAACATAAATTCTATTATCTGCTTTTCTGTTTCATAGTTCTGTGTTGAACTTGAATCCAGAACAGATTTCTGTAATATATGCTGGTTTTCAGTGCCTGAGATTGCAAATGCCAGCCTTATCTGTCTTCCATGGTGCCTTTTCCATTCTTGCATAATGGAACTGCAGTGATTTCACATATTTCTTTATTATTCTTTGATATGCTATATCCACAAATTCCTTTTAGAGACAAACCTCAAGAGGACAATTAGATATTTGATTCCCTTGCGTGTACTTCAAGATAAGATACTTAGCTAGTAAGGGGTAGCTGCATTTTTGCTTGAGTTTGTGCTTGGCTTACAGAATCAGCTGTATTTTAGGTTGGCTGAAGACCTTCTGGAATCCTTGGAGCATGACCAAAACTCAGCCTAATTCTCCTGCCCTGGTTGTGTTGTCATCATTCATCCAGTGATGCCGAGGAGGTCTCAGCAGCTGTTGTCTGTGCTATTTCACACACCCACCGAAAACTCCCCTTGTGGGGTACCCAGTAGCGTCTTGATTTGCTGTACAGCTGTGTGCCTTGTCAACATGGTGCTTGACATCCTACAAACAAGATCTTTCATTGTCTGTTTCTGGTTGTACATCTGTTGGTGTTTTATCACCTGTGTTCAGGCAGTGCATGCCTTGGCAGCTCTGCTTTTTCAGTGATGACCGGAGAGCTTTTGCTGCTTTACAGCATGTGTGAAATCAGTTGAGCTCTTCTTGCCTGACTCATTGCCCCTTGTAGGTTCGGTCCAAGGGGGACTTTGAATATGTAAGTGGTTTATCTGGACTGCAAGGGAGGTGGCCTGGCTATAGGATTCACTGTCGTCTTGGACTTGATGGAAAAGTAGGAGTTAATATGTAAGGTGTCCTTTCTTGAAGTGTCAACTTTTCAGCCTTTTCTTCTATGCAGTCTGCACTGTCCTTTCTTTGTTTTTTCTTTCTCGGTTGATTAGAATAATGAGTTTCTTGCCTCACTGTAACAGGCAAATGTTTCTCCCAGATTCAGATTTTCAAGTAAGCAGGAATCTTTCACAAGCTTTAAAGTCCCTGTAATTTACAGGAGTTTGCAAAGAGTCCCTTAAAATGTGGCTGTAGCTCTTTCTTACCAACAAAAGCTGCGAAAGTGTTTCTTTTGAAGAGGGATAAGTGACAATCTGCTAATTGCCTTCCCTTCTCTTTTGATCTTGGTGACCAGTTTTTCTTAAGATTGCAGGACTCGTCTGAATTCAGAAATGAAAGGAGGGGTCTTATAATGAGTCTTAATGCTCTGCATAATTCTTTTTCCCCAAAGGAGTCAGTTCACAGCCCAGCTGAGCAAATGTGTTTAAAAAACGCAATCTGGGTCATGTAAACAACAAAGCAGTGGCAAGTCAGCTCCTAGTCTTCCTTCAAAGGCACCGTTTAGTAAGTTAAAGCCGGCTCCATCATGTGTATTTGAGTGGGTATGAGAGGTGCTGCAGCTCATTTGTAAGTATACCCCGTTCTGGTTGTGCCGTCCGTGGGTGCCACTAAGATGCTGTGACCTCCTTGCCTTGGCAGCACAGCTGAAGCAGCAGAGCTGCTGACAGATGCACTTCGTATCACTCACCTGATCGGAGGAGACACTGAATCAACAGAATAAAGACCTTAGGGGCTACCTCGCGGCAAAAAAGCTTCGCCTTCCAGAATGATACCTTTGTCCTTCAGTGTTTGTTCAAGTGCTTTTGGAAAACAATACCCTGAGCATTAAAATAGCACGAAGCATCCAGGCCCTCCCGAGAAGGGGAAAAACACAGCTTTAACATAAAATGATACATTGTTTCTTACCTTGTCTTTCCTTTCCAACTTAACTTTCTTTTTATTGATAAGGTGATTCCTTCTCTGGCTGCATTGTTGAAGTTCTTATGCTTTGCTTTGTGTGTTGTGTATTAAATTTAAAGCTATGTACGTGCAAGTCGCTTCCCTCCAGCAACTGCAGAAATACACAGTCCAGCTCAGATGTCATTCATAACTGCAAATAAAAGCTTATATCTGGAAGCTGATACTGTTAAATCCCTGTCTGTCCAAGCCCATCCGTTGAATTTCATCTACAGCTGTTTTCCAGTGAAGCGGATTGAAAGCTTTTTTCATAACCTACTGCAAAACCTAAACAATAAATATCAACTGAAATCTAGAAAGAAAAAGGCAGAAGCTAAGAAAATGTTTCATAAATGCACTTTGTTACAGGTGAAAGGTAATTCTGGGATTCAGGGTTTGCAATCCAGAGGGAAGTAACCTTGCTGCCTGGTATTTCTTTAGAAACAGGCACTGTGAGTTTGACAGCTAAACGATTGGTTTGGGCAATAAACGTTCCATGTGCAGTGGAGCAGAGTTAGGTGCAACTTCATTTGTAAGTAGTGATCGTTTGTCCTTTAATAGGCTGTAGGGAGCAAGTACAGGAGCAGTTTCTGCTAAGTTGGTGTTGTTGAGTGAGAAGTAGCAGTGGCCTAGTGTGGTTGTGTTATGTGTATGAAGTCAATGCTGCGTGTCATATACACCTGAGGAAACGCTCGAGCAGTGACACTTCACAGTTCATTGTTTTAAGTAGGATTTAGGAGTGTGACACCGGCTTTGAATAGGCCGGGGAGTGCTGCTGGGATGGGAAGTGGGCACTGCCTGCTGCACCCCAGTGAGATGTGTGCCTGACCCTGCACACGGGCGTGCTTGTGCTGCTCCCTTACACCGAGCACGGTTGCTAGCTGAGTGTTAACAACCGTGCAACTTGTCTCCTTCGAGCTCCTTTCTTGGCTGCCTTTAATGCGCTGGAAATGGTGGAATGCATAGGATACTGTCGTGAAAACAGACTTGTACTCTGATAGTGTTTACCTAAACAATATGAAGGTGTTTTCTATTCTGTGGGGCAGCCAGTGTCTCTCTTGGGGAGTTACTGCTTCTGCTCTGGTGTGAATACTGCGCAGTTTTAATGAGCAGGGTGGCACCTGGGTAGCTTTCTTTTTCCTGTGTTTCTTTTTGCTACTCTTTTCCTGATGGGATTCAGTCTGTAAATCAGATTTGAGTCAGCAAAACTGATGGAAGAAGAATTGTGTTATTTGCTGTAGGCATCAGTCACAAGTTATGAGTTAATTAAGTACATGTTGCTTTTGTATGTCTTTTTCTCTATATATGAAAGACAGAAAACTGAACTAAAATTAAATTACTGAACATGTATGCTGTACGATGTTGCTAATGGTTTCCAAGTTGTGGTGCAGTATGCCTGGTTGCCTTGACTGAAGTCCTGTTTTATCGTAAAATGACCTGATGGAACAACTGAGAGGCTGGTATTTATTGTTGCTGTTCTGCTCTTTCTTATGGTAATACGTCTTTGAAATTTCCCAGCCATAACTACATTTTGCTTAAATAATGGGCATAGGTTCAAATTAGGCTGTATCTGAGTTTGAATACTAGGTAATGTGGTTTAATTTTCTTCCATTTTCGCAGATCTATGACATTACATTGAAGTTTGCCTCCCCCAGTGTCTCAGGGACCAGTGTTTCTATATGTGGGTCTATGGTTTGATTTTTTTTTTTTCCTAGTTCTTTTTTTCTCCTCCCTCTGCAGTGGGACACAATAAGAGCTTGGCTCTAGTAATTAGGGTCTCAAACTCCCATGATTCCTTGTCTTGCATTTTCTGGGTTATTTCCAAGAAACTTAGCCCGGGTGAAGGTACACAGCTGACGCTTCTTTCTAGCTGTAAATGCAAATAAGAAATCAGCGTGCTGGAAGTTACAGCCAGTAGGTGTGGTGCTGCCATGTTATAGAGCTTTTGATACTTAATAGTAGGAAAGAGAATCAATGATAGTAACTTGCTGGTTCTGTTTGTGAAGTAACTTTCAGGGAAGGCTGTGCTTTTTCTGGTTAGTTTAGGTCAGTGTCTTAGAAATGGAGTAACCCCAATTGGTGATGTAACTTATGGGTGAAGATTCAATTGCCTGTCCTGCATGGTTGTTTTCTTCTTACTAGGTTAATTTTTCATTAGTACTGTCAACATTTAGTTCAACATCAATCTGTAAATGGGAGTAGGCTTCCTAGTTCTCTTCTGCACTGGGGAAGGCAGTAGACACATGTATCATGTAACATACCTGATTGCTGCTGTCTTCATAATGCCAATTTTGGGGAAAAGGCTGGAAGAGGCAGAGTGAGGAAAATAAACAAAATTCAGCCTGGGGAATGGAAGTGGCCAGAGATGTTAACAGTCACTGAAGGGTTTGATTTGACAGAGCAGCAAAATCAACTTTTAAGCTGTGAATCTCTAAACACATTTTGAGCATCACAATGAGGAGGAAGGGGTGTTAGTGATAAGGAAGCAGAGCCTTGGATCCATAGGGACTGGTAGCAGGCAGACTACTTGAACAGAAAAGGGGTAAACCACTTCTTTCCTCTGTGTAATTGCAAATAGAGCACATAGCACTAACTGGCACCTCTTTTCAAAGCAGCATTTCCAAGTTGTTTGCCTACCTTGGTTCACAGAGTTTGTACAACTGTTGAAGCCCCCTTTGAACTCTGCTGTTTAGGCACTGTAACACTAGATGGTTTCCTAACAGATGTGGAGTTTTGCTGTTGCCTTGACAGCTCTGTGAGTAACTGACCTTTGTATCCTGCTTATGCTCTCCAATGGCACCAGTCATTAGACAGCAACTCTGGCAGGGATCCTCTTAATGCCTTGATCTCTGCTGTGCCTGATAGAGCTGTTCTCGTTGACTTGTCATTAGGAGCAGCTTAGGGACACCTCCCTTCAGTCTGCTGGTCACAGCCTTGGGAACACCTGCATACAGACAGTGTTCTGTGCTGGGATGGAACTGGCAGGGCTCCAGAGAGAGCAGCCAAGTCGGAGTTTTCATTACAAAGTGGGAAGAACAGGAGGGGAGTGGCTTTAGTAGGTAGGTAAAATGCCTGTTGCCTCTTATCACAAGCCAGGTGATAGCTACTTGGAATGATCCCAAAACAGCAGAGACCATAAATATAAAAGGGCTGATCAGTTTGCTTATAAAGCACTCCTGAGCTGATTGAAAGAGTAGTTCCAGGCACTTCCCTGTGAGTTGTAAAGCAAAATATCTCTGAATCTGTGACTCTTTGTAATGAGTGTTTATTTCCTGGTGTGGTGTTGCATCATTGAATTCAAAGGACACTTGTGCTGTGGGTATGTCTGCTTTCAGATATATCAGAGCATAAAATGCAGCAGGCCTCTGAAGATCAAATGTGGAGCTGTGGTTCTGTAGAAATATGATGCATTTAGAACTAATTCACAGAAGTTCTTGAAAGGTCTTCTGATGGAATCTGCTTTCTTCAAATTCTAACACAATCCTACTTTAGGGGAAAAATAGAGGATATATCAGGTTTTATCAAAAATGTGTGAGCAGGAGGAAAACAAGAAACTACTCTGTGAAACAGCATCAGATAAAACCTGAATGAGTATCTGGGTGGTGGCTGTTTTTGGTAAAGAACTAAAGGAAAATGAATTGAGATTCAGACTATTTTGGACATCTTGGTTAATTTTGAACATTTGTTCTGAAATCAAGCCTAACATCTGACTGCTGGCAGTGGTGTCATGATAGCCGCTGTAAACACTCCATACCTTGCTGTTCTGTGCTCTCACTGGGCTGTGTTCTCCAGTGCTTAGCAGTTAATTTCCCAAAGTTAAGTTTTACACCTTGCAGTTCTCCTGTAATACTTTCATGTGCCAATTATGTTTATAGTTTGAGATGCTCACCAAAGTGCTGCCAACTCCTATCTTAAACTCGAGCACAGAGCAATGTGCTTTTGGGTGCTGCTTTCAGTAGAACAGGAAATGTGAGTCTTTAATGAGGAGACCAAAGCCTTCCAGCTCCATGTCAGGTGGTTCTTTCTTGGGTTTGGGCTTGTGCCAGGAAGGCAGCTTTGATCACTTAGGTAAAATACTGTAACCTAAGCTCCTTTTCAGTTCAGTATCAAACATTAAATGTTTTGACTATCTTCCTGTGCTCTGCTGCTGAAAATGGTCTGTTGTGTTCTCTGGCTGCTTTGGGTTTATACTGTTCAGCACAAGTTGGGTTTCAAAATACTCTTTTCATAGAATTGGTTTTCTCTATTAAGCATGTTTTAAGTAAACTCTGTGTTATACTTTATCAAAGATAGTGCAGTTGTTTTATGGAGCAAAAGAAAATGCTAAGTGTTTGAAAATCCAGGTCTTTGTCCTGAATAGTGTTATCATAAATATACATAGATCATGACTTAATTACAGCAAGTAGTGATAGTGCCATCTATGGTTGTAACTGCTTGCCTTCTAGGATCCTGTCTTTTAGCATGTTACAGTATTTCATCTCTTCAACAGCTTTCACTGAAACTTTCTGTGCCTTTTTGATTGCCTGTGGTAATGAGATTATTTTGGCTATGATACATAGGCCACTCAAGCATTGGCCAAGTACTCTATTTTTTCTGGTCTCCTTTTGCAGCAGAATATAAGAAGGATCAGTAAAGCTCTACTATCTCTATTCTAAAAAGCATGAATTTGGCATTTGATAAAGGAATAGTTCATTAAAAACAAAGCAACAAGATATGTAAGCAACCTGATGGTTTTTTGCACTGTAGATGTAGGAGTACATAAGTAGGGATTTGAAGAGTTTGGAATCTGAGTTCTGCTAAGACTGGGTGCTATATATACACCCCAGCCTGGGACTGCAGTCATTAAGAAACCCTTTCCTGCAATTTAATCCCCTAAATAGGCAGAGGTGATTGTGGCACTGATTGTTCTGGGAACTGAGAACCCCTGGAATCAGTTTCTGCCTGTAAATGAAGACTGGACTGTCCTGTATGAATACAAGGCAGTAAAATTCACTTGCTTGCTCTGTTATTTGTCTTTGGCTTTGTAATACTAATACTGCTTTAGCTACTTTGTGGCAGTAATACATGTTTGCTCTTAGGTTTGTACATGTTTTGCTATCTCATATACTAAGGAAAGCTCATGGAAAAAAAAAACTGCAGGAAGTCAAAAAGTAGAAGAAAAACTTGAAAGCTTTGTGATAGTTCTGTTACTAACAGTGTCATTCCCTTTCTTACTGAGAAACTGGCACAAGGATTATCAATCTCTTGCAAAAGCTTTTCTCTTCCAGGATGGAGTAACAAAAAGGCAGTTATTGAGTGAGCCTATCAGAAGGATTTGTCATTGCTTCTGACAGTTTCGCAAGGTTTGACTAAGGAGAGTTTTCTTTTCAGGGTGTGTCCCCATGGGTAACAGGTAATGATTGTTCTTCACTGCCCTGCCAGCAGCTTCGGGTACTGTTTCCTACAGGCCTGGGTGCTGTGATGTTCCAAATCCCCACTAATCCAATAGCAGCTCAAGTTATTAAATATACAGAGCTCAAGATTATGTCTGTATTAACTAGCTGGTGACTTTCTGCTCCAAAGCCTGTAAGTGGAACAGAAATTCAGAACAGGTCATCTACCTTGAAATTATGAGCATCTTCCAAACACTTGCCATCAATGTCCAGATATTGTATTCCACTGTGGTTTCTCCAGACAAAACCGGTAGTAATAATGAAGTCAGAATGTTAGAAGTGGCCAGTGTAGATGAACAGCTGTATTTATAACTGCAGCTCAAGGTTACCACTGAAGTAGTACATGGGTAGAGTGAGATTTGAGGTTGTGACTCTGTAAGGTGCATTTGAATAAATGTAGTATAATGTATGAGATATTCAGGGCCTTGTGGGAGGTCATGTTGTATCTTTCTCTCCTTCTGACCCATGAATGACAGGTGGGGATGGGAAGGAATGCAAGTTAGAGTAAGAATTATGTTTAATACTCAGAGATGCTAAGAATTAATAAGGAGCATTAGAGAGTTGGCTGTATCTGATTTAGGCATGCAGTTTGCATGAGAAACTGTGTTTCCGGGTATGTTTATCTGATGAGATTATGGTATAGGAAAATATATATTTTACCTTTTCATTTGCTTGGATTCTCTTTGAATTAATACAATTTCGTCAAACCAAATGGTGCAATGACTTAAGCAAATGTAAGTGATGCTGCAAGCCACTCACGAGAACATGAGAATGAAATTTTCAAGTCAGAAAAGTGTAGTAATGGATGAAGTTAACACAGGGCACATCCCTACCAGCCGCAGAGGAACAGAAGTGTCTCTGAGACAACCAATGCCATTTGCATCTGCCTGACCTTCAGAAGTCTTTGTCACACAAATGTTGTTCCGGTTCTACGTGGCTGGATAGTGTTCATTACAAAACAGTCGCTGATAGTTAGCTTGATCCGGTCATCACCTGGGAACATCCACGCACGCTTCTTTTTGAATTCTTTCTACCAAAAGAATTGCAATTGTTCCTCTGAGCGGTATGTGGCTCTTTTGTGTGCCCGTATTACCCTGCATTGTATTCTGTTACGCTATTGTATCCAGTTGAACTAGATGGAATACATTATGCAAATCTGTGGCCGCTCCTTGTGTATCAGCAAGAGAGATCTCGGGAAGGCAAGCGCTGCTGCCGAGTTACTGCTCAAAGTCAGAGCAGTGGAGCACTCGCACAGCCCACTCTTGCTGAGCAAGGTTGTGGGGAGTATGGAGCCTTGGCTGTTCTAAACTTACCCTTAGTCATGCAAAACAGCTAAAATTTGCTGGCTCTGATGATCTGTACAGCAGTTGTCAGTGACCGAAATGGGCAATGTTTCCTAAGAGCGGGAATGTTTGGGAGAACTCCATAATACACACGTGGCAGTGCTGAAGCAGGAGGAAAGCAGGTAATGGAGTGTTAAAGGAACCAGTCTGAGGCTTCTGGAGAAAGTGGTGTGTGAGACACAAGGGAAGCCATCACACCGCTCTAGCTTGGCCGTGTGTGCAGTCTCCTATCACTGAACAGGAATGGAAAGTAAGGGTGGGTGCTGGTAGGCAGAGAACGGTTTAACTGAGACCAGGGAAAAGGGACTCGCAGAAGATTTGGTTCTCAGTCCTCCATGGGACTGCAGGAAAGGCAAAGAGCTATCCTGGAGAAATGGGAAGGCAAAGCTGGGGTTGTGCAATGCCCTGGAGCTGACACAATCATTGGTTAGGGGTAGGCCAGCCTGATTTCAGCTGCCATAAGGAAGTGGACCAGGCATGGGACAAGCAGCTTGTCTGAAAGCTATTGTAAGCTGGCTGTGAGTGCTGTTTGGTGCGGGCATGTGAGCATGGGGAGAATGAATGCATGCTTTGCATTTGGGAAAAGCACAGGTACTCTGTAGTGCTTCACCCAAGCTGACATGCCTGCTGTTTGAGAACCTCGCAGTTAGGCACAGCCTCATTTGACATGAGGTGAAGACAGCTCCTGGTGGAGCCATGAGCTTATTGAGCTATGACATGTTGCTTACCGTGGAGTGCCACCTGGACACTTCAGGTGCTGCCAGCTTTCCAAGGTATTCAGCTCGTGTCTGTGTTCTCTAATCTGGCTGGGAGAAGGCAAACACTGGGGTGGCTGTTGCTGTAGCACATCGCTGTTTAGACTCGATTGTAATCAAACACGTGTTGCACGGATGCAGTTGCTGCCCTCACTCATGTCACAGTGAGGGAATTTGCAGAGGAGTTAGTTCTGTGTCATGCACCTCCACACAGACCTGTGCAGTAGGAAATCACATCCTGGTACAGAGGTCTGTATGTGCTGCCAATCTGCAGTGAGGATGAGACTTGAAGATATCCTTTCCTGCTCCCTGCCGTGATCAGAGTTCTCAGTATGCTGTTGTACCTTGATGCCAGTTGGGAGATGGGAGCTATAGCATTTGTCATGGATAACACATCAGCCTTACTACATGGATTTCTTAGCTACCACGTACTAAAAAGAAGGTGAAAAGCCCCTAAATACAGGACTATGTTGTATAGAAAATTAGTTGGATATATGTTCCTTAAACTTTGTGTCACTTGCTTATTTTTCATTAATTGTGGGACATTAGTTAGACCCTAATCTAAAAAAGGAAAAATAACTTCTTGAGGTTTAGCTACTTGAACTATTTAGTAGAAACACCAGCCATGTATTATATGGCTGGAGCAGGATGTATTGCTATTTATAAGGAGAGGCTGTAGGTGATGAGTTTGATCACTCAACTTGGTCTTCTTTGCTTTCTAAAACACGTGTTATTTTCTGAGATTTTTGCAGAATGTAAAGTACAGTGCCAGTATTTGATTATGGAACTGTCAAAATGTGTATGTCATAAGTTGTGTGTCAAAATACTTTTGCATCAGTAGGCAAGGCTGGAGCTAACTCACATTCATGTGCTTACACTAAACAAAATGTAGGGCAATTTTCAATACCCTATACTTGTATGCCTGATCCGAACCCTTCGGAGCTGTCTCAGGTCACGACCAAGGTGCTATGTTCAGCAAATTAGCTTTGTTGCAAGTTCTTTCGGTCCCAGCTCGTTAACTGCGCTCATCAATTGCCACAAGCCGGTGATTCACCCCCCCGTGGTGCTCAGCCAACAACCCGGGGTGGGAGCAGGGGGGTCGGACGGCGATGGTGTGGTAAACTCGCTGCCCTCTGTGGATCAGATACTGTCACTTGCAACTGTCGTTCAGAGTGCCGTGCCAAGAGGTTGCCTTGGCTTGTGACAGAAGGTTGCTGAAACCAGTCTCTTGCTTTAGGGGTGTTCCTGCTCACCGAGCAGCGGCCGTGCCAAGGAGACCCTGCCCGCTCTGAACGTGGGTGGCACTTCTTGTTGTGTTACCGGGTGTTTATCAGCGAGGTAGCCTTATATGCACAAGCACCGACCTCGCAAGGGTATGCAAATCCTATTGGGATGTAAATTAAGTGCTTGTGAGGAATAATTGCTTTTTCTTCCTGTGTTTTCTCTGCACGCCTATTAGGGAAGGCTGACTGTGGCTTCAGGATCTCATTTCACAATGAAGTCATGTTCCTGAGGAAAGGACAGAACTCTGGCATTCACGTTGCACTACTGTCCTCTTTTTGTAAAAGCCATTTCCTTGAACACAAACCAGTGCTTGCAGTTGATGTGAAATGACGTGAATTGCCTGTGCTGGGTGCGTGTTAGAAACAGCTCCGAGGTCCCGCGGCACGTTTGGGTATGCGGAGCTTGCAGGGTCACCACAGAATCTAAACATCAAGTTTGAGGCTGGTTAGTGATCTGAATAGTATGATCAAGGCAAGGACCTTTGGGGAAAGGTGTTGAAATTACTGGTGCCCTCAGTGGGCTTATATTCCTGTAGAAGGGGACAGTGTCTGAATTGAAGCTCCTGTGACTTATTTTAGACTGTAACCAGCCCACTGTGGGTAGAGGAGCTGTCTTCCTTGCACTCTTTCTGCTTCCATACCATGCGTGATTCTGTTCCTGGGAAATAAAATGGGTCCTGAATGTTTGAGGAGCTTGAACAAGGATATCAAATAATGGCAGGCTGAGTGCATTTGCATTTCTAGGCACACGCATGCACATGTATACAGAGGCTACTCAATGCTTGTCATTCTTGTGCAGTTTATGGCAGTAGGCTGTAGATGATGCTGACTCTCAAAGCCTAAAGAATGCCTTAGCAACACACATTCCCTCTCAGACACTTGGAGTGGGCTTTTACAGGAATGTATGTGGACCTCCCCCTGCTGCCTTATCCTCCCCAGGGTACACAATGTCCCTACTGGAGAGCTCGCATAATCAGGCAGTTTGTCTTTCATGAAGGGAGTGATTTTGTTTTCAACACTTCATAGTTTCCCTTAGGATCGGGAACATACATGCTTTTTGATATTTTGACAGTTATTGATCCATAACAAGTGTTTGTGACTGTGTTGTTTAATTTAAAATGCCTCTTAGTAGCTTTAGCTGCCAGAAACAGCTGTCCACTGCAGCAAGTAGGCTGAAGGCACTTGTTTTAACTTGCAAGTGAAAAAGGGGGAAAGAAATAAAGAGCAGAAGAATTGGCTGTAGTTGTAGGAGTAAAACTGAATGCTAGTAGTAGTAACCGTTTCTGAAATATTTATTCTGCTTTCTAAAACAAAAGTATGGTAGAATTTGAGCTAATTGTTTAGTTCCACCATACAAAAAAAAGAAAAAAAGAGTGGGTGTCCTGGAAAACAAATATATGCCAATGTCGAGACTGGAGCAAATGAACTCAAAAAAATGTGTGTAGGCCACATGGTCATCTGAGGATTTGTTTTGATTTTCTTAGTCCTTCTATGTTGCTTTGTTGTCTGCATAATGTGATAAATTTTTCTTCTGTCAGCAGGATGGAATATTCTGAACTGCTGATTTAATGAAGGTTTTTATTAGATTGTTTGCTTCTGGAAGGTGAGAGAATTAAGAAATCATGGTGATAAGCACATCAAGAGCTGAAATGGGGGAAGAGGCAGGGGGGGAGCGATGAGCATTCCATCCTGTTCCCCTGATCTCAGCAGTGTGTGTCTGTCTGGTTCTGCAACAAGTGGAGAGGATATCTTCCTGCCTGCCTGCTGCACTGTGTTGAGGCAGAGCGGTTTGGTTCTGCAGCTGCACAGTTCCTGCAGGGCTGGGAATAACCTTTGCTGTCACCCTGGTTGGGTCATGTGGGGCTGGCTCTGTCTGTCCTCGGCTTGCTTTTATTAACCCACTTACCAGGTTGATTACTTATGTCCCTTGACTGAGGTTGTCTGGGCCTTAAAAACAAAAATACATGAACTAGGGGTAGAAAGAAGTAGAAAAAATAGTCTGTGTTCTTTACGGTGCTGTTTAGTGATCCTAAATAGTTACCCAAGGACCCAACAGTGCAATACCAAATTGTGGCCTCTGTTGCACTACTTGGGTTCTAATACTCTACTGCATTTTCAAGCAAGGGCCAAGGTTTAACTAGCAGTGATTCTTTTTCTGGGATCAGGCGCATCTTAAGCTAATTTTGTCAGGGACAGATGCAATATGGAAGTCAGGTATTTGTTCTGATGTCTAGCATTTTGTATCACTTTGCTCACAGTTGTAAGATCACCTGGTTTTGCTGCTTCATGACAAAAGGAATGCAACTTGCATAGCAAACCCCATGGGAAAAGGCACGTTAGGAAAAAACACCAAGTGTGCTGCACTAGAGCCACCAGTGGGTTGCAGTAAAGCAGCATGGTGGTTATGATGAACAGTGTGTACAGCACTCTGTCTCTCTAGGTTGGGAAGTCAGTTTTGCTGCAAATACTGGAGAAAATGCCAAACAACAACTTCAGGTTTAAGTAGAGAGTGGCTGAGTCACAACCCACCTATAACCTGAGATCAACATCCATGTAAGGATTAAAATAATCATATGGTAACATTGGTACTCGGTCTTTCCATTTTTATTTTTTTTACTGGCTATGACCTGTAATGTTACTAGTGGCTCTTGGAGAGTTTAGGGTGTGTCATCCTTTACCTGCTGGGGCACTGTCTGGCAAACCCCTGTGCTCCAGTTCTGAGGTCACTGGGATCAGGCACTTGTTTCTGAATATTGCTTCTCTCATCATATTTCGCATCTGGAGAGCTGTTGACTTGTTTGTTTTCCACACGGGCCACAGCACAGAATAATTTGAGGTCAGATTACAACACCAAGTTAGGATGCTCTCAGGGTGTGCATCCAGGATCTGCAAGCCCTCCTAAATTGCTTTATCTAGATGATATCATGGAGGAGGAATGATGTACCTCAAAAGTGTCCTAACTCATCAAAACAAATTACCATATGTTTAATGCTGCATAGGTTGGCTACGAGGTCTTCCATTGAGTGTGTAACCTGGCTGTTTGTTTCCTTTTGGATAAAGGCTGCTGGTAGTGCCAGCCATGTGTATGTGTGCTGTGGGTGTGCTCAGGTGTGCAGCAGAGTGGGATACAGGAGAACCAGTCATGGGTGGGGTATCAGAAACATCTTTGACGTTGGCAGGTGTCAGAGCACAAGACTGTGTGTCAGAGAGGCCTGAGAGAATGGGGACAAAGCAGTGTCCACCCTAGAATAAAGGTTGGTTTATGTCTGTGTGGGAGAACAGTAAAAGGAAATCATGTTTTGCCATGGTTAATGTGAGTGTTACATAGTCAGTAATAAACCATCCTAAAAGCCACCATTATGTAGGAGGAAAGATTTGGATCTGAAGCTGTCAGGGAATTGTCCTTCATTATTCCTGAGGTTATCACTGGTGAAGGCAGATTAATGCTAATCACTGCTAATGAAAAAACATACAAACATGCAGAGGCTATTTTTTTGATTCTTTTCTTCTGTTCTATTGCTTATTACAGGTTCTTTTCCTCTATTTCAAGAAAGAACAGTGTACAAGTATCATTGATCTCTAATAACATTTTGGAATATATGCCAGTTTACACAGTAGTTAAGAACAAGCTTGAGCAGAAACCTCACATGTTTCTAAGTTAGATTTAAGTGCACTCTGCTGTTCTTATATGTGAGTGTGTGTGTTGCAAAAGCGCGCACGTTGTCTTTGGCAGTTATAAGTAAAATTTGGCAGGGTTGAGCCACATGGCCTTTTGGCTGTGATTTGTCTCCATGATAAGGACTAGTATAGACCAGCTGATGGATTTCTTTAATGGTGTTGAAATCTGTATGTAAAATACCAGAAGTAAGAACCATACTGGCCTTCTCATTAATTTCATCTGGTCCTTGCCCTCCTCAGTCATATTATAGAAGTCTTATTGAAAGTCATAACACAAGTTCAGTCTGGTCTTCATCTGTAATTAATGGAAAATCACTGCAGATTTTCCTATGTCAACTATTACTTTTTTAAAGTTCTCTTGTACGACCACATTACCCAGGCTGCCCTGCCCTGCTTTAAGTTTTCAGTTCTGACACTGGATTGCTCCTTTTATATCTCCTTGCCGAGTAGGCTAGCATGGTACAAAGTATGCATTTTGGAATTTACCAAGTCACAAATGTCAACATCACAAATACGCTACACCCCCATGCTATGGAAAAGAAAGGGTCTTTGTGAGAAGAATGGGTTCTGTTCTACAGTCTTTCTTGGAATGTTTTAGATGCTCAGTTATTTCTGAATTACAGAAGAAGTCACAATACTGGAGGGTAACAGAAGGCTTCTGGTAAAGTAAACTTGTGCTCTTGGAAGTAGTAGGGATAATTAACTTCAAAGGAATATAGAATGAGGTTCTGGCTCTTTTGTACGTGGATCATGTAAGATATAGGTGTGTCCTTAATGTTGACTGAATGGAAGTGAAGGTCTCTCTTGAGAGCACATGTGAAAAAAGGGTCAGAGTTCTGTCATAATTGCTTTTGGGTGGCCTGTGTATGCTGGACAGCTGTTAGAAGAAGCTTCACAGGGTTTGCTGAGGATGAGGAGCTCCCAATGACCTGTTACAGAATACTGCAACATAAAGCAGCACAGGATGGCCAGTTTGACAAACCCTGCTGCAGACAGAACACAGCCTTCAGACCACAGCATTTTCAGGGGCTAATCTTTCAGCCTATTGATGCTACTGTCTGAATAATCAGCGTTTTGCAGGCCCCAGTCAACACTGGTGGTCATTTTTAGGCAGTATATGCTAATAGGGAGGCAAGAACTGCCAGCAAAGCTGAACTGGACTAATACTCTTTGAGAAGGGTTGTTGTGAGGATGCAATGCAGAATCAAATCCTTACACTGACCTTTTCATTAAGGGATTTTGTATGAGAACTGTGCCTTGGAAATAGTTTCCATTGTTTGAATAATCTCATCACTTTTTCAATCCTGCATTAAATAATTGAAGTGTCCATTGAAAGTAAAAAATCATGGGAATGTGATAATTACCTGCTTAAAACTAAAATAAAACTCCCCACTAACATGCTATGACATCTGGTAAACAACATTTCATTAACATCTCTTAACAAGGTGTTACGTTTTGTAGGGTAATTAGTAGCCAGTGATATCACTTGTGTTGCAGAAATTCCCACAAATCAGCACTGGGATCCAGGTGTGCAGTGGGGAGATGTGGTTTCTGCCTTCAGGAACCTCCCATCTAATTAGAAATGATGCAGGAGCTTGACGCACTGGAGGTGGGAGAGATGGGAGGGAGGATAGGAGTAATTGTCAGTGTGATTGAGCTGGGCTGCCCCTGTGGGCAGAGCAGAGCCTGTCATTATCACCACTGTTGGCAAACACAGGCCCCAGCAACGTCTGCCCCACCACCCAAGGTGCAGGGCAGTGTGGGGAGTCTGCCAGCTGACCAAGGAACAATTTATTGCTCCTCCATGGTTCTTGTTTCTCAAGTTAAATGGCATACCTTGCCTCCTGGGTTGGCATGTTGTACTCTGACTTGTCAGAGCTGGCATCCAGGGCCTGCAGTGGGACTCCTGCTATGCAGCTATGAGTGAAGCAAGTCTGTCAGTGAGCAAGGAAGAGTACTTTAGAGATGAAGTTTGGAACTTCAAACTCCAGAGAACTGGAGTGGAACATGTTACTTTAAGTTAGTATTGTGCTTTGATAGTTCAGGACTGCCTGTGGACACTAAGCCTTGCTTTTCTATTTCCAGAGTTTTTCTCTCCATTTTGTTTGATGTGTGATCAATAAGTAAGGGTGACTTCAGTTAACGGAGTTATGTTTGTAAATATTCAGTTAGTTATTTCTGCTTCATAAGTGACGGTAAAGAGGTGAATATCTACAGCAAGCTAAGTGAAGTTAAACCAGCTGCCTAACAGGAAGGGTGCTGCAGCATGCCCAGGGTCTTGTCCCAGGGCTGGTGCTTCAGTGGAAATGTCCCACCCAAGGAAGTGGTTCCTATGGCCTCTGAGTTGGTGATGATGGACACAGCAGAGATGCTCAGTGGTCTTGAGTTTTGGTCACTGCATCTCAAACATGCACATGCAATGAGTATTACAGGAGTGTTCATATGAAATACAAAAGGCAAAAGAGGGATTTTGTTTGTCATCTGCTGATACTGCATAACTGCAGACATCACATTATCTCTTGGAGGCATTTCCCCATATCCTGCTTTACAGTCTTCACTGGAAGAACAAATTTCTGTACTGCCACTTTACTCCTGTCTCTGCTGAATGTATCCTTGAGTACTCCTGCTGAAATTAATTCAGAGAAACTTTCATTTTGAAGCATTTGTCCCCCTCTCCAGAGAGGTAACACTGCATCAGTCTGTGCTCAGTGGTTCCCGTGGGCACCCTTGCTCTCAAACCAACCTGTGCTTTCAGGCTGATGGAAGCCGGGGCTCTGTGCTTTGAAGCTGCATGGGCAGGACTAGAAAGCACTTTCAATGAACTCCTTTCTGTATTAATGGTAACTGCTAGTCTGGGACATACCTGTGAATAGTCATTGCCACCCTATTCTTACAACTGGTCACTTGTTAACATGCAAGTGTAAGTAACTATTTGGGTGAATGCAGAGATGGTGCCTGGAGTTAGGGGTGTGGAGGCAAGAAGCTGCAGGTCCCTGCTGCCACCCATCAGCATAAATCCTTACAGAACCGTACAGTTACAGCGACCACAACTCGTGGGGGACCTCTAGAGAGCAAAAGAAGTATATTGTCATTGATCAGAGTGAAGTGGTGAATCATGTCTTGTTCTGTGCTGTACAGTACACAAACAGTGGGCCAGGATGCACAGTAGTGCTGTGATGGGAAATCCATAGGTGGTGAAAGGTTTTAGTATGTATATAATAACTGAACCTCCTTGTTTAAACCTGATTCTTACGCTTTGTACATTCATGCAATTCTTTCATTTGTTTTCTAAATATTGACATGTCTGAGCACAGAGATCATCTCTCTCCTTAACTTTATATAGTGATTATCCAAGAGTTTGGATGCTCAATGACCTGCACTGGTACTTGAAATCCGTCTTTTATGGTTAAAATTTACAATCCCATCAGTACCTGTCTGAGGATTTTGGTGAGATTATGATTTACATTATCCATTATCATCCAAGTGTGGCTGTCATTTGATAACCCATCAGTCTTTGTGGTTGCAGCCTTTGGTTTGGGGAGGGATTCATCTTTGCACAGTGCCCAGTAGTGTGAGCTTCTACATTGCATGTGGGACAAGGAATGTTGGTATTGAAGCCCCTTCTCGGTCTTTGACATGCCTATTTCAACTCTTTCACTTTTTTTTTGGCTTTTTATATAGTCAAATAGGTGGTATGTTTATCCTTGCTATGCATGTGTTCTTATCAAGATTAAAGTGAACTTTAATGATTATAAGGCAAAGATCTGTAGGAATGAACTTTGCAAACATTCAGTTCACACTTCATTTCTTGTCAGAACTTGCAAGACCTAAATAGCACCAGTCATCTTGCAATCAGTTACGTGAACAAGCATGATGGAGCTCTGAAACACCACTGTGTGCAACTGTAACTGCAGGGGTGAAAACATGGTGTGGTTTGAGGGTTTGGGAGAATTCTTTGCTTCCTCTTGCCTGTTTAGAAGTGTAAGTAAAAGACTTGGGGCAAGAAGAGCTAGAACAAATGCAGGGGCATTGGGTATGTGTGATGAGTGATTAAGATGTAGTTCATTTCTGAAAAGTAAACAGACTATTCACAGAGTGGGTCAGGTTGGAAGGGCCCATGGTGAGTTATCTGGTCCAACCTCCCTGCTCAGCATCTTCACGTGTCTTCATGGTCACTTAGTGTATGAAATTAGGACTTTGACAGAACCCTGTGACTGAACTGTGTGATCAGAAGGAGTGAGGTGATTTGTTGTGTTGCCAGCTGTCACCTGAGGCTGTTGGTCAGCAAGGAGCTCTTGGCTTACCCTGCCTGGTCTTACAGGGCACTCGGAGCTTATCAGTCCCTGACCTCAGTGCGCCACAGGCTCATGGTGTCCCTAAGGAAGGCAGAGGCAAACAAGGTGTAACATGTGCCAGAGGCTGAGTCACCTGGGAGTAGCTCGTTGCGGCAGCCACTGTGCAAGGGGAGGGTGCTCCGCACAGGTGAGCGCCTCCAGCAGCCACAGCCCTGCCAGGGACACCCTCTGCTGGCAGGAGTCCACATCCCCCGTTTTCTTGCTTTCTTGGTGTTAATTCTGCCCATCTGACTCACTTTCTGTAATGAATTACAAAGAGTCGAAAATATGCTGGCTGTTGAACTGGTTCCAGATCCTCACTCTGTTTTAACCAGGGAGCTGCAATATCTGTATGTTCCTATATTTGATTTGGGGTAGTCTTATTCAGAGAGGTGAGCTTTTTCTTGTTGGGGTTTAGTAAAAATTACTTGTGCTAGTACTTACAGAAACAAATTAAATACTAAAAGAGCTAAAATTATAAGAACTTCACAAAATGTTTTCATGTTATAAGTTAACTTGATTTTCTCAAATTTGTTAATTTTTCATGAATCACCTCTTTCTTCATCATCCCAGAATCATCACTTAGCATTTTATATAGTTATGGCCTTCAAACCCGCAATAAAATTAATGGAAATTCCTCTCTAGGAAAACTATTTTCTTTAACAATATGTGCCTGAAATGTCTTACGGAGCATCTGTGAGCTGAGGAGTGTCAAAAGTATGTTAACAGTTCCCTGGATATAGTACAGTTATGAACAGGACCACAAAGTCATGTTTTCATTTGTCGTAACTGTAAGTTCAGTCACAACTTCACGTCAGTCAAATGAATCCAGATGCTGGCAGTGCACATGATGGAAAAGCCCTGCTAGGAACAAGTGGAACAACTAAAGGAACTGCTTTGTTCACTGTACAAAGATCTTAAGTTGAATAGAACAAGCTCTCCCATTTAAATAAAAACTCNACGTCAGTCAAATGAATCCAGATGCTGGCAGTGCACATGATGGAAAAGCCCTGCTAGGAACAAGTGGAACAACTAAAGGAACTGCTTTGTTCACTGTACAAAGATCTTAAGTTGAATAGAACAAGCTGGCTCTCCCATTTAAATAAAAACTGTAGATTTTATTGACACTTCATAGGATATTTTGTCAAGAACCCTCGTGTCTTTCTACACCTGTTTCACACATCACTCAAACCACACTGGAAGGGCTGCAGGCATTTTTTTTTTTCATATTTGTGTTAACATTTTGTAGCTGCAAAACAACCCGTTCATAGAGAAGGGAGCCCAGTTGGAAAACATGAGAAGGAAAGCTGTTTTGAAGACTGTTTCTATGTTTATGTACTGCAGTAACTCTTCCACCTGAAGATGTCAGTGTTCTACAGTTACTGAATCAAACTCCAGTGAAACAAATTACTAAACCTGAAGTTCCTCTTGGCAAAATCAATACCTAGTACTCTTGCAAGAGAACATTCTAAGGAAAGAAATAGACTGCTGTTTAAATAATTCATCTTTGATTGCGAATCTTATATAATCTTCCTTATTTTCTTACTGAATTTGCTGTAGAAGATGATTTGTGTTCAGCTCTCGAAAACAGAAATGAGTATAGTTAGCACTTGTTAAATGTCTTTGCTAATCTGAAATGTTATAAAAGCGAGAGAACCTAGAGGGGAACAGGCCCATCTTGAAGGCTGCTCTTCCATAGCTGATGAAAGCTGTGCGGTTCTGGCAGATAAACAGCTGCTAAGTAGCTCGTCCCTTTGCTGAGACATCGCTGGGTAAAGTGGAGCATGTGTGTTGATGTGGAAATGGGAAAGCAAAGGCAATACAGGTTTCTTTCACTTAATATTTCAAAGGGAATTTATTGAGATCCAGTAATCTAAATATTTTCATTTGTGATGCAGAGTACAGATAACGGAGTTTCCACTCTTGGACAGACAGACTTTTAGAAGAAGAAATCTGTGTAATTTGTGATGGTTTGTGAACATGACATTTAGATTTGGAGAAAAGGCAAAGGTAGCATAATTGTGGGCCAGTCCTCAGTTCTGCTAAACGAACGGTAGGTTTAGTTCTTAGGCTTGGTGTGCAGGATCTCTGGTTTGCTGAACAGGCTTAGTGAAGAGCTTGTGTCGATATCTGGAGTAGTTTATTCTTAACTATGTAATGTATTCTTCATATTATAAGGAGATGAAACCATGAAGTAAGCATTATCATTCTCATATCACTGATGAGAACTGGAAAATAGGGGGGCAGTCTCTGGTATAGGGGTTCATAGAAGAGCTCAAATAGAGTCCCATCCTACCCTTCGAAATTCAACAGTGATATTTTATTCTGGTGAGGACGAGAAATTAGCAGAGGTGATTGTTTTTTCCTCCCCTTCCTGCACCGGCTTTTCGGTTGGGGGGGGTGTAGGTGCTGGGGCTGCAGCTGCAGCGAGTGCCCGCCAGGCGGCGCCCCAGCGCCATTGTTGCGGCCTGTAGGCTCGCAGGGCTTTCGCCACGGAAAATGATTCTTTCAACTGCTAAAATACGGCTTTATATCTCCTTCACCAAACCAGTTTGTTCGCGTCAAACTACTTTTTATTGAACACTTTAACAATATTCTCACTGCCGCTTTACTGAGGTTTTAAAGAAAAAAATGCAGAACTGTAGAAAATAAGCAGTATCCTTTTACTAAAACATGGTTATACTTGTTTACCGAAATAAACTTCCATAGTAATTATTAAATTGCAGAGGTTCATTAGATAGTTGACTCGATCATGGAAAAAATCCTCAGTGAAAATTTAAGATACAGAGCCAGCAGGGATCCTTTGAGTCACAAACATAATGCCATCTCACTGTGTGACAGAGCTACACGATCTTACCTGTATTTTGCCAAGATCCATAGCTAAACTGGCTTGCTGCTTTATCTCCCCAACTCCTATGTGTCTGGGGAAGCTTAATATGGAATTTCATGTCTGGAGGAACTTTGAATTTCCTGATTTCCAGTCTAAATGCAAGAATGATCATTTGGTAACTGTTTCTTCTTGTGTCTGCATGGTTTTATACACCCTGCACATAGTGAGTTGTTCACAGGAAGGGATCTTGTCTCTTCTCAGGTTCACTTTGACAATCAACACCACCTGCAGCCCCTTTAGAGCTCCTGTTCTTTTATCTTCGTATTACAGGAAAAAGGCATGGCCAACTCCCAGTTTGCTGCTGAAAGTTTGGAGGGCCAGAGCCAATATATCACTGACCCCAGGATAGTCCTTTCAGATACAAGAAATTAATTAAGGGTTGCAGTTGTACAACAAGTATCAAAATTGCAGGGAAAACAGATACCTCATTGACTACGAGCTGATTCCAAAATCTGTTGTGGAGAAAGATAGCAATGCCATTCCTCAAGTACATTATCTATGCAGTATTTTGGATTCCTGTGATTTCAAGGTAACACCAGATGTTGTGCTTGCTTCCCAAGATACAGTTGTTTTAGATCTTCTACAGACCCATAGCCACAAAATCATCCATATCAGGAGTAAGACCTACTGATTTTCTCCCTCATGCTTTATTACCAAGTCTCCTGAATGTGTGTGATAGGATGATGAGGCCGAGCAAACTTAGCTGCTGTTTAGGTGTTTATTTGGCTTTTCACATCTTGCCTGCTCTGGTCTGAGACACAGACTATACTGGCCTGTTTGTGCAGTTACTGGAGATTTACCCCTTTAAAGTAGTGAATTATACTGTCCAGTATGTATGTGTGGAGTGGATGGAATAAAAACATGATGTGCAAGTTTGCCCAATATATGCGTGCCTTGATCTGAACCAATTCAAGCATATTAAAGGAAATGGGATTTTATTTTCCTATTCAGTTCAAAGGTTATTAGAATAGCTTTTTATTCAACATCTTTTATGTACACACAGTAACTGAAATGAAAGTGAATACAATTCATCCTTGCAGTGAGGAGAACTTGGGAAAAATGCTGATGAAGGGGAGTCATGTGAAGCTCATGAATTGGCTAAATGTTTTATTGCTGTATTCTCTTCTCTTTGGTCAGTTTCATATCCCTGATTATCCACTTCTTGGTTTGCTGTGTGCACTATTTTTCCTGGGTATGGTTTGGGAGAAGAAAACAAGTTTAGGAGAGGGGGGATGGGGAGGGGAAGGACCTTAAAGTTGCTTTGTGGTTTTAGAGACTGGTTTTGATTGCTTTGCCTGTTGATGATAACTAGGTCCACATGAGATTGTACCTGATACTGAACTGTTACAGCTGGAAACAGGGAGGAAAAAATCCTATATCAAGGTGAAAAGCCAAAAAGTAGAGGTTTTTGTTTTGGGGTTTTTTGTAGCAGTCAAATCCTTCATGGCATTTGGTTGGACTTGATTAAATCCTTGGGAATCTCAGCAGTGTTTTGGGGTGTATGGATTCGGCCGTGTAGAAATGGGTGGTGTTATAGCAGGAATTGTTTCATAAACCTGAGGAAGGCAGTTCATACTAGGGAGAAATGTTCAATTTATTTCTAAAGGAAAGCCTTTATAGGCTATCTCTGGCTTCTCAGCCTGGAGAAGTGATGGCTTCAAAGTCTAGGCAAAAATCAGCAGGGTTGCCCACAGAAAAATGTGCCCATGTCTTTATCTCAGGTTTGAAAGGCTCAAAATTATTATCAGAGTAGATTGTGGATGTCACTTTAAGGCTGCAATTTATCAAACACAAAAAACCATATCAGGTCTTTCTGAGACTAAGAAAGTCTATGGTCATATAGATCAAATATGATTTTTCATGTGTGTGCCAGAACCTTACATAAGCATATCTAATCAGGGATATGAACACTGACCAAAGAGAAAAGAATAAAGCAATAAAACATTTAGCCAATTCATGAGCTTCACATGACTCCCCTTCATCAGCATTTTTCCCAAGTTCTCCTCACTGCAAGGATGATTTGTATTCACTTTCATTTCAGTTCCTCTGTTAGTCAGCAAAGCTTCTGTGAAAGTCCCTCTTCTCGAAGCATCCCCAGGCCTTAATGAGAGGAAGGATTCATTCTCAAACGAGTCAAGGTGCTGTCAAGTTCAAGAAAAGTCACATTCATCTCTTGTATTTGTTTCCTGATTCCTGCTTTCAGCCTCTTGGTCACTGCTCTTGGTCATCTGCAATGCCTTGTGACACCTGATGTTCTTGCTTAAGCCCTACAAATGCTACTTTTGCATAGGGAGTAAACCTGCATAAAATATTCTGTTTAATTATAGGTTGGGGTGGAAAAGGCCAGTGGTTATTCTGGCAAACTGTTTTTGCACCAAGGCACAAGACAGGAGAGAGAATTAGCAAAAATGAGTGGAGAGAAAAAAAGATGACTTGCTAAAACAAAAATGCAACCAATTATCAACATGCTGTCCTGGGAACCTGGTTCTCTGGCTTTCTCAGCACTTGGTGTATAAAAAAGTAATTAAGGAAGAGCTTTTTTAGGGTAGAAGTTGTTAAGAATTGGCCTGAAATGGTGTTTTTTAGTTTTTGATGTTTGAAGTAACTCTCTTGGCAAGGCATTCCTCACGCAATAGAAATCCGTACGGAGGAGGTCATATGTAAGCGTATATTTGAGGATGTACAAGCCATCCCCAAGACATGTTTGGTTTATGAACAGGAGTAAATTGAAAACACTGATTGGAACATCTGGATACAATGCTTTTAGATGACTCTTTGCAGGAAGGCACAAGCAGGAATTGTGTATATTACATTTTTAGGCCTGTTTGCACAGAGGAATAAGTTTGCCAAGAGTTGAAGCCTCACGAGTGTTCCTGTCACTGTTTCCAGTGCTGAGGGTTAAACAGCAGCCAGCAGAACTGGACACCCCACTGTCAGTCAGAGCTCAGTTCATCTATTCACCAGGCTACTGAAATGCTCTATGGTCCTTCACAGACTTTGCTGGCAAACTTCTTCTTTGAATAGAAAAGTTCTTCTTATACAGCAGAGCCACTTGAACTTGTTTTTGAGGGTATGTGTTACTGTGAGGGGGGAAACTGAGGAGGTCTTGTCATCTGGCTTAGGTGGGAAATGCACAGTCATGATAATGTCATGTCTTTAATTACAGAGGCACATTGACAATAGCATGAAAGGTGCACAGTATGAAATAATGGCTGAGGCAAAAGTGATACTTTTCAATACTTTGTCAGTTTTATGAAGGGGCTATAGTAGCAGGTATGGGATTTTGGAGTGGTTTTATTCTGTCTGGCAACAGCTTCAGCCTCTGTGATGATGACCATGTGCTGCTCTAATGTGAATGTGATCCAAACCACTTCATAGACACTAATCCCATGAAGACATGCAGTCTCATAGTAATAAAAGATGATAAGCTCTTGTATCTGCCTGCAAGATCTGTTCCAACAAACATGGAGCGAGCACTGGAAGATGGGGGGATGGAGAAAGTGGGAGTGAGATGAGTTTTCGTGGCTGCATGGATAGCAATTGACATTTCCATGGGTGCAATGGTTTGTAGTCCTGCTTGAAATGTAAAAGACTCATGTGCAACTCCTCAGCAATTTGGGCACGGCAGAATTTTGCATTTGAAGAAGGCTTTTTATCCAACAGTAACATTTTGTATAAGTAACTAGTTATTGGGGCAGGAAATAGAGCAAAAATGAGACTGCAGTCATATATGCAAGAATTTAAATTCTTGATTTGGTGAATACCCTATTTTATGTAACATCTGGCTTCATCAGACTTCTCTAGTATGATTTGTTTGCCTGAGGAGTGTGTGTATATATATATATATATATATATATGAACTCACCTTTGAAACAAGCAGGTCATGCTGATAAAATTCTGGGTGATATAAAACAGAAGGGAGAAATTTTAAGACTGTTGAAAAATCAAGGACACTGAAACCTGATTCCATGGGAGACTTAAAGAGTAGGGATTGCTTGATTAAACAGCCTGGAAGGGTAGGACTTCACCTTTTCTTGCCATTTCTTCTTCAGTCTGTTCTCAGCTGACTGGCCTATTCCAGGGTCTCTGTGGTTGCTAAAGGGGGTTGAACAGGGACTACGAGTAGTTAAGTATTGCAGAATTTACCCTTCTACTCTTCAGTTCCTGTGTGACTGAAGTCAACTGTCTTGAGTTGCTCATCCAGACAGCAGTAAGGCTGGGAATACACTGAGTGTCAGGGTAACCAAATCCTATTGCCATTAATTCTTCTGTCTAGTCCTATTCTGAATTTGTACGGGTCAAGCAGTGGTCAAAGAACAAGGTTATAATCTTGTGTTGGGGTTTTCTTTGATTTTTCAGAAAATGCAGCTTCTATGTGAAGAGGGTGATATTTTTAAGTGACTGGGAAAAAGGTATTTGTCTATGAAGACTGTGTTCATCACTGAAATAGTGGTAATTTTCAGCCTGGGCAAGCTGAGCATTCCTGCATTTGTGCTTTCTCAGTGTTCAAGGTCACCCTGATACTGATGCCAGTGCTTGTGGCATCTGTTCACTGTGTGTGTGCTGGGTCCTGAGGGATGTCTGAATTAGATACCTTTGCCAGTCTCTTGAGCAGTCTGCTGAAGCCAGTTAATAATTTTCTGAACAGACAGCAAATTAGAAATTCCAAACTGCAGTGTTAACTGAACAACTGAAAAGTTAGGGGTTTGCAATTGCCCCTTGGAATATTGACCTTTTCTGGGTTCAGGTGGTGGTTTCTTTCCTCAGAAGCTCTTTGCAAGTTCCCGTTTTCACAGCATCACGTCCATGAGTATTTTGTTCACCCTGTCAAAACTGCACCCTTGACTCAGCTTTAAAAAAACTGCCGTTTCTGTACAAATTCCTCCAAAAGGGCTGAAGTTCCTCAGGTTCTTTGTGTCACTGCCTATCAGATCTTTACTTTATCCTGGATGTTTATTGAGCACTGGGAGTTTCAAGCTGTTTTGTAGGTGGTAAGGAGGAACTGCTTGTTTCTCTTGAGTTTAAAAGAAAACAACTGCAGCAACCCTGCCAACGATTAGCCTTCAATTTTTTGTTTTCCTTCCATCACATTTATTATTGTATCTTGAGCTGCCAGTGCTTAATCTCAGCTTCTGTTGCCAAGGGATTTTGGTCCTGAAATGCATCTCAGTAGAAGGAAGGGTGAGTTTCCAATTCAATTGTTTTGAAAAAAACACTGCAGGTTTAATGTTGACATAGATGCTTGGATTAAAAACACTTGTCTGCCTTAACACCTCAAGCTTAGCAAATTAATTTGCTCTAGTGTTCATAAGGGGGAAAAGTTATACCCCAAACATGCTTTATTGTAAGGGTAGAGCAAAAGGAGTGAGGAGCCCTAGGGGAAAATATTTCAGGGTGAACTCTTCTGGCAAGTATTTCTAGGTTGGTGCACAGTAGTTTTTCTTCTGTTTGCCAGCAGAGATAGCATTCCCTTTATGACCCTTTTCCCTGACAGCTGCAGGAGACCTCATGGTCATCACTTGGGTGACTATTCCCCATTGCTTGCTGGTAGACTGAAGTTTCTATGCTGAGTTCAAGGTGCTCCAGGTATCCCTGTCAGTCTAACACACTGTCCCAGTCAATAGAATGTATAGAGGGCATTTAATCTGATGTGGTTTTGAAAGAATTCATTAAGCCCTTTGTTTGTTATTATGCAAACGGTAATTGATTTCCAGTTAGTAGCCCATGGAAGTGAAATGTGGGTGGTGTTTCCATTTCTCTGCTTCCTGTATATTGTCAGCATCACTCCACTTAAAAAGGCAGGTAGAGAGCAGATATAAATGGGCAAATCTTTGATTTCAAGTTGAATTGCCATCTGCAGTAGCAGTGAATCAGCTCTGTGTTCCACTGTAATGGCATCAGGTTGAAAATGAGCAGAAGTAGAGGTTATGTGAAGGCCACAGATGATGGAATGTGATCCATAGGGCCAGTGTCCCTTGCATCTTCTGTGCTTGGCAGAGCAGGAGACTTACAATATACATTTGGAAGTTATTTTCAAAGCTCTTGTTGGTGTCTTTTTGGAAAAATTTGGTTCTGTGTTCTTCAGCTGTTCCTCTCTGGGAGCACTGCAAGTCTTCATTCTGCATTTCAGCACTGCAGAGTAAGGAGGGTGGCGAGGGTCTATCTAACCAGAGAAAAAGAAAGCAACTGTGTAAAGAAGGATTCAAGCGTAGTTGCTGTCTTCTGAACCTCTTATATATTAGGGGTTTGATGAAGAAAAACCCATGGGAGGTGGTAGGACTGATTCTGCTCACCTTACTGGGTTTTGAATGGGACTTCACTCTTTGCTCTTCCATTAACCAGTATAAAAAGATGTGTCTTTTTTGTGTGTGCTGCCAGCAGATGTCTCACACATTTCCGTACAAAAGCAGATTAAAGATTTAGCTCACTTTGATCACACAGCTCCAAGAAACTGAAAGTTTCATGAAATGCTGTGTTATGGACAAATCTTCAGTAGCTTCAGCATCAATTATTTTGAGACCTCTTCGGAGACAGGTTCATGTGGTAATCAAACCAGAACAAAATTTCAGAGGGTCTTTTGGTATTTTTATGCTCAATATGAAACTTAATGTACCTTAAAACATCTAGCTCCTCACATTAAAATGCCTCTGTTTCAGGCCTTCTCTTTTTTTTTTTTTTTTTTCTTCTGGTCTTCACACAGCTCATGCAGAGGGACACTCTAAAATGGCCTGGAAATTACGATTTATCACAAGTGTGAGGAGTTTGGCAGAGTACCGTCAACGCAAATGAAGTTGGCTGTGCTCTTCCATAATAACTGCTCACATTAATTATTCCTTCTATCACAGGGACAGTGTGAATTGAGCTGTATTTTATGCTGCTTGGCATTAGGCAGAGATTGCTGCTAAAAGCCTCTGAGAGCCTGTTCTGCTGTGCTGCATCAGCCACTTTGACATGCTGTGTGCCTGAGCTCTGTGCAGGCGGGGAGCTGTGGACTTCTCCTGGCCACAGAGCCAGAGCAGGATTGACAAAAATGCTTGTGCTCCCTGAGGAATTCTCATCAGTCTTAGTCTGATCTCAGGGCTGTAACACAGCAGGGACAGCAGGCCAGGAAAGCATAAGTGCTGTGTCTGTTCACTTGAGGATTTGCGAGGGATTACACGAAATTGAGAGCCACTTCCATTTTCTATAGAAACAAGAGAGATCTGTCCCCAGAAAGAGCAAAGCTGCTCGGGTGCTTTTGTGCTGTTGTAGTTGTTGGGGAGTGTTGGTTGTTGCTCTGCATGCAGACCCAGTGAGCTCCCATATACCTGGAGAAATGACCAGTGTAACAAACCCACCTGTCCTCCTTCACAGGGGTGCTGGTGCCACAGAACCAGTGATGGCATCATATGCTTATATTTGGGGTGAAGGGGGGGAATCAATGGCAGGATCTGGCCCCAGCAGTCTGAGGTGCAGGTTTTTATGTAGGCAGGGAGATGCTTTTAAAGGCATTTCATGGCTGTCTAGTCGTTCTCATCATTGTGTACATCAAAAATTGAGTGTGGTGTTTCTAAAAAGGGAAAGTCCCAGGCCTGCTTGAGGGGCAAAAATAAAACAAATGGGAAGAAGGGAAAAAGAGGTGTATAACAAACATAAGAATACGCTGTTTTGCTGGTATTTCATGTGCCCTTCTGTCCATCTTCTGCTGTTTGTTTACAGTGTGAATTTGGTATGGTGAGCTTGGTCAGTAATAGCAGTTTGACCTGAAGAAGGTGCATCAAGGTGAATGGAGTGTAGACCATCATTCTCTGCTAAGCACACTTGCCCTTGTAAAGGAAAAATGATTTAATAAGATGACTAAACCCAAAAGGAGTAATACTGAAAGCAGTAGTGATTCAAACACTGGGTCCCGTGTTCCTCGAGGGCAGCAGAGACCAGCATGAACTAAGTGTGTTCCGTGTTCACCCCTCAGACTGCAACAGAAATCCCAGGGGCTTGTCTCATAAGACTAACTTCACATGTACCACCCATGCAATAAACCAGATGGGGATTAAGTTTTTATTACCTGGGACTTTTATACTGAGCTTTAAGATCTTAGCCCTTGGTAAATATCTGATTCTGGATGGAAATGTGCTGAGCTGCTTTAAAATGTGAACATTCATGGGTGTAGCACCATCCACAGTTGGGAAATTCATTGTCCTTGGTTTTATGAGGCAGCTGGATTGAAAGGTTTTATGAGGACAGAGGAATCACATGCAATTAAAAACCCTTCCTTCATTTACAGCAGTGTTTTATGCAAGTGGGACGAGCAGCTTTGAAATTCAACCAAGTCTGTTTTCCAAATGCTATGAAGGTCTCTCTCCCAACTTCTGCAGCTTTACATGGTGGTTTGATGAGTAGGTTATGTAGAAGAGCAGCCACAGCTCCTGTATAAATGTGAGCATTGTGTGGCAGGAGCTGAGTCTCCTGTGCCAGATGCTGTCACAGGCTGAGCTGTGGACTTGCTGCTGTCAGCTAAACCAGAGCAAAGCAAGCAGAGTGTGTGTAGGTGACCTAACACGGCCTCTTGAATTTCATTGTGCCTCTGTAAGGGTTATGGACCTGCATTTTGTGGTTTGACTTCTGAGCCGTTTCTAATGTGCTTCAAGAGCTGCTTTGCCTATCCCCACCTTGTCCTTCACATGATGAGAACTATGCATGTGGAGTACACACAGAATGCCTTGTCTGGTGTGATTTCCAATGAATTCCCTCCAGGAGACGTACTTTGCAATAAGCTTTGCCTTAGGCTGACATGTGTGAAGTCAAATATTTGCCTTAAGTTCCCACCCCTGCTTACCACTCTCCTTGCAGTCGCACGTTTTATTTGGGCTTTAGAGAGACCTAAACATTTGCTTTCAAGTTACTTAAACTACTCCAATTTGCTGGAATGCTTACTAACTCTGCACAAACGTGCTGAAATCTCCCGGTTTGGGAGAGATGATTATGGCAATAGGCACGATATAGTAGCAGAACTACCCACAGGCACGAATGTTTTGGTCATGTCTCCAGGACCTCCGCTTCCTTGAGGAAGCTTTTGACACTCCTTGGCTGACTTAAAAATTTTAGGAGTAATCAGGAAGCCAGATTTATGGGCACTCTTTGGTCATGTCCATACAGAACACATGAGACCCTTGAGCCCCTTCCAGTGCCTGGAGGGCTGTTCCTGCTTGTCCAACCTCCCTGCCTGGCTCAGGGGTGAGGCACACAGAAGTGGGGAGGCTCACAAGAGATGGAGCAGACACAGACAATCTGCATCATAAATCAGAAGAAACTCAACAGTTCTGTCAGCCAGGATCTCTCTCCTGCTAATGATACTTCATTATGTTCTGGAAAAGGGACGGAGCTCTGATAGGGTCTAATTAAGGGGAAAGGAAATGTAATTTCTACATGTCTCTTTCACTGTAGTTTTCTGGGGTGGTTTCCAGGTAACTACTGAACTCATACTAAAACTGTTGGAGAATGATTAAGTGTATTTTTTCATTGTTTATATGACACCTGGGGCTTATGCTGTCCTACCCTACACAAATATGGTTGTAAGATACACAATGGGAAGAGATGAAGTCATAGCCCTTGAAAACATGAACAAGCTTAAAATTTGTCTTGAAGATAAGCATAGATCCTGTCTACAGCTTTCACATCTCTCCAGAGGCAGTTTTGCTGTAAAAACCTAGCTCCTATTGAAATACAGTGTATAGGGCCAATTCAATATAGCAAACTTGCTTAATTATTACAAATCCTTGCATTTCTAACTCCAATTAAAAATTCCATACCTGCCTTTATTTGAAAATCCATGATGGAGATTACTGAGGGAAACGGGAAGGAAATAAAAACGCATGCAAGTTTTCTGACAAAGTCTCCAAAGGAACAAAACCCTGTTCTATTAGTAAACCCCATAAATTTAGCACAGGCTCACCAGTGGGAGAGGCCTGGCACAGCTTGCCCAGAGAAGCTGTGGGAGTGTTTAGGGCCAGGCTGGAGCAACTTGGTCGAGGGGAAGGTGTCCCTGCCCATGGAAGGGGGTTGGAATTTTACCCTTGTAACTGTGTTTTCCTGTGGTCTGCAGCACCACTCTTAGAATGTGTGTTGAATGTTAAGCAAAAAATATATTTTTGGTTTGTTTTTACATAGAACATTATATAAAGCTGCAGTTCTTTTTTGTGTAATTATGAACAATTTGTTTACTATTTGAAATTGTAGTGTGTTGGTTGCACTACTAAGATTTAGAGCTGAAAAGTTTTGTTCATTCCGAATGGATTAAGTCAATAGAAACACCAACTTGCATTTAAAACCACTTGTAAGTGTTAAAGGTAACTGAATTATTATAGGGAGTAGTTGTTTTGCCTAAGATTGAGTGAAGTTATGACTGGCAAATTAAAAACACACCAAAAACATTTAAGAATTTAGATTATATGAATTAAACCTCATTGAAGGATTAAAGCTTTTTGGGTTTTTTTCAGTCACTTTATAAATGTATAAATCTCCATGAAGTTGTGCAGGACTATGGAGGCACCTGCCTTAACTAGAAGAAATAACTAGGACTCCATCCCCTAAAAACGTGTTTTGAGTAGCTTTAGTAACTGCTAATAGGTATAGCTAGTTTATAAGATTACTAATAATTTCAAAGTTTATTGTCCAGACTAACAAAGCTAAAGAATGTGTTTCTGCCACTTGTGATCATAAGCAGCTCTTCAAAGTGTAGCAGTTACACAGAAATTATTTCAGTGACGCTTACCAATAAGAGCTAAAATATATGGGTTTTTGTATTTCCAGGGGCCATTAACTGAAGAACTAATTGCAGCTTGAAAAACAAACCTGGAAAGGAATCTTCAGGAATTTTCAGAAGGAAAATGCAGGAGTACCTGCTGGAACGTCCTAGTTCAGGTATGTGGCAAGAACAACACTGGAGATGGCCCTGCCAGATGTTTGGCCAATAAACACAATCAGCTCTTAGGGTGTACCTGCCACTTATCTCACCCTTTACCACCAGAGTCTGCCTTTTATTGTCTCATTAGTTTCACATTTCAAACTGCACTATGTTTAAAATATGGAACAAAAATATTCAAAGCATTGGATGTAATAACTGAAGTAAGTGGAATCAACATGGGGAGCATTGGCACCCAAGTGGCAAGAAGAGGACAGCACAGGGAGAAAGTCAGGAATAAATATTCCTGCTGGTCCTTGATGTTCTCAGCAGAATCTGTTATTTGAATTTATTTGCAGGGGTTTCTAGAATCTTTCAGAAAAAAATCATGTGAAATACTCTTTTTCCTTTTAAAACCAATTGTAAGTATTTGAGTAGTTCTTTGTCCTTATTTTGGTGGGAGTATGCTGCCAGCACACTTTCTGTCTTCTCTCCAGTGAGTGCTATTGCCAGTGTATGATTTATTATACCATTTCTTTTGCAAGAAAAATACACTTCATCTTTCCTCTTCAGCTCCTTGGATTTTTGTTAGCCGTGGGATGAAATGGGACAAATTCAACTGCACTGGACTTAGAAGCAAATATGCAGCTTTCAAATAATTGTTGGGTCTTCAGTTCTCTGGGTCAGCTCTTTTGCCTAATCTGTTGTTGAGGTTTTTCTGCTACCATTCCCTTGAGAATGCCAGGAATTCATGTGGGATTTATTGGCATCAGCCTGTTGCTGTTGTCTGATGCTGTCTGTGATCTGTCAAGTACAGTAATATAATGAATTGTTGTGCTTTGGATGGGTTATTGAGGGGCTGCCCGTAAATGCAGAAACCAAACCTTCTGATTTCTTAACTGGTTGTGTTGTCTGCGATGCCTTATTGAGAAGAGCAGAGTTCTCTAAAAGGCCTGGTTTTGTTTTCTTTGGCTAAGGAGGTATTAGTTCACCTAAGTATAGCCAGATGTGCCAAGAGTGTGCTGACATTACACTCAGGACTTTTCACAAATAGCTTGCTAAAAATGTAAGCTATGATCTTGGATGTATCTTCCCCTTTCAAACAGCGTAACACATCTGTGTGAGATAAATCCTGTGCTGTTATTGACAGAGCTGTGTGAGCTGAACGTTCACATTTGGAAGTGGTTCCTGCTAAACTGTGAAGTGCTGCAGGACTTCTGGTGCTAAAGATAAAGTATTTCCCACTAGGAAGTACAGCGTGTTTCAGCTAAAAATAAAAATGGTTACAAAAAATATGTGCCTATATATACACCCCCACAGTGTTAATGGTTTTAATATGGATGTGATAGAGCAGCAAATGTAAACAAAGGGAGCCACATAAACTAAAAATGAAAGTGGAGATGTCTGCTGCAATTTGCAATGATGCCTTTTGACAGTCTTTTTGGCAATGCTGTACAAAAAAAAGGGATACTCTACACATTTTTACGTGGCACAGCAGCACGGTTTGCTCAGTGAATTAATTAGCTGGTAGTGTGATTTCTGTGGTGTCTGACATGGTACAGCTCTGGGGCATCAAAGGCTCTTGTTGTGTGCTGGGGGGAGAGAGCTAGAAAGAGATCAAGAAAAACAAACGATGAAAGGGTAGATGCTCAGAGCTTGCCAAGGGGAAAGAGAAATATGATTTGTTTCTTCTTGTATTAAAAATGGACCATTTAGTAAAATGGTTCATTAGGAGCTCCTCGACTTATTCCTCAGTAGAGACCTCATTAAGCCAAACAAACTGCTCTTAAAGTCTCTGTGCGTGGGATCAGATGTCTCAAGATACAACTGCAGCAGTTTATATTAAAGATATTAAAAATATGAAAGATTTTTTACGGTTTGCACTGTTTAAAAAGCCATCAATTAGAAATAATTAACATTTGAAAGAAAAATATATCAGGATCAAAGTGTTCCCTGCTGGATCGTGCTTTTTCAATGGCATGGGTTAATACTAGTTTCCTAAGTGTCACTAAGTAGGATTTCCAAGAGTTATGCCATGAGTCTGGGACCTGGGAGACTCAGACTGTGTTCCTGTAAACCTGGGCTGTGTTTTTGTGCTGTCCTGCAGAGACCCAAGTTTACTCAGTTCATGCTTCCCCAAAAGCTTGGGCTTTTGGCTCTGCCATGCTTACTGGAGGTCACTGTGTTAGCCGGGTGTTCTGTCCTGGGACTGGTGCCCCCCAGCAATGCCATTCTGGGAACGGTGTGATTCCCAATCTGCAGCTGGTGTGGAGCTCAGGAGCACTGAACCTGGATCCATCCACAGTGCAGTTTGTAGGCAGGCACTTGGTTTCTCTGTGGAACTGGTTCCCTGTGTATTACTGTTAAAGACAATGATACTCTCCCACTGCTGCGTTTTGCAGATAAGCATGTTGGTTGTGAGGAAATCAGAAACCCTCATTGATTCGTTTGCTAAAGCACATCCAAGGAGATTATGCAAAATATATATGCATTTCTGAAAGCTTAGGGCTTCTTAATGAATGCATCTAATCTGTTGGCAAAATAGGACTAATTTATTTATTATTTTTGTGGAACATCTAAGTGATGTTAGAAACATAAAGGATACCAAATGCTGCATGCATTTAAGGGCACCAGTTTGAAAGGATGTTTTTAAAATGCTTCTGTGTTCTTTTAAGCCAAGTGTTTGAGCTAAAATCTATAAAGTATGGAAGAGCAGGTAAATTTTGAAGTGGAGGGACATTGAGTTCTGGGCCTAATCTTTGCTGGTGTTAGTAGCAATACTGCTGCTGACTTCAGTGGGAGCAGGTATTCATTCTAGAAACATCTATAGCTTGCCCACCTCATGCAAGTGAAGAATTCTATTGTGCTCAAACCCATTTTTATGTTTAGCCTATAAAACATACTTAGGTTTTGAGTACTAGGGGCCATGGCTGCTGGGTATTTTTCAGCAGCAAAAGCTCTGCTTCATGCTGGAGTTCCTGCTCTCAAGTGGAAGCACTTAAAGGATCGAGGATAGAAACAGCATTTGCATTTCTGCTCAACTTGCTTGATCTGTGTTCTCACAGACATTTGTCAGTCCTGTTTTTCAAATGAGAAAAGTAATACACTAAAATAATGTTTTAATAGGCTCTGGAGTGATTTCTCTTTAAAGGAACTGCTGCCAATTCTCTCACTTGGCTGTCAGTCACCCAGAAGTTAGTGGCAGCTTTGAGTGTCAAAACTCTGAGAAATTTAATTGTTCTTTCTGTACAACTTTTTCCTATCCTCTCTCTTCCAGGAGAAAGTCCTAACTGTGAACACAGAAAATGGAAGTATGTGCTAGAGATCCTGCTTTCCCTATGTCCCATAGGCAAAAACCTTGTAAATCTGTAGTTCTGGCCTGGGAATGAAGCAGTATGCAAGAAAGTACTTTTGTCACGTTCTGGTTTGCTGATCCATGTTTTGATCTGTTTCTCTTGACTTTCAGCTTTATCTCTCCTCTCACAAATGTCAGTTCCATTAATCTCTCCTCAACAAGTGCTCTAAGAGAAGGCTTTTTCAGCATGCCTTGCCTGTTTACAGCAGCATGATTAGGTCAGTAGGAACCCATCTCTGGTTTACACCAGACAGTTGGCTATACTGAGAGCTGTAAGTGCTCTTTGGGGTGAAATACACTCAGGAGTATATAAAAGGGTGTCATTTCCATGAGTGTAGGTCTCATCTCATTGTCAAGCATTGCAGAAAATACCAGACATGTTCACCTATCAGTTGGAACAAGCCATCAAAATGAGGCTGGAGTCAACCTTGTGCTCCTACTGTAAGTTGTGACTCATATACTGTAATTGATTTATTCCTGGTTACCAAGATGTGAGGGGTCAGTCTGATCCAGGACTTGTTGTGGAAACCTAGTGGCACTCAGAGAAAGTAGAGGAGTTGTGCCAGTAAATACCATTCCCAAGATTAGGATATCCTCTGTAGCACTGTTGGATAGATAAGGTTTCTGTATCCATCCTTGGAAACATTTCCAAGAGACACCTGCCCATAGAAGGTCAAGATACTTGTCTATTTCCTGGTGGATTCCTGTTTGTTTGGATGGATGTTTGGTTATTTTTAAATCCATGTGTTAGGTTTCAAATGACATGGCATTTGTAAGATATTGTTGTGTGTGTAGCCCTGCTATTTTTTAATTTAGAAGAAAAGACCTGCAGTCCTTGCTCATCTGAGCATTCACATTAATTGGTGCTCGTGTGTAGACACAGAAGCTCCCCAGGTTGGGAAGCAAAAAGGAGTTACCTCCATAAAATCAAGGTTCAGAACTTTGCTGCCCTGTCTGCTACACATGAAAGCAGAAACTTCAATTCAGAGTTTTATCAAGGTGAATAAAATCCGCCTGGAAAATTAAATAGCTTAGTTGTCTATAGATTAATTGCCATTAAAAAGCAAAAATTATTTGTCAGCTGTAGTGCACAGCAGTACTTGGGAGCAGAACAATTTCTAGCCTGTCCTTTGGAAAGGGGAGCAAAAGCCAAGTTTGTGGGTGAAAACACCAGGGGGTCTTCGCTTTAGCAGGCACCACGACAGCATCATGCATACAGTGTGCCTTTGCTGTTCAGCTGGAGCTGAATCAGCCCTAATTGACTGTCTGCAGCGTACAAAAGCATTTTTGTGTCTGTATAGCATTTCATACCGATTTGCATGTGCATTGTAATGTATTCCCATTGAAGAAGTTGTAAAGCAGAGCACAAAAAACCTGAGGAATAGTCAGGAAGAGAAAAGCAGAGCCGAAAAGAACAGAAAATTCCTGAGATGTTTAAAATGTTTTTCTCTGAATTTAATATGTGTAAAATGCTGCAGTCTAAATGCACAAATGTTTAATTCTGGGCTGTAACAAAGGGTAAGTGTGGTACTGGTGGAATTAATTGTTTGATACCATTTCCAACAGTACCACTAACTCTGCTGGCTTGGTGTGCTAAAGGCGGGTTTGGAGGGGCACTCAGTTGCAGCTCTCAGGCAGGATTTTACAGCTGTGATACTTATTTTTCAGCTAAGTCTGTCTTTAGCCTAGTCTACTCTCTGAAAGAAGTGCTACTGCATGGCTTGGTGTCTGAGAGACCAAGACACATTGCAGGGTTTCACAACGATACAGTAACTGAAGTGAGTATTCCAAAACTTTTCAATAGGAGCAGATTTGAAACCTATGAGAGTATCCTGCCAATGGCATAAATCATTTGCTGATATAAACTGGTAAAACTCCATTAAAACTGAATGATTCATGGACACACCAAAAATAATTTGTTCCAATGCAAATTTTACTTGTACTGAGAAATCTGAATTTTAAATTCCAAGTTATAAAGCCCTTGGAGAGAATTACATCCTTCTTATTCCCAGATGGAGTTTATTGTATCTCTGAAAAATTACTCTTCTCAAACATATACAAGCAGTGATGTGTTTTGCTTAAGCTTATATTTCATCAGCTGTCAAGTGACCACAGACCCTGTAGGAAGCTTTAAGAGTAAGCAAACCAAGCTGTTCCTCTGATGGTGTCCCAGGCTTTCTTACACTCCAAGGGGCTTAACTCCAGAACGCTTGCCATTGGTTTTCAGATGTACAACCATGACTTGGTCGTTAACCCAGTGTTTGCATGGCAGTGGTTATTGCATCCCAAAACACTGAAATAACATGCAGAGTCTGTTAAATTGGCAGAGCAAGGACATACACACTGGATTGCATCAGCTGGACTGCAGTGTGAGAACCAGTGTTGCAGAGTCCCATAGTGACACAGGGGTACAACTCTTTGGATGTGCTGGAAACTAAACCTGAGGGGAAGGGAATGGGAAAAGGCTTCTGCAGTCAGAAGAGTGTGAATTTGAGAACAAAGTGTTTGTGATCTTTGGTATGAAAGGCCATGTGGGGTGTTTGCTTCTTTTTATTTAAGCTCTAGTTTTGAAACATTACTTAATTTTAACAAGAACAGTGATATGTGTTGAATTCAAATTGAAAATTGCCAATTGACTCAAAGTGCATGGGAATTTGTCTTGCAACAGTTTTTGAGGTTTTCAACTTTCTGTACATACTAAGAGAGGGGAAAAAAGACTATCTCTGAAATGTTCAGAGATAAAATGATTTTTGATCCTATCTAATGCAGTATCTAAAAGCCAGGAACCATCTGTGCGGGGCCTGATCTCTCTCTCAGATCTTGTTTGTTACAATATTAGATGGGGCAATGGGGCTGAGCGCTCTAACCTTCCCCAAAATGAAGCAAAATGATTTGAAATCAGCTGGCTGCCTGTGGTTGAACTCATTACTACTGGGTAGAAACAAAGTGCACAGTGAAAAAGGGAGGAGGCAAACAAGACAAGGGTGATAAGCATTGGATGTTCTGTAAACAAAAAGTGTAACACATCAGCAGTAACTGAAAGGCTGCTGCACAGACAAATAGCAAGTGAGAAATGGCATTGTGTTGATGTAGGATATAGGAAAATCAGGCTGGAGGCTTGGCTTTTGTTTGTGGCTGAACTGTTGAATTATATGGAGTTGGATGATTTATTGGGGCTTCATTTCAGTTCCTTCTCTTGCTATTAGCTTGTGCATATTTAGATTGTCACTGAGGAAGAATTATTTCTTAATACACACTTGCCTGCAGAGTGGCTGGTACAAGCTTAGTGTAGGATTTCTAGGGGCCCTGGAGGTCCATGGAAAGCAAGACAAACAACTATAAGATTGCAATTTCTGTCTCTTGAGTTGATTTCTTTCTGCAGTTTCACCTTTGATTCCAAAATATTTCAACCCGTCTGTTCCCGAAACCCCTGGTAACTTTAGTTTGCCTGGCAAGTCTTGAGTGAAGGCCATTCCTGTGTCTGATGAAACCAAGAGGTTGGGAAATCTCTATACCAAAGTGAAATATGTGTGTGTGATATTTGTATGCATTTATATTTATAGGCAGAGTGACTTTTTAAATACTTTTAGAGCCAAAATTGATGGGAACTGAAACTTGAAATACAGCTTGGAAATTGCTGTCACCAAGAAGAAAGGCTTTGGAGTTCTCTGGAGAGAATTGGTTTTCATTGGACTGAATTATGAGCATTTCAGACTGAATATTGAGAATGTACTGGGGTTTGCAGGAGCTTTTTTTAATGGGCTCGTAAATTGAGCAGGTAAGGATGTCTTGTGCTGAGGGTGGTGCAAAGAGCTCCTTGAGGGATCTCTGGACTCAGGGAGTTTGATGCTCCAACAGTCCTGGCACTGAGGTAAATGTAGGGGAATGGAGAGCATTTAATCTAGTTATGGGCAAGCTTTATGCTGACAGCAACCAGCTAATTCTTTAGCATGAGTTTTCCCCTCTGATAGTTATTTAGAGTATATTGAATAGGAAAATAGTAACTAATGAGTTTTTCAGCTCAATTTTCTGCTTTACTCCAGTTTTATCCTTACAAACAACCATGAGATATTGCAGGTACATAGTCACTGCCCTTGGTGTCTCTGGTTTCCATCTCTGTAGGTGTGAAAGCCTCTAGTCCTTTTTGCTGAAGGTCAGCAGTCTGGTGTAGGAGCTACAAGGGAAGTTTTCCCCCCTGTGAAGGGATGGCTGTCTCTGATGGCAGGAGCCTGGCTTCTGACTGCACAGCCATCCCTGGAGGACAGACAGAAACCCTCGGCTCTGGGACAGGCTCAGACTCCTGTCCAGTGCTCTGTCCCTAAAAGCTTTCCTTCACAGGTGGGAGGGGTTGTCTTTCAAAGAGAAAACATCTAGCTCTTGAGAATTTGGGTGAGAGATTTGAAGATAAGTACACACGAGGACAGAGCAGGAACTGCTAATCCCAAGGGTGTAGGTGGAAAAAACCAACCTTTTCTGCTTCCTTTTCCCAGATAAATATCAGTCCAAGGTTCTCCTACACTGAAACCTTTTTATTCTGCTTCCTGCCAAAGAAACCCATCTTTAATGATTTTATAAATGACAAGCACAATTCGTACTGACAGCTGTCAGTTCTTTCCTGAACTGCAGACATCACGAACTTGTTTTTTCTCCACATCAGCTATTTTGTCAATGCTTCAGCTTTAAAGCTGGTGTAAACACACCCCAGGATACAGTGGATAGAACCCTGCTAGAATCAGTTTTGCTCTGCACGTGTTTCTTTTATTCCTTTAGACTTTGACTTGTAAACATTAAATAAAATCCTCATCTGAATACACTTGCAGGTAAAATTCTCTAATGACATCAAAGGAAATTAGTTGTTATCTTCCATATTGCAATTTTGTCTAGATTATTCAGGAGCCAGCAATGAAACAAAATAAATTATACTCTCATTAAATCGTAGTGGTAAGTAAATCTTTTGTGTAAATAATTGAGTGGTGTTGATTATTACCCACTATGATTTGATTTCTTAACAAGGAAAAGCAATTCTGTGATTGAAGTAGATGGAAAGACTTTTTTTTTCTTTTACAACTAGGTTTTCTGTTATTCTAGAAGGTTCACAGGAACAACCAAGTTTAACAAGTACCACCTTGAATTTGACAGATCTTTCATGGAAGTCCTTATTATCTGACAATTTCTGCAGTAGTCAAATACACCCACTTTCAGCACCTTCTGTTCTACACAAACCTACTCTGTCTGAAGGCAGAATGCCTTCAATCAAAAGAGATGGGCAGATAACTTTCAAAGGCACAATGCAACTCAGAGAGAAGAGAAACAAATATATTCTGGTTTTTAGCTCCTAAAGAGCTTTCTGCTCAAATTAATACCACATAAATCACTCCATACTGTCATCTCTGTGGCAGTTTGGCTTCTACAAAAACAAAGCATAGAAGTGTTACAGCAGTATGGAATCTCTTTAATTTTACTGACCTCATCCTTGCTGCCATTCAAAAAGTAGCTGTGCACAGATTACTGGAAATCAGGGAATTCTAGGTGGGCACCACATTTCCTTTAATTACATTTGGGCAGCTTCCCCAGTTCACACCTTCCATTCCTCACTCCCTCAGGGATGGTTTGGTATCAGTCTCGTTGGCGTGTTGGGCTGTTTTCCTTTTGCACTTCTCCAGCCTCGTAGACACTCTTGTTCTGTAGAATCACAGAATATTTTTACCACGTTGTGTTTATCACTAATGTGAAGCTGCTGCCTTCATATCAGAAACATTGGGTGAGTAAAATGCAAACAGAAAAATATGTACTATGGGAAAAGAAATTGCTGCCTCTTTGAGGACTGAAAATTACCAGGAAAGTGTAGTTTTGCCTGCTGGGTTCTCTTTGCAGTGAAATAGCAATAAAACCACAGGACAAAAATCAGGGTTGCATCCTCCACAGGTATCAGCTTAACAAAAGGATGATGCCGATGCAATAAACAACCCGGAGTGCAGGGGGGAATTGTGGAGCAATTGCAGTGTGTCCTTTTCACTGAATGTGAATTCCTGGCCAGTCATGGTCGATGACACAGCAGTTTCGTGGCTGTAACTTAAATAGAATTTAGGGAGCTGTAAGATTGCCACTCTGCCTTGTTACCCTGCAGCTACGTGTTTTTCTCTTGTCCTCAGCACCTTGCTGGGGTTCCTTGTGAGACTGATTCATTTCCCCCCCCAGTTCATCACTCTCTGTGCCACGGGATTTGCAGGCAGACAAATGAACTTTCTGATAGGGCTGCCTTAGAAGTAGTTTTCTGGTTTCCCACTTTATCATCTGAACAGTCTGTCACTAAGGTATTTCACTTCGTTTAGGAACCATTTATCAGTGAAGTGCTGATAATAATGTTGCTCTTGGTGCTTTCTTTTGCACCAGCACAGCAACAAAGCACACTACCAAGGAGATTAATGATGTTTTAAAAAATTTATAGGGAGGGATGGTTTTGATGGTGCACCAAAACCTACACCCAAGGCTTTTGGGCCAGGTGTCTGTTTGCTCCTTCAGAACTCCCCTGCACACAGATGTGGGCAGAAGATGAGCTGTGACTTGGGAAATTGGATTCCTCTTGCCTGTTCCTCTGTGCTACAAGAACACGGGTACTGAAGCAGAAGCTGGCATGCTGAGACTAGAAAACGAGAGTGGAAAACGGCTCAGAACAGACCTGTGCTGCTGGAACACCAGGTGTGCTCTGCAGATGCTTTTTTAAGCTTGAGAGCTCCTGCCAACAGCCTAAATCATGGGAAGGGGGAAGCATCAGCCTTTTCTCTGTAAGGATTCAGGTGTGCTGTGTGTCCCTGTGTGTGGGAATTAGCACACACTTGCAGCTTTGGTAGTTGTGAACTGCAGAGCAAACAGATTAGGTTGGTCTGTCATCTTTCTCTTGTAGTCTGAAAATTAATCTGTGGGTAGTTTTTGTGGTTTTTCTCCCTAAAATAAGGTGTTACTGTTTGCTTCTTTATTTTGATTGTTGCTGCATCAGGGTGTTTTTTTCTGGATATATCAGAGAAAAGAAAGGACACTGAAATCCTAATTTTTTTATACTGCTGTAGTTGTTTACTTGGCCTCCTGTAAATTCAATATTTGTGTACTCTGTGCTGCTTAAGCCAGAATCATGTAGGATGCTTGCTGTGAAATCTACTATAACTCTTATATATGATCTCCAAAACAATCTGGTATGAGGCCTCCTGTTGCTTCTTGATGTGGTCATCAAGACTTGGAGATAGTCTTCCCTAGTTTCCTGTCCTTGTGATAAAACAGAGCTTGTCTTTGAGGGTCAGCTTGTCTCTGTGTATTTTATAACATCTGTGGCTCTCAACTGAAAGGACTCGCTCTTTTATCCTCCCTTTTTAAGGCTTGAAATCATTCCTGGTACAAACAGCTCTGCTTATCCAACCACCTTGTTGGTTTGTGACAGTGTTCTGGGTGGCATAAAAGAGAAAGGTTGGCTGGCAGGATTATTTCCATCTAAATAATTCTTTTTTCTTCTTGTTCTGCTACAGTCTAGACTAGCTGTCACGTATCTCTGTGGAAACTACCCCTTTTATAGTACAGCAACAAACCTCACAAATTATCACAAAAAATCTTCATTCTGCCACCTCATTTAGTAAGTCATCCACCATCTGAACATGACCCCCTGTTCCCCAGCAATACCACAGCTCCAGGTCCAGGCCCAGCAGTGATCTCTGATGGTATCATTAATATTTTTTAGTTATATATACGTTATTGGGAAAGTTGCCACGCTGTATATGATGAAACTTCAAAACTTCTTCCTGTTAACTACTGGGTATCACCTGATGTGCTACTTGAGCCTGAATTATAAAAAATATGGAGTGTGAGCAGAAAATGGAAGGTTTAGATGGAGACTGTAAGGGCAGGAGAGGTGACTTAGATTTTCTAAACTGATCTTGCTTAACTCAGCACATAGTTTTGCCCAGTGGTTCCTGCCATAAGTAACATTTCCTGCTGGGTGAGGAAGCCAACAGTAGTCTGCATCTGGATTTGAAGTGTTTATGGTATCACTTTTATATCTAGCATTTCCATTTTCTCCTATTTCCTTCTTTTCTGCCTGTAAGAGAAAGAAGTGTATTTCTTCAGGTGCAGCTAAATGTAGGAAGCAGATGTTCTAAGAGCAGAAAAGCACTGGATGTGGCTTCATGCATTTGGCATCAATTGCATAACAGCAGGGAGTTCTGCTGCAGGGTGGTGGGGATCTGTGCAAACCAGGGGTGCTCTGCAGGAAAACAGTGGGAATGTTTGTCTTCATGAAGGAGATTAAATCAAGCTTTAGTTTCTCTGTCTTGCAAGATGGTGTTTCACTGGTTTATTGTTTTGTTGCTGGCAGGGTGAAATGAATTCCGATAAAATGATCAGATTGCTTCTATCCAGGGCTTTGTATATTAATATTAATAGAATGAACTACACTCAGGAGGAACTTCTGAAGTTGCAGTAAGTTTCCCTGTGCTTCCATCTAAATGACCAGACTGACCTCTAGATAGGGATGTGTGTGTGGCTGCATCCCACCTTGGAGCATTTCCTCGTGTCCTTCCCACAGAGCACGCCATGTATTGTATAAATTAGGCTTGTTTGGTATCCTCAGATCAATGTGGCATCCCTCTGTGTGCACGGTGCTTTCAGCTCTGTTGAGGCTTTTGGTGCTCAAACTAATCGACACTTCCTCAAAGCAAATATGCAAAGCAGGACTTTGAAATGTAGATACTTAGGAACAGTTTAGTTAGGTAAAAATTGCCTGTGGGAGCAACTGATTCATCTATTAAAGGCAAAAAAAACTTAAAAACTTTGAAGGAACAATAAATTTGAACTCCCATGACTCTTAAATTGTGACAAGCCTAATATTTACTTCAGCGAAATGTTACTTTGCATTTGACTACAAATGAGCAGAAATAATTCTATATAAAACATTCAACTGGCAGTATAGGCACCCAGGTAAGTCTGCATTGCACAACGTGAATGGGGTGGCTGTTCCTGAGCAGTGTCCCTGCAGCTGGCACAGGGCATTAAGGGACTCATTCCCAGCTATGGGGCTTCTGAAGCACAGGGTCCAAAAGGCCAGATCTGACATGTATTTAAATGAAGCAGGAGCTTTCCATATGAAGTGTGCCACATCCCACCTGATGTTTATTACATGCTTTCTCACTTTAGCAGAAACCCTTTTCTGGGCCATGACAGGGCAGGGAAGCAGACCCTGTGCAACACTGATTGAAGCTGAAGGCATCACACAGAGGCTCTGCCTCAGGCAAATGCATCCAGGCAACACTGTGAATAAATCAGCATGGTGAGCAAAGGGGTAAGGAATATTCCATGCACAGAGCTCCTGTGTCAGCTCCTAGAAATCCTTAATCTCACACAAACCCTTATTGACGGTTAGGGCAAAATAATCTGAGATTTAATATACCATTAGTGCTAATGCATGACATTAAAACCTGTCTAGTCTGGCGAGTCAAAGGCTGTGCTCATTGTTTGAGAGTCCTCAGTACTGCAGGTTTGTGTATGAAAGAAGCTGAGAGATTGAACTGGTATTGTCACATGGTAGCCAAGTTATTATAGCCATTCTGTCCTGCAAGACTGGGCCAAGGAATAAGGTGTGAGGCTTTCTTATGGTCTGTCTTGTTCCTATTCCATTACAGTTGCAGGACATAGACCATAGAATGCTTAAGGAACTGGAAACCTAAATTTCAGAGCTGTGCAAAAACAGAGTTGCTTTCAGTGGAAGTTTTAGAGATGTTGAATCTGGTTACACTAGGCAGTGGAGCAAACTGTTGGCATTTCGGAACTCTCCAGGAAGGAGAAGTGTTTCATCTTTTAAATGCAAATAGTTTTGTTTTTAGAGTGACATGTGTTTCAACTTTTTTTCCTGCTCCCTCCTGAAACAAAAGATAAAATCCGTGTTTTCATGGGTTTGACTTTAATAGAACTGCAGATTCAGATAAAATGTACTTCCAGTGCTGTTGTTCCAACAAGCTATGTGAATTGAGCTTTCCTTTAGAGATGGCTTAACCCCACCCCATAATGTTATGTATATGTAAACACGAATGAGCTCTTACATATCCCAATATTGGCCTGTTGTAGACTTAGGGTCCAGGTTTTCCATGAGGAGGTGGAAGTCAGTTTTCCCTCATGGAGGGCCTGGCAAGCTTGGATAGCGGGGTTTTCCACAGAGAGGTCAAAGCCTCATCCCCAGAGGGAGGTGTGAGTCATCCATCGGTGTGTAGGACTGAAGAGCCATGAAAGGACTGCAGTGGTCTTGGACCACATGCACAGAAGTATGGCATCTGTCTGCAGTTCCTTATGGAATTCTGGTTCTGGCCAGTCTGTGTGTGGATTCCACCCCAAGGCACCTGGGAGCAGAGGGGCTGATTTGGCTCTCAGCCTTTCCTCCCTCTGATTCTTGCACAGAGCAGTGTGTATCTTTGGCTCTGGTCTCTGTTCCCCTTAGACCAGGCATTGGCCAGCTGGAAGCACAAGGAGAAACTATAATGGAGCTCAACCAGCAGGGTTTGATGTTGTTATTAAACAGCTGTCCAAATACCACGTCAGAGTTACTTGGAAGAATTCTTTCTCTCAGGTTATAATGCTGACTTCTCAAGCAGGATCATAGTCTAACATCCTTATTTGAAACCAGATTTATTTTGAAACCGTGGTTCTTTACACTTGAGAAGGATTTGTGTGGCTGTACATGGGAAGTGAATTTGGGCCATTATGTGCCATGTGATGCTTTATTTGGTAAATATTGGCACAGAAGTTCCAAGTCTTGTCAAAAGAATATTTCATATCCTTGTAAGATGTTAATTGTCCTTTATGGGGATGTTACCATTTTTTCTTCATTTAAAGATTTGTGTAGTTCCAGTTTTTTTAATGGTGTGTTATAAAAGAAAAACGTTGATGGTTTTGCATTTGATCCAATTATTGATTAAAAATTCCTTACCTACTCTCCCTCTTGGAAGACACAAAAGAACAATAGGTCAGACTCTAGTCACAGCTTGTGTGTATGAATCATAACATGTATACTTTACTTTTTAAGGGTCTTTCTAAAAAATACTGAAAAAGAAGGGGGCTAAGCCAAAAACAAAGAGAAGCAAATCCATACCAGGAGAGATATATCTATATCAATATATATATAAGCATCAGAGCTGGTGTTCTTTTCCCAGCGTGCTGAATGTTGCCAGTGAGGTTTCACTTTGGGGGCTGCTTGGAAACCAAACAGATCAACACCTCTTGTTAAGAATGGGCAGGCTGGCACAAATGTTTAGTGTTGTCACGTGTGGGAGCCACTGAAATTGGCTGCACAGCTCGGGGAAAGTAGACTGCTAGAGCAAAATCTTCTGCAACTTAAGAGAAAGCATAACGTGTATTTTTAGCAGGGAGAGAAGCGCTTTTTGCAAGGTCTGGTCTTCCCCACTTTGCTGCTCTGTGTGTTTTTGTCGAGTTTTTATATTTTGGTGTTTGCCAGGAGTAGAAACATTAGCTAGAGACTCTGCTAATATAAATAATTGAGCTCTATGAACTGCTGCCTTTTACACCCACAGAGAATCTGGTCCATTTTTTGAAGATACATATGGGCATATTAAAGTGACTAATCTTTAAGAAATGTTCAGTGCAACCATTGCCCACCCTTCCACTGCTTGGCTGCACATTTACACTTCTAAGCCTTGTTTTCAGCTTATTTTGGGATAATAGATAAACTGAATGTGCAAATCCATTTTATCTTCCTCCCCTATTCCAGCTGCAAAGACTTTGCTTATTCCTTCCCCCTTTCTGAGCTATGATTTAATTGTTGGGATTTTTTTTTCGTTTGGTAATTCATATCCCTTTTGCTATCTGGTTCCCAGCTGCAAATTCCCAACATTATATTCAGCGTTTACACCATATGTTTAAAATAAAAAGCCATCCTTTCCCACCCCTTTGGAGAACAGATCACTCCAATTCAGCCAATAGACTGTGGGGAAGGACTTGCTAAAGATCAGCGGGCACAGAGGGGAGAAGGCAGCACTGACAAAGATCCTCCTGTTTCTTCTCTCCGGCAGTGCTTCCTCGCTGCAGCTGAGCTTGCTCGGAAGTTATTCCCACAGGGCTGTGCTTTCAACAGAGTCAAAATTTACATTCTGCGAGCCCTTTTCCTTGCCACATGTGCACATAGAAAGGAGATTATCTCCTGAATCTTGCAACACAGACATTAGCAACTTGTCTGAACAAGAACAAAGAGGACATTCTTGGCATGCAGTGCTTTTCCATGTTAAACAAGTAAAAAATCACTGCATTTATTTACAGCTTATCTCTCCCTCTCGGCATATGGACAGTATGCACAGAACTGGGACCAAAAATCCCATTTCCAAGGTACTGAGAAATCTCAGGGATGGTGATGTCATTGGGAGATGTGGTTAATCCCTGCCTGTTAAATGAAGACTCTCATATTTAGGATGGCTAAACTGCTGGCTCCCTTCCCACCCTCATCTATCAGAGCTCCATCAGCTTTGTTTTGTGCTCCTGAGAGCCATCAGACAAGGAATTCAGGAGTCATGGAGGACAGCAGCCCCAGGCAGACAAACCCTTCTCTTGCAGAATGGTATAGCCTTGTCCAGGATGGTCAGCCAGTTCTCAACCTATCCCTGGGCCATGGAACTTCAGCAGCCCCTCTGGTTTGCTTACTGCTCTTCCTAGGAATTTAGGTTATGCAATCAGCTCCATGCCTTGCATGCAACTCTTCCCTCAGCAGGAAAGCCCCACACTGGCCACTGGCAAGTGCCGCAAACTGATCATGTTCTTCAGGGGGCTGGTTTTCCATGCCAAAATCACAAGGTCTCTTCAGTCTGTGAGCATTGCAGCAGGCACCTCAGGCTTTTAGGCAATGTGTGCTTTAATGCTTTTGCAGCCCTTGATTAAGTGAAATAGTTTCCATAACTTACCTTTAAAAAGATTTATCCCACTTCTCTTTCAGAAGGGTTGCTGCCACATTCCAGATGTAGCAGCTCTGGTGCTGAACCAGAGAGGGCCCTGCTGAATTGCTGTCAAGAACCACCTGTCTTGACATTTCTTGGATGCTTGGCAAACTTTGTCTGTCCCTTTCCCGACTGTACTTAGGGCTATGGGAAAGAATTCCTTGTGTCCATGCTGGAGTCCTTAACTCTGGAGCAGAACCATCCATTACTCAGGGATGCAGTCCAGTGACACACAGCATGAACTGCTGTCATGGTTGCAATCCACAGAGATATTTCATTTCCAATTGGATTGTTGGGAAAGGCTCTCTTGGAAGGGGCCACACACCTCTGGAACTCACTTGTCATTGTTCAGTTTGTGAACTCCTCTATTAAATTTTTATTCCTCATCTACAGGCTGGGATGAGCCGAGATCAGCTGAGATCCTGGGAGTGCTGTTGGAAGTACAGCTGTTTCAAATACACTGGGGGCAATGCTGTGACTCACTGGCAGTGTCTGTGCAAGGCATATTTTCAAGAGCTTGTCAAAGGTATCTTGTGGGGGAAACAGGCTTTATTTGCAGCTATAAAGAAATAATGGACTTATCAGCAGGGCACCAGTATATTTACTTCAGAGCAAGTAATCTCTGCAAAAAGCTAATCTTTGCATGCTGTAAAGCAGGAAAGAGCTATAGCTTGTTTATAACACACTCCTATTCTTCTGCAGAGCTGAAAGATAGATTATTGAAATAGAAATTCCTTGGGTTTGTGAAATGAGGGCTTAAAAATTGTCAGCGATTAGGAATGTGAAGTCAGTCCTATAGCAGGGACAGTTCATCCAAGTCTTTGTGCTTGTATCAATCTTATTTAGACCAAAAATAACCAATTAATCTCTCATGAAATAGTGATTAACAATAGAAATACAGCAGATATGGATTGTTGTGAGCCAAATTGTGTTACACCTTTCTAGCTTCTCTGCAGTCTCAAATTATGAAAAAGCAAATTCAGCCTTGTTGTAAAATCAATGATTTTCATGAAGCTGAGTTGGGATTTCAAGTGAGGAGAGTGGAAGTTATCCATTAGTTTTTCTCATCTAAAAGGAACTGATAAGTGATGTTTGTATAAAAATACAGCAATATTTTTTAGGGTTTAAAATGTATTTACTTAGCAGCTGTAATTCCTCAAACTTCCTTCCAAAATGCTGAGATTTAACCCTTTTGGGTGACTCTGTAGGTGAAAGAAAGCCTATCATTTGAGTGTTTTAATTTGGGCCTCTCAGGAGAATATTGGGCTTGTTGGGTAACAGAGAACAGGCTGTCCAGTGTTTTTATGAAAGTAATGCAGCAGCAAACTGTGGTAAAAATAGTGTAACATCACCTTCTGCTCTTCCCTAAGCCCTTCAAAAATAAGTATTGTGAGCAGTGGAAGGTTGTCTGAAGGATGACACCTTGCTTTTGTTTCATGGCTCTGTGAAACAAATGCAGGAACTTTGGAGCTTGGTCACTGTTGTGCCAGAACCCTGGGCAGCAGTTATGTGCCTGCTTATCGGGCACTGCCCTTGGCAAAAATAACAGTACATAAAGGGATGGCTGCTAGGAACAAGATTTGCTTCCCTTAATACAGCTTTTTTTTGTTTTTCCTTCTTCCTTGAAGCTCTAGAAAGGGGAACAAATTTCACTTCTGGTGAAGTAAGTGCCAGTTCTCCATGGGCTTCCTTGTGCCGAAGAGTGTGCCGTGCCTGGGTTAGGTCTGCTGAAGCTGGATTGTCATCCCAGCACTGGGGGGTGTTGTCTCAGTGAGTACAGTCTTGTCAAGGGTAGGGCCCTGCTTCCTGTAACCTGGTGAAATATCTGAGGGTATCTCAGAGGAAAGCACAATCCAATGTACAAAAGAATGGCAGAAGAGACCATAAATCCCTCTCAAGTAGTGGTTGTGTGTTATTAAATGTCACTGGGATGGTGATCCCAGATCTGTTCTTGGGTGAAGTGTTTGGTCTTTTTTATAGACCTGTTGCCTTCAACCTACAGGGGGGAGAAAAAAAAAGTTCTTTGCATTTCAGCAGAAACAAAATTGAATTTAGAGCAAGAGAATGCACAGTAAATCCCAAGTCACCAGAGGGTAGTTTGGTGACTGAGGGTACACGTTACCCTCATGCAATACTTAGTCTGCAAACTTCAAGTTCTACTAATGTACTCAAGCTTTCTGCCAGGGTCATTTACTTAGTTTTCGTTGAAACAGTCAAAGAATAAATCACTGCTCTAATTTCCCAAAAGCCCAGCTAAGGCAATACATTCCAGCAGGCACGGTTAGTAAAAAGGTTTGGGTTATTTGAAAGCAGGACAAGGCAGTTTCGAAGCCAAGGAGCAATCCCAAGGAAATAGCAGCCTCTTGACTCCTGCCAGGGACTCCATCCATCACCAGCGTCAAAACGGGTAAAAATAGCGCATCTTTCCATTAAAGATCTGCACGAGGGAGGTAAACCAGGGGGACCAGGAGCTGTGCCGGGTCTGAGGCAGCTCTGGCCACTGGAGGGCTCCTGGCTTTTTCTGGCTGGCGGGAGGCCGGGCTGCGCTCAGGGGATGGCTCTGCAGGGATGCTGAGCTCTCTCCTGTCCCAGAGAACGAGCAGTCAAGAAAACAGTATTGGGCTCAGTCGTGTTAACACGTCCTCTCCCTGCCCTCAGAAATGTGCCTTTCAGTCCTGAGGATTCCTGTTGTTCCCCTTCCTTCAGCCCTCAGTCGCTGTACTGCCCTGGAAGCTGAAACATCGGCAGCCCCTCTGCTCCCACCGTGCTGGGAGGGCTGCTCAGCCAGACCGGGGAAAGGCATCTGGGTTGTGCCGCCTTTGTTGCCGTGTAAACAGCCAGCCCCGAGTGCGTTTTCCCATTCTTTGCCAACAAAGATCAGAATTGATTCCTTGGCTCTGTAACGAATAACGACGTTTAAAGGGGTTAGCACAGTGACATTTGAATTCAGTGTTTGGGAAATGGGGTATCAAGTAAAATATGCTGGGAAACAGAGGCTTTTCAAGAACTTTTGGCCGTCCTTCCCTTTCCCACTTAGGGCCCTTAACATAATGGGTCCTTGTGTGTGACGGCTGGCAGGAGCAGGTCTGTGCAGGCACAGCAGAAGAGCAGAGCTGTGTGGCAGGAATTCTTGGGGCAGCTGCTCCCATGTCTCACACAATGACTGCCAAACTGTAGTAGTGATGAGACTTTTTTCCACGTCCTTTCATGCCACATCTTTCAAGGAAAAGGGTCAGGAACTGTGGTCTGTGAACAGGGGTATTAGTCAGGCAACTGGGTAAAATTAAGAAGAAAAGCACCCACAGGATTATTATGGGCGTCTCTGAAGAGCTTTAGTGGTGGAAGATACCAAATATGGAAAATAATATGCTTTTTCTAAATCTGATTGGGGTGGTCTTCTGTGATTATGAATTTGCATTGCTTGCCCCTAGGAACTGTGGCTTGGGGTCAGTTTTGTTTCACAGTGCAGAGACTGACAAGAGAAATACATTTACAAAGAATTCTACAGTCCGGTTAGGAGACAATTAAATGTGTGAGGCTGAATATGAAGAACCGGTAAGACAATGCTGACTGCTCAGAGAAACAATCTGACACAGATGCATCAGAAACTCCCTGACACAAGCTCTCTAAATAAAACTGCACAGGTTTTCACTTGCTGCCTTTACTTGCTCCTTAGAGAGTCTGCTAATTCTGAGGCCTCAGCATTGACTAGATGCTTGTGTGTAATTGAGGATTTTATTTGAACTCTTCATCTTATTGTGGCTCTCTTGCTCACATTTTGCCAAGGGCTTGTCATGTGGAATTTGTCAGCACTTTCCCAAAAGGCTGAGGGAAGAATGTGATGTGTTCTGCAATTTATGTCCTTTCCTGAATGTAATCAGGGAGATTATTTTAACAGCATCTTCCTCTGCTGAAGCTGTGCTGCTTAGAGGATGACTGTACATGCTCTCTGTACTCTCTCATCCCTCAGGATGTTATTATTCTTAATGTTATAAATATCAGGATAATGACTCAATGGCCTATTAGATTTTCTTAAATGTTCTACAGCACAGCGTGGTCGGAAGCGTCTTTGAACTTACCAGTTCACTGATTTATTTTTTTTTTTAAATATACCAAAGCTGACATTCACTCTGCAATGCATCAAAGAAACACCAGGGAGGTAGCTGATGAAAATCACAAGATCTAACCTTACATGGACATCTCAGTGCTTTTCCCTCTGGACAGCACAATGACAGGCTCAGAGAGCATCTCCTGATAGAGGAAACAGGCAACCATCTCCATCGCTCCTCTGCCTGAGTTCCCTTTCCGGAACAGACACTGCTTTCTCATGGCCCATATGTTTATTTCATCTGCTCTGGGGATTACTGGCTTTGAGCATCTTTGTGTAGAAACACAAAAGAACTTGCCTCTGTGAGAAGATGATTTTAGAGCAAATATATAGAAGGACCTGTGCACCTGAGATCTGCCCAGTTCCAATTTTGGACACCAAGTCCTAAAATACACTGCAATGTTTCTGCTTTTCTGCCAGAGTGCTGTAAACCCCCTGAATCTTGAACTGAGCTTTTGTATTTAAGCGTTCACTTTTAAAACAGGTCTGTAGAAGACTCCACCTTGACAGCAAACTATTTGTGCTTCTGTGTGAGTCCCTTGGCCCAGCTGAGGTGTGTGATAAAGGGTTTATTATAAAATTCAAGTGATCTTCCCAGCATCTGAGTTGGAGGTCTGATGACTGTGTTAAAATCATAAAACCACTTCTCCTGCCTTTGAAAGAAAGGTCTAAATCCTTTGTTGGTTTTAACCTCTAAGCCCTCTTCGCATAAAGGAAGAGGAGTAACCAGTTTGCAAAGGTTGTCATCATTACAGTAGAAGTGGTATCTTATCTGTGTGTCTTTTCAAATAAACAAGAAAACAAATTGTGTTTAGAAGGGAAGAACATGTTCAGAGACAGTGGAAGGCAGGTACTTTCAGCTCTTTATAAAGAGATGCTCTGCAGTGGGGACTGGTAAAGGTTTCTCTTTGAGAACTTACTCCCAGGAAAAAGGAATAGGCTGAGATCAAGTGACCCAGAAAATAAGAGTGTGTGGTATTTCAGTGAAAAAGACCAACCCCTGTGTAAAAAGTGGTAGATGTAACAGGATTTGCATCCTAAAGCTGTTCTGATTATCCCAGAGATGTGTCTAATGAGGGCTGCAGCAGGAGTGGTTACAACTAAATGTTCCCATGAGCTCATTCTCTAACTCTGAGAGATCGCTTGGATTTTTTTCTGTTGGTGGTGATCTGTGCACTGGGAAAAATGCAAGAGCATTGTGAGCCTTCATAAATATTAGCAAAACACTTTGCAGTTTCTAATCTGAAGAAGCTGTAATTATAAGAGAAGAATACTGGAGGACTTTCTCTTCTTCAGTTTTGGGTTGGGCCTGAGACTCAGGTGGTGAAAAGAAGGAATGTGAAGCAGCTCAGGACTGAGGTGTGGAGCAAAATGCCAGGAACGTTTGGAAGAGATTAATGTCATGCTATTAATGCTGTATGGGCTAGAAAGCGATGGCAATAGCTGTGGGTGAATCAGCAGCGGGTCGTGCCTTGGACTTTGCAGAGTGGTGTCACCTGCTTGCCTTGCAGCCACTGGGTCTCAGGGAGAGCTGTTTTGGTTTCCATCAACACCCCGAGATGTTGAAACTCTGCTCTTTTTTTTGCTGATGGCTGTAGTGATGTTTAAGGTGAACTCTGTCGCTTGACCCAGTTGGCAGGGGAAGAGCTGTAAGTGTGGAGGAGGTGTCAGGAGCAAACTGTGAAGCGTTGATTTGAGCCTGCCCCGTCAGTGTTCCCTGAGCCATAGCTGGGGGGCAGGCCCAGGTCGGCACTGCTGGCAGGGAATTGCACTTCGCCTGCTGCAAACGCAGTAATTGAATGGCTGTGAAACAGGAGAATTCCTCTGTTATACGATTCCCACTCCGGCTCTCCTTCTGCTGTGGTTCATTTATTATGGCTGTTATGCTTTATTGAAGAGGGTATTTCACAGAGGGAGAAGTTTAATGAAATCAAAAAACTCAAGTAGGAGAGTGCAGTGTTGCAATATTTATGCTGAATGTGAAGTTAAAGGACTATAATAAGAGTAAATAATAAAAGAAAATTATATAATTCCTGAGAGAAATGCTCTCAACAGTAAAATGTTAAACACGTAGCTCTGTGGTATAAAGGAATGTGCCATGAAATCAGAGAATCACAAGGCTGGAAGCAACTTCAAGACATCATTTAGTCCAGTGCCTTCCCCCCCCACAACGTACCAAATGTATTTGTCATTCCTGACACAAATGTAGAGCTCTTCCTTAATTTTCCAATGGAGATATTCCAAAACCTCCTGAACCAATCTTGCTGTTGCAGGGCCTTGTACAATATGAAGATTTTCATAAATCTTCCGTGATCCAATTCAATCCGTTTTTCCTTGTCTTATTCAACATATACATGAAAAAAAGAGAATCACTCTCTTCCATTTCATGGCACTTAGTTGTATTAGGAGTGCAGGAATGCACCAACATTTGCATAATCCTAATCCATCATTTATTTCTTTTGGGCCATGTCTGCCAAACCTGTGACAATTTCTGCTGATTTCCTTTGAACTTTATCCAATGTTCCAAGCTTTTGCTGAAAGGCAGAATCCAAGCTGTTCATACTGTTCTAGTGAAGGTCTAATCAGGGTTGACTTCAAAGATTTTTTTTTTCATTTTATTTTTTATGTATCTCATGAATACTGTGATAAATTAAAGGATAACTTGTATTCTCTTCATGATCCCAGGTCTCTTTGCTCTACAAGTAAATTGAGTTGGCTTGGCATGATTTCTCCTTAACAAATTGGTGTTGGCTTTTATTCATCTCTTTCTTTTGGACAGTGCCTCTGGTGATCCATTCTGAGAGCTGGGGTTCTTGCTCCCAACAAAGTGCGCCATTCATTTTTTTATTTGAAAGTTCTGTTTGTTTCACTTTTTATTTAGTCCTGTAATAAATAGCACTGCTGTTTGTTTGCATCAGTGCAGAGGAAAAAGAAAACTAATATCTCTGTATGTACCCTGACAAAAGTACTGGGTGGCCTTTCCAGAGCTTTTAAGTGTAAAAGAAACAGTGATAGAATTAAGGCTGATATGGTGTAGAGGCTTTTTAGAGAAGAAAATACATCTTCTGTCCTGTGAGACACTACTGAATTAAAAATAAGAGAAGACTGGAATTTCATTTGCAACTTAGTGGTCCACATAACCAGCACGTTGCTCCTGACCAGCAGTTTCCCTCACCGTACCCGTTTCTGAAGGGCAGTCACCTCCTCCCTGACATGGTTGTGTTGTTCCAGCACCATGAGCTTAGTTTGGGAAGGGTAAAACCTTATTGCGTGGCCTCTAATCATATAGGAAACTGCCCTTTGTTGTGTGCTGATTCCTCCTGCCAGGTAGGCAGTTCCTCCTCCATCCCAAGTGACAGAACATCTTGTTCTTGCTGTTCCAGCAGCACAGTCCCCACATGCTCATTTGCATTCCTAGACAGTCATTATCATTTATAAAACAAAAATATTTCTGTTCTGCACAACTGGCTTTCATAAATGCAAACAAAAAAGAGCCAAGGCTGTCAAAATTCATCCTTTCGGCAACTTCCCACACTTGTGTCAAAAGAAAAAGTAAGCATTGAATCCATCCATCAAGGAGATGACGATGATAATAATAATGTGAAATCAGAACTTTCTGAAGTACTTAACAGTCTTATGAGGAACCAGAAACAAGGTATTTAAGTTTGCATGTTCTCAGTAATGGAACTTTGATTCTTTTACTGAGTGAGTTTGGAGGTCAGTTTTGAACAGTCAATTCGAATGAACAAAGGCAACAGGTAAACGTTCAGTTATAGAAATAGTTTTATTTGTAGCAGTGGTTGTTCCAAAGTAGGTTTTTGACTTAGAAACCTTTTTCCTCTCAGCATTTTTAATGAACTTCCTTCTGAAGAAACAGCAGCCTTTATTCAGTCCAGAGCTTGCTGTGTTTGAGGATGGCAGGCGGTCTCTCTACATAATCTGTAAATTACTTGACCATTTTCTGCCAGACCCCATCTGGCAGAAGGTCAGACTTTTCCATCTTCATATGCTATGAACCTCTGCCTAGGCTGATGAGGATACCTTGGTACAACATAAATATTTACAATACTATTAAGAATGTTTCCTTTCCTCCCCTCATTTGTCTCAGCCCTGCAGACACAGTGTTACATAGTGTGACTGGCCACAGTTGTACATCTTGTTCACTCACTCCAGCTTTGCTTTCAGCTCTGCCCTTTAACGAGAAAGGTTCTCCTCAGAGGTATCTTGCCTGTTGTAACCACTAATCACAGATACTGCATAAAAACCCTAAGCTTGAAAGAAAATTTTTCTTTCGTTATTATTTATTTTAGTCTGTTTTTCTACCTAGCATGCATACTAATATTTTTCACCGTTGGATAACATAAGAAGTGGAAGCAATTTGACCTGACAGTTCTCAAATGAAACACTCTTCTAATGTACCCAGTGGCCTTGAGCTCTCCTCTCCTTGTAAACAGTCCCGTTATCTCTCAGATAATGAGGTCTCACCCAGTGGTGCCAGAATTGCACTGTAAGTGGCTTTATAGAGCAGACTTCTATAAAAAAAATCCAGCTGGGTAACAGAACTTGGTACCTTCATAGGCACTCAATCATTTTATCCTTTCTTGATTGGATTTTATAGGTTTTGGCAGCTTGGGCATCTGTTGCTGCAGTGTTCTGTCTTAGAGAGATGCCAAGGAAACCTGGGCCCAATAAACACGTACAGTGTCGAGAAAGAGTTTCTGATGGTGCCGTGTCCTGCCCCATGTCTGGCACTTCCTCATACAGCTCAGACACAACGTATTTAACGTGGTTATGTCCACATATTTTTTGCTGGAAAACCTGAATCTGCAAGTTTGAGTCCTTGCAGTAAACTGGTCTCTAAATAAAATCTACTTCTTGCAGGTTTTGTATATAGGAATGCAGTATGCAAATTGTTTATGCATGTTGTTTATGCAGAGGCACAGGGAACACAGTAAATAAATTACAGCTCAGTTAAGAGCTGCTATTGAATGATTTATGGGACTTCAGTTAAAGATTTTTAATGGCTTACTGTTGTATGTCAGGCTGTAATCAGTGGGGGGTAGAGGACCCGGTCCTAATTAATTAGCAGGTAACATTAAGCCATGAGTATATGCTTAGGAGTTACTAAAAAACAAATGTTCCTTGGTATTCAGTGATTTAGTGTTTAGTAATAAGATAGAAAATTGATTTAAAAATTACAGCAGTTCATTATCTGAACCAGATGAAGTCAGTAAAGAATACAAATATTTCTAGGGGTCTTCAGAAATGAACTAAATAGCCTGTAATAGAACATATCTGATTCCTGCCCTCAGAGAGACTAAATACAACAGTTTCATGTAGCAGGTTGCATATTTTAGTGGTACTGCCATGAAAGAAAAGGACTGGACTTGCCTCAGAGTTCACGGGGTCACCTGTGCCCAACCTTTGCTTTAGGTTCTCCATCTCTGAAATTGGAACAACACTGTCTGTGTTTTTAAGATTTCCCCTTAAAGGTGAGTGAATCAGTGCTGGATGAATTCACCTTACACTGACTTCCCTGTGCTGCCTCTGGGAGCACAGGAACGCCTGCGAACTCTCCCCAGCGGTCCCAGGCCTGGCACAGCTCCACAAAGCCATGGAAAGGGAACCCAAAAGCCCTCCGGCACTGGAGCCACATGAGGGCAGCCACAACCATTGACTTCCTGCCAGGGGTTTGCCAGTTTCCTCAATTCTGATGTGCCCAGACTGACTTCCCCAGCAGCCCCAGCCAAGGCTGCTCCCTCTTGTGTGTACACAGTCCAGCACAGGGATCCGGACTGCTTTCCAGCTCAGGAGATGAGGGGAAAGGCACGTGTCTGAGCTAAACTCTGTACATTGATTCCGAGAGGAGCTTATTGAGGACTGCTGCTCAAAGCCTAAGTTTGTAGTCAGTAATTCTACTGCCCTGTTGAGTTTTGTCACACAGAGAAACTGTGGCTGCCCCATCCCTGGGAGTGTCCAAGGCCAGGTTGGACAGGGCTTGGAGCAACTTGGGCTAGTGGAAGGTGTCCCTGCCCATGGCAGGGGGTGGAACCAAATGAACTTTAAGGTCCTGTCACCCCAAACCATTCTGGGATTCTATAGTTAACTTTTGTAATTCTGACTCGGCTTCCACAAGCTGCATATTTTCATTATAAATAAAAAGGGGTGAATATTTAGTTGGTTCTTGCAGACATGCAGATGTGAGATGATGTCCAAGTGTTTTTACCTGCATTTGTGATGCAGAAGTTCCCACAAGTGGCTTGTTCCCAGGGAGTCCTTCTCTGTACTGTTTACCCTGCAGGACTGCCTGCTTGAGGCTATACTGGACTCAGGTATTTGTGACCATTTTCTGGCACTGAAAATTTCCCCTGATATCCCATATTCTGTCATGTAGAGTTAAGGAAAGGTTTTAATGTCAGGCCGTTCTCTTTTAATGTCACTGGCCTTACAAGGTCTCACAAAACTTTATTATCTCCATCACACTTTTCCCCTGCACTGTTTATCTTGTTAATTCTTCATTTTTCTCTCCCTGCCACTATCACAAATGGTAGTTTTTCTTCCTGTTGCCTCACAGTGCATTCTGATATGTATAAGATGCTGCTGCTTCTTGCCACTGGTAATAAAGAAGCGGCAGGTCAATATCAGTGCTAGAGGGATGTTTCTGACCTGAATGCTGGCTTGGAAAGGACAGTGGAACCTTTCTAGTGAAATGTCCCTTCTACAGAAATACCCAAGCTGGGTTATGTCTCAAATGTCTGCCTTTTAGTAATAATTTAGTGCTTGAGTCATGAACTGGAAAATAGCTAGGGCTGTAAGGAGCATGATTTCATCCAAGTTCTGTGATAGGAACAGCAACTTCTCAGCAAATCCATCATATTTAAAAATATGAGCAAGGGTATACTGTGAAGAACATAGAAAATCCAATAAGAAATATTTCATAAATATTCATTGCAATAAACCCAGAAATTTGTCTTGCGTTGTTCATTGCTTCTAGCACTGCCTTTCTGAAAATTATTAACTTTCAGTTAAAATAAATGTCTGACTGTCAGACACTCGTGGGCAGTAGGTAGGCGTAAATGGCTTATTTTTGTTTGATGAAATATTAAAGAATGACTGTGTAATAGGGATGATTTGAAAGAAATAAGACACTCTTTAAAAATTCTATCAATATGTTTGGGTTTCAAAATCTTTTGAAAAGTTGAAGAAGACTCTCTTAGTCTGAATAACAAAACCAGCAACAATATTATTTGGCACGGGTGATCCAAGCAAACACCACCTTTTGCTAATCATCTGATGTATTTCTACCTGGGACTGTACTGTGCTCATGAACATATAGTTGGTAAAACAGACCAAGATATATGGATCTGACATTTTTGTGCTTGACCTTACTATCAGAGCAGGAGAAACATGAAGTATTTCTAATGCAAATGGTGACATTGTAGCAAAATGCTTCTAACCCACGAATTCAGCATTTGAGCCAGAATCGAATACTGATTTCCTATGTTTCTGCTGTTTTGTTATTTACTCACCCAGTGGTTTGGCCCAGTTGCTCCAAATCCAAACAAGTCCAGTTTGCTACAACAAAGTAAAAAACTTAAGAACTTGTGAACAGCGTGGTTTGTTTTCCCTTGACCATCTTGCCACAGTGAACACTCCAGAAACATTCTTGCCATTTAGATCTGCCTCTCTCAAGGCACATCCCGTTCCTGTCGCTGCAACAATCTAAATGCTTGTGGATTTACTCTGTGGTGAGCATGCACTCTGTTAATTCACTGTTAACTGTGTCTTTTCAAAGATTAAAAATAATTACACTTTGTGCATCTGGCATAGCAGCCATTCTGCTACGATGGAATTCAGCCACGGTCTTTAATCTTACCCTTTAGTCTTGCCACCTTTTTTGCTCTCCAGACCTGACAGTATGTTTTATGCTCAAATTGCTCAACAAAAAACTGGCACAGTTTTGGTGGGAGTTTTGGTTGCTTGGTTTTTTGTGTCCCAGAACATGACTGCAGTGATCATATTGCTGTGTGCAAAGCAGGATGCCTCATGGTTTGATATTTCAATACTTCAGAAGCTGCAGTCTCCCAAAGAGCCCCATTCAAGGCTTTGCTCACAAGCCATTTAGGTACCCCATTTCATCTGGGACCACTCACTGGGCAGCCCAGGTTCTTGTGGGAAGGGGAATTCCAAAGCCATTGTTCAAGTATCAGCTAAACCTACATGTGTGTTGTCTCTGCTGAGGAAACGGCCTCTGCTTTTTGGTACTGGTGTTTGGTACATGGAATTGGTGTCTTCTGGCTAAGGTTGAATATCTAGCACTGTTTTCTATCCAGAACAACTGCACATCCTGCTACTGAACTAGAACAAAACCCCTTTGTGTAGGTACAGCTGTTCTGAACCTCCTGCAGCAGAGCAGGGTGCCGGTGCAGAGGTGTAACACTACGTAGCTGTCTCTCTTGTTTAAAAATTGGACACTGGAGCCAGAGATGTTTTATTAAACTGGCCTGTAAGTCACTTCATTTCTTTATGTGTAGTTTCCATGGCTGTGTGTGAATCAGTCTTGTGTTTGAGACAGATTTTCTTCTGGTTTCAGCTGTGCTTAACACTTTCTTAAGTGGCTCTTCAGGAAACAGGAGAGGCCCAAAGCTCTTGCTCTGGATGCTTGGAGGCACACAGGCATTTCTCTGAATTATTTGGGCTAAGGCAGGAATTCTGTAGGTGGATGGTGAGCTCCTCTCACCATTCGTTGTTGCTGAAAGGGAAATTCTCTTTCCTCGCCACTGTGCACCTTTCCTCTTTACCTGGCACCCAGTGCACACCATCCCATCTGCTCTAGGAGGGGGTGGCAGTGGCAAAACCACCGTCTGTGGTGGCCAGAGTTCAGACTCCCTCAGCTCTTTGAGAGCCCTTCCCTAAACCTCTAGAAGCTGAATGTCTAAACACTTCAATTTGGCTTCATATCAGTAGCGGAAACTCCTGTTTTCTTCCTTCTTTTCCCCTTCTTCAAACAGAGGAACAGCTTGTCTGGGGTTTGTTTCCTTCACAACTGTCCAGGCTTTGCCCTCAGCCTTTTACCACCCAGGCAAACGCAAATCCCAAAGAAGTTACACCCAGTTGTTTTCTTCCCCTCTTTTTGTCTTTTAACAAAAACTCTGCTGGGTGCACAGTGGCAGAGCTCAGGTCTGAATAGAAAGAGCCCCCACCCAGCTGATGCCACAGGGGAAGGGAGGATGTGGATTTACTTGCAGGTTCACTGTGGTTTTCTAAAGATCACACTGGGCTGAGAGTCTGCTTCAACTCACAGCAGATATTTTCATAAGTTCATTAATCCAGTCCTTTCATTACCAGGCTACTTCTGGAATTTTCCAGGACAATTAATAGTTTCCCTAATAATTTTCAAGACAGCGGTTTTTGACTTTTGTTTTAAGGGACGTGCTTCCCACCAGGGTAGGAAAAAAATCGGTTGTTTTGTTATCAGTGTGTGAAGAACCATCGGGCTCTTGGGCTCAGGTTGCATTCCCAGTCGGATTTGTGACTGGAACATTGAGAAGTCAAACCTGCCAAGCTCGAGAACCCCCAGAGGTTTCTGACACTTGCAAAGCGGGGGCCCCTCTCAGGACAGCTTTGGAAGGGTCACTCAGCCCTGCAGCTTGGCTTTCCGTGCTTTGTAGCCACTCCTGCTGCACACAAGCTATTTCTTGCGCTAAGCCCTGCTGTGAAATGGTTGTGTTGGCCCTGTGATACAGTTCCATGTAAGTTATCCCGAGCAATCCGTGTTCTCTAGGCAGCTGCAGTCCCTGGGGACTAAAGAGCTATCTTTATTCACGGAACAAAATCAGTGTAATAACCGGCGTGGCCCTTCCTATTTACTCGCTGTACTCCTGTGCTGATTCACAGCGAGTACCTAATGTTGTTCCCAATTTCATTCCTTACATAACCCCTGTGCTTTGAATGCACAAGCATAACAGTTACACTCTGTCAAGCTCCCCTCAGGAATTACATTTACATCTATCAAATGGTCTTACATAGAAGTGCTACTGCAGTAGTGTTACAGGCAAGAGCCATAACTGGGTGCCACCCAAAAGGGTCAGTGAAAGCATTTCAGGATCATTTAAAAACAAAGTAGATGTTATGAAGTAGATGAAATCCTTCTATGCTTCACCTCTTCCCTTAATAATATATTTAAGAACTTTGTTTTGAGTTAAGGAGTCAGCGAAGCGTGAAGCCTAAACACAGAAATTATATCTAAATTCTGGCTTCTTAGGAACAGAAAACAAGGACAACAACATTGAGTCATTTATTTTTCAGTAGAAGATCATGTCAACAAATTGATTACTTTTGTGAGTATTTCAAAGGGTTACTAAAGCCCTTTCAAGCAGGAGAGACTGAAACTTGAAAACAGTTATACACCTTTTTTTTCTTTCTGGGAAGACTGTAACTTTATAGGATATTTCTGAAGGATTTCTTTGACACTGTAAATAAAATTTTAAAAAAGCCCAAAGTAAATATTGACCCGGAGAATCCCCTTTAAAAGGCAGTTTCAGAACTGATTTAAAGGGAAGTGAGATCTGTAGGCTTGGTGGATTTCCTGGAAAATTAGGTATTTTGCAAGTTGCTTTGTTTTTTTAACTCAGCTTGGCATGTTTTCAAGAGTATTTCCGTGTACAGGTGCTAATCCAGCTTATGGCAACACCACAGCACAGAAAACTGAGTGTGTTTTGCTGTTCTTGAGGTAATGGGGCAGATATTCGAAAGAAGCATGAGCTGTTTAGTCTGTAGAAAAATGGGCATTGCTATAATTAATATCCTCAGTTCTTGGAGAGGATATAAAAGGCTGATTTTCTCCAAAACCTCAAACAAAAGGCAAGATCAGATACTTTGATTATTAACATTGCTTCTTACATTATCTGCACCCTCCTGCTGTGGTAAACTGTAGCTCCTTTTGGGATTCTTAAATCACACAAAGGGAGCTAGGCAAGTAGAAATTAGAAGAAATAAACCCATGCTGAAAATCGTTCTGGATTGTGCTTAACTCCGGGGTGACTCTGGTTATAGAAAAGGGAGGAAACTGCTTTAGGCTCATATTGCACCTTGCACTGGTGGCATCTCTGTGGGCTTGGAATTGCCACTTGAACTGGATAAGCAGACACTGATACTACCTTTTGCACCTGCCCCAGTTGAAAAGGAGACTTTCACGATGGTCATTTAAATGCAATTCCTTGGAAAAATCCAGAGTAGGAATGTGCAGAATGTCAAACAGTTGCTGGATGTTCAAGGTTTGGGGAGAAACAAGGGAGTTTCCTCACCAGGATGATTGGAAGAGTATCACTCACAATGGAAAAAGGAGTTCTGCTTTTTGAAGCAAAGGGATGCCAAGGTAGATTTTTAGGGAGTTTCAGTTTACCTGTGTGACTGATACACTTCGGGAATGAGCTCTGAGTGTGTCATGCAATGTCATCAACGTAACACAGCTGTGGTTCATACTGGTCCTTTAAAGAACTGCTGGAGATAAGCGGTAATGTTCTGTTGGTGTTATTGTTTTAGCAGTGAAAACATTTGTGACCGCTCTGTATATACAGTCCCAGAGCCTGAATCACCACAGCATTTGTCTGGGTTTGTTTTGGCACCAGTTTAAATGTTCTGGTCTACAGCATTTGTTTATTTGCTTAACTCTTGTCCTAAACTTCCCAAAGACACCACCAATTTCCATTCAGTCACTCGGTTGCTATTCTGAAAACCAGCAGCACTGGGGACTCGGGGAATATGGGATCAGGGAAAATCTCCATGGATTTCTTTTAGTCCTTGTTGCCACCCCAAGCCACTGTGACAAGTCATCTCACAGGCTGGGACTGAGTATTCAAAGTCAGCCGGAATTTTGCTCTGGGACATCCTTACACACTCTACTGAATTCTCTAAAAAGAGACAAAGATGGGCTTAGAGTCCAAAATCAGAAAGATGTATTAAAAATAAACCCAGAAATTATTTTAATTAGATCCCCAGCTGAAATCCCGACAGTGGTGACAGTGTTCCAGAACCCCCAGTGAGCTGATTGCTGCTGGATACCATACAGCAGCTCACCCAAAAGATGCCTGCAAGTGGCATTTCCAGCACCTGTTGCTGCTTTTCTTCGGGGCAGCTTTACTGGTTTCGAGTTCAATTTCCTTCCCCGGTGCACGTTGGAGGAAGTTCTGCCTCAGGGGAAAAGAAAATTCTTCCCTGCTTTTTCCCCATGATGCCGGCAAACATCTGTTTTATGTGCTGTTCCATAAGCTGCTTTATAATCTGATCTGATTTGCCACTCAAAAGTGCTTTTTTTCAAGGTGCATCTAAAGAGCTGCTGATGATTTTTATCTCTTCTTTACCACAATTTTGCTTAAAGCCATTTGTAATTTCTCCTGCGAGAGAGGAAAATCTGATGCTATGGTTCTCATCCCTGAAGTCAGGCTTGTGTCAGCCTTTCCATTATATAAACCCTTATTTTGAAGAGTTTCAAATTCAGCTATAAAAATTCAGTCTACACTGGAAACTGGCAAATTAAGTCTTTGCATGGAATGTTTCTTTCAATAAATTTTTTTTTTAAAATTGCGTTCAGGTGCCTTTATGCTTCTTAAGCCCTTGACAGACCTGTCAGGCAACACTTAGAATGCTCTTGCTGTGCTTCCGAGGTCAATTTTCAAAGATGCTGAGTGCTTTTATCTCTGTTTGCTGCAATTGCTCAACTTTCAATTTTCAATGTTTTTCTAAAATATTTTGCTTTTCAGTTTTTTGTTTTTACTGGATTGGTCCTCTTAGAACAGTTTAGAAAATGCTACATTAACAATGCACATTTACTTCTTATTCACTTCTCTTCCTATGCTATTCTTTAATAAAAAAGTTCAGGATTCTTTGTGTTGTGCTGTTCCAACTATGGCCCTTAATTCCTACAGGAAAGTGGGACAGGAATAGTTTAATAGGCTCATGTGTTTTTATGATGAAGAGCTCTTACTGCAGCCTTGTCTGCTGCCACATTTCACCCAGTAATTCCTTCCCCAGTGAAATGTGAAGGGCAGGAGGGATAATGCCTCAAGGTGCTGACCTCATTGTTCTGGGAGATCAAAAATCAGTGGGGGTCAGATGTTGAGGGGGGTTTTACTCTGTTGCCAGGCAGAAAAGTCACTGGGGATTTATGTGCAAGAAGTGGGGACTTCTGCATCAATTGTGATAATTGATTTATATATATATATGTGTGTGCATATGTGTGTATATTCTTCTCTATTGGATTTCTGCCTTGGTTAGTGATGTCAAAGTTGAAAAAAATTTCTTAAAACATGACCTTTATTTTATCTTTTTTTCTGTACCCAAAGCTGATATTTCCATGTTAAGTGGAGATGATATTTTGCACAGAAAGACGCGGAATCACTTGTAGATGAAAGAGACAAACCGTGAAATTACCCCTGCAAACGGGCCTAACGCCAGAGGAGCGTAGGTTGCAATTCAGTGAGCATTTAAGTATCTGCTGAAGTTTATCCCTTTCCACCAGAGGACTTACATGGGCTTAACTTTAAGTATGTGCTTCCATCCCACTGAAATCACACGGGCACTGCTGTGGCGAGTGTGAATTCCTCAAACCCATAGTGGCACCGCTGACAGAGCCCGGGCTTTGCAATGTTAATACACATTACAGCAGTGTCACCTACAGTAACACAGGTGTGTACTTGCAGTCCCCACAGAACTCCTCTGTGGTGGATGTTCACCTTTGTACTAAACCTGCTTTTAATGACAAAATCTGACGTTCTTCATGCTCCCCTCCATTTCAGGTCTGTCCCCACCTGCTTTGCTGTTTCGAAGCTGGACTGTTTGTTTGCTTTAAAGAAAACTTCTCCTGAAATCACAGAATTGCAAGGTGGTTTTGATAATGCGCCAGTTTTAATTCAAGAACTCAGTTGGCTCTGAACTTTGGGTACTGAACTCCAGAACTTTTAACCTGATAAAATTCCCAAAATAATTGGACTTGGATTCTTCACAGGGAACAACTAACATAAACCTATCTCTGTGGCAGTATAGCCATAGGGCTTTCATGTTGTTATAAATATCAGTGATAAATCTCACTTCTTAATTGAAAACTATTCTTTTTTCTCCAGTGCAATGCTGTTTTTATCCTTGAAGTTTTATATTTCTTTCTTCTGCTAATCTGCATCTTCTCCCTGGCAATATCCCTGCCTTCTACTGTACTTCAAACAATCTGGCAACTAAACGAGTGTTTGAAGCAGATTTAATTACATTAGCAAGAGATGCCAATTAGATATTTGTGGAAGGATTTTGCTGGAGCTGTTTCTCGAGTAGCTGAACAAGGCACGCTGGCCCTTGGTCACTGCACTCCTGCCAGATGGACAGTAATGTAAACTGAATCCCTTCCTGCAGCCACTCCACACAAACAGTGCATGTGCTTTCATTCGAATGGCCTCTTGTTGCAGTCATTTAAACAGATGAACTCCTGAGAAATGCCCTAATTTACTTGTGTTTTGCCTTTGTTTTTACATGAAGCCTTGGCAGACTGACCAGTGTTTGAGATGAAAATTGGATAACTCAGAGCAAAGGACAGGAGGCCAGTTTGCTTAAATTCTCTTCCAGCTATTCTCTAGTGACAATATATCAAAAATTATGTTTATTCAAGTTAGACAAAGATAATGAGCTAGGACAGTTCTCAGGAAGGCAAAGATGATTGATTTCCTACTTTATTTCTAGTTTTTATGCAATGAGTTTCAAGAATGGGATTCAAAGTTTGGTGTAACATCCATTCAGGCTGTCAAACGATAATGGTCTGATCCCAATAATGGCTTTTCTCCTAGTAATTCCCACTAAATCCCACTCTACAACCCTAAGGGCTAAAGAATATTCAGCAGCTGTACAAAATTCAGCTTTCAGGAGGCAGGTTATGAATTTCTCAGACTGTCTGTGGGTGCCTCTTTATGAAATCTTTTACCTCAAGCAATCACGATACTGTTATTGAAGTAAGTCAGGGCAGCCTCTCCGTGGCTTCACTATACTGGCATAGTTCAATTTTAAATATTGGTATGGCTTTAAAGGTGCTCGGAGTCATATCAGAGTTAATGAATAAGCATTTTAGCAACTGGTACGAAACCTACAGAGGGGGGAGACCTTTATGTGTGCTACATTAGGTGCTGCTGTCATTCCTTGGCCATGGAAAGTTTGTGTTTGGACTTGTGCACTGCAAGAACCAAGAGATGTGCAGGGAGGCACGAAGCAGGGTGGGAGGGGGTTATATAAATAGTGGCAGCTTCAGCGGGTCCTTTGCTCTACTGTCGGCTGGAGTCAGCCTTTCTCATCCCTGCTCCTTCGGCAATATCCTGCCGAGAGCCACACTATTGTGTGGCAGGGGCTGTTGCTATGGGAACAGTCATATCTTTAGTAGTGCCTTTCAGCTGAAAGGCTCCGTGTCTCTAATGAGCGCTGCCGGAGCCTCACCCACCTGTGAGGCAGGGCAGGGCTCCACAGGTAGGGGGAAGAGGCAGCCGGGGCTGAAGGGTTTCCCTAAATCCACAGGGAACGCTCCTCCTGGAGTGCAGTCCCCGTCTCTTGGCTCCAGCCCTTGTGAGCACCCTCTCCCTGCAAATGCGAGCTAATCTGCAGGTCAGTGGGTGACCTCATGGCTAATAATGCCTTTTATTGCTGATCACTCGACTTTTTTAAAAGTAAGAGTAATAACAATAAAGTTAAATATGGGGTTTTGTCTGCATTGACGGTTCGTTTCTCTTTACAGAAATGTGAGAGCAGAGGAAGTCTTCTAATGAGACAAGAGAAATCCTCAGGTATGTTATTATTGGATTGGTACTATCCTCTCACCCTTTTCTGACTTGAAGTTACTTCATCTGTGTTGATAATTCTCCTTTTGCTTGCCAGTTCTAATCCAATGTATATAATTAGTGCTTGCACAACCCCCTGTTTCCTACAGTTCTTCATTCCCTGTGTGCACTGCCTGGTATTTCTGGTACAGCCAGAATGCATCACAACACCTCTGGCAACGCAATCCATGCTAATAGGTTGGTCTACATGCTCTACATATCTTATTTGAGAAGAGCTTATCCAAAGCCAGGCTCACATGATACATGACTGAGAAACCTGTGTTGGTGTTATATTTTGTTATTGTCAAGAGAATGTGTTTAATTTTTAAGCTGAATTCCTGTCATGCTGCCTCAATTCCTTTTTCCAAAAAGAGCTGCTTGAATTTGCTCACAACTAGGAATAACAGTACTATAGAGGTCACTTCATGCTCTTATAGAAATGATTCCTGAAAACACCCCCGAAACTCCAACTACGTTGGCAGCTCGGGGGTGAAATGAATCCAAAACATAGCAAGAACCACTTCCAAAGCAGCATTTTGGCTGGAACCCAAGGAATCTGTCAGCTCTTCTGTCCTCCCGGCACTGACTTAAAACAGAAAATTGAGAGGATACTAAGGAGTGGGAAAGTGACAATTTTATCTGGAGTGTTGTGGCCAAATTCTGAGGACAGCGTGTAAATGTCTGTAGAGGGAGGGAAAAAGACCTCGCTTCGGAATGACCTCATTCAGAAGAAATGCAAGGGCCATATGTTCCTTTGGCCTGTGTTTGATGCTATAGACTCTAAGATACATGCAAGGAGGAGGAGGGGGGTGGCTCCTCTGTTCTGGAGGAAGAAGCATATAATGAAGTAGCTGTAAGTCTGCGTCTCGATTTGTTCACGCTAGTTTTAATCTGCTCCAGAGGTTCCCTGGGATGTAAAACATCATTCTAGCTAGAAAAATGGACATATCCTATACAAACAGCTTACTGTTCTCCCTCTGCCAACCACAGACCATCCTATATACAGCAAGCAAAGGCCAAGGCAGATTTGCCCTTCTATAAGCCTGGAAAACAGTGGCAAAACAAATTAATGATCCCACAACATTGGGAGGTTGGGTTAAAGTTTTTCCCACTGATTCTGCCATCACCCTTAATGAGTTACAGGAATATAATTTGTGATGTAATTTTTTTTCCCCCTTTGAGTTTAAATCCAACTACTATGAAAACAACGATAAGTGGAATGCAAATTCGGTTCCAAAATATTCCCCTAATACGGGAAAGGCCTCTATTGCTGTTCCCTGTTTAAAATGAAGTGGCTTGCCCAGAAGCAGGGCTGTCGAGGGGCTCCCACCCGGAGCACATCGGCCTTGGTTAGTGCCGGCGCTGCCCGGGGAGGGAGGTGCAGCACTCAGAGCCCGGCAGCTCCACTCACCCGCAGGGGTTTCTGAACCGTCCCGGGAAAGGTGCCCTGCAACCTCAGCTCAAAAGTGAGTGCCAGGAGGGAAGCTGGGAGGTGTTGCCCAAGCCTTTGTAGCAGGGAAATGCAGCCCGGGGCCACACATGCTGTGAATGGGGTTGTGCCACTTCATCAGGGCAGCTTTGATGCCACCTTCTGAACGTGGCTGTCATCGTTCCTTTCAGAAAAACCAGCCCACAACATAAACACTGCTCTCTACCTTAGGATGTGCCAAGGCTTGTCGTGTTGTAGTACCAGAATGTTTTCTTTGAATTTACTGCTTCATTTTCTTTGCTTCTTACCTCTTCATCATTTTTTTCCCCCCTTCCCCCTCCCTGTTAGAGGCTGTGTGTTATTTTGAGAGGTAGTTGATCTGAATTTCTTTTAACGGTTTTGGTATTTCCTTGACAAAATATGAATTCATAATATATGGACTTCTCTCTGTCTTGTTTTGAAAATTGCTTTGGGCATAGGAAAGGTGTAATGAAAACCTAATTCATACATTTTAAAAATAATAGCATCTCTGGTTATTTTTATAGGATTTCCAAATTCATTCTTTTTTTCCCCCCTCGGAGAGTAAAACAAATGAGAATCTTTGTCATAAAAGATTCCTCTGAAGCACTATAGCAATTTTGATAAGCAACCAAATCTGCCCTTTGGGTTTTCTTCTTGCTGTCAATTCTCTTCACAGTTCCTGGTAAAACACACCACCATCTTTCCTTTGCAATTCCAGGTCATGTTCAAGCAGTCTAGTAATACAGTATCTGCACATGTGTCCTCACCCCTGCACTCTCACACCCATGTTCCAGGCAGTCTGGAATGAAAGAAATCCAGGGAGGAACTCCTCAAATGCTGCTTTGGAAAATAAGAGCCTTCACATATTCAGCCTAAATGAGGTTTTCCGTAGCAGAGCACATGTGGTGTTTATGAATGCACTTTGTGTCATGTATTTAGCAGTGTCCCTTCCACCCAAGCTTTCATTGTGTATCAACAGGTAGAGCCCTGAACTGCCTCATAGTTCGTGGAGAAATTCACTGTGCTGGTAGGAAGTGACTGCTGTGAAGAGTCTCCCTTTGCAGCTGTCTCCTTCCTTACCATGTGCTTTTAAGTTTCCATTTGAGGCCAGTTGTAGTTTCAAACATACAGAATGTGACTGGCAGAGCCACCTAGTCTTTTTCCTTCTCTTCCCCCCCTCAAAAACCAATGTGATCACTAGTAGGTTTGTTAAGGGCTGTTCAGGTCCTAAGTGGCCAAGACCCCTTGTCCCAAATGGGAGTGAGGGGTCACTGCTCAGGAAGTACCTTGTATATCCAGAATAATGCCATGGCTCTATGCCTGTGCCAAAGGATTAGGGCAACCCGAATCAAAAAAGAGATGATCCTTCTTCCAAAAATATCTCCTCTAGGTCAGGGGTCCCTGTGCTGCAGCCCACCCATGGCAAACCACAGGGTTTAGGATTGCTGTAACCCACTGGGGCTCACACAGCACATTAAATGACATTAATTAACATTTGACACAGCAAAGAGAATGCTCCATGTGGATGAATTTGGTCTGTTCCACTTCTTTTGCTTCCCCTTGAACGTGGAAAGCAATTTCTTGTGTTTCCAGCAGAATCCCCAACCAGTTTTTAACACATGGCAGTACCAACCAGGACCACTGATTTTTTTCCTCTAGAGGCCCAGAAAACACTGTAATTCTATATTCATTGACTAACTCATCTGGCAAACTGAAAGGCTCTCATTGTTTTCAGAAATTGAATTTGGATCAACTCAAAACTTCCTTTCTGTTATAATTGATCCTTATGTAGTGATTAAACCTTTTTTTTTTTTTTTTTTTAATCTTAACAGTCTCTTAGCTTCTGAACATTCTTATGGCTCTTTTCTGTCATTAGCCATGCATTTTCCATAAATCTTGTCTGGTTGCCAAGTTATTATTTTAGTCCATGAACATAACTTCTTCTTAGGAAAGCTGCCTTTTCCTCTTTTCCTTTTGGTTTGCACACCTGTTTGCCTTGTGTCACATTCGAGCATCAGAACGAGGTGCCGAATTTGTTCTTCCTTCTCGCGTGATGCAACTAATCATTTCCAATCATTATTTCATTCCTGAAATATTTTAAAAGTAGGAAATAACTGAGATTTCTTCCACATGTTTGGTTGGTTTTTTTTTTTTAACAGCATGTGTGTGAACAAAAGGATTCACATGGTGCCACTTACTTGTAGTGTTGTAGTATCTAATGGCCGTCTGTGATGCAAGACATCTCTGAGTGGATGTGAACCCCTAAACCCCAGCCCAGGTTTATCAGCCACATCCTTTCCTTCGGTAAGCCTGGCCTGCAGACACTCTAAAAGGACGCGGTGGGGGGGGGAGAAGAGGGGGGAACATGCCTTCCCTTTGCACTTTTTTTTTGCATTCCTTGCCTTCTTACCTTTGCCAAATATGGTCTCCAAGCCTATGCCTGTGTTTGGAAAAGCAGAGAGGGATCACGCTGAAAGGGTTTGGGTCTGCCAGAAAAGGGGATTACAAGGGTAAGGCTGAGGATATCCAATATTTACCTCAGCCTGTGTTCTATAATGCTGCACCCGTAAGGGAGCAGAGCAAAGTGGGACCTGGCCTGTTCTAATTAGGCAGCACTAGCTGGGTCTTTCCTAGCTGGACCTTTTCTCCTATTACCTGCTTTCCTTTTTATCAAGCCATTTTGTGAGAGGTCTGTGTTGCACTGTGGCTGCTGGCAGTGGGTTTGGTGATTCGAAGGCAGGTTCTGCAGTTGGTTGTCACCTCATATTGCTCCGTACTGTGAAATGACAGCTGTCCCTGACCCGCCGGCAGTTCGGTGCTGGTGCTGAGGAGGCACCATTTCCACTTGTGCCAGAAACAGCGGGCGTGTTTTACTCGCCTCACACGAGCAGCGGGACTGGTTGCGGTGGGAATTTTGAGTGGGAATGTTGGGGGGTGTGTGCAGCATCAGGGCCACAGCCAGCGCGGGGTAGAGCAGATCGTGCAGAACACAGCTCCGGTTTTATTGCGCTCCCATGTACCGTGAGGAGCCAGCACGGAGAAGGTGTTTCCAAATGCCTCGGGGCAGCGCTCACATGCCGTGAAAACCCTGATTACACTGACAGACTTAGCCCGGGGTTACATCTGTGCTGAATTACACCAACTTGCTACATTGCTGCTAATCAGAAATGTGCTTTCTGACTGCAGCGCTGCTTCTGCTTCCCTCTCTGCCGATGGGACACCAAGGAGGTTGCATTGGTGGATTATATTCCATAGAAGCTGTAATGGGTTTCTGTAAGGATTCCTACAGAATTGCTTGTATAGCATTTACAGCCTGTGTTAACGATGACTATAAAGTTGTTTGTCTTCATGGAATTAGATGTATCCATAAGGCATTTTCCAGGCCAGCTATGCTGAGGCAATAAAGCAAATTTTGCCAGCATTACTCACCGCAGTAATTCCCAAATAATTAGTCATAGTAGGTAATAGATGTGTGATGTGTCCCAGCCGTAAACCGGGATATGGATGTCAAACACAGCGGCTGCTTTGGAAATGCAACCCCAGAAATCCAATGGCTCGAGTTCAGTAAGGAGCCAGCTTCACCCTTGCCTGTTCACAGATCCTCTGGTGGAGCTTTTCTTCCCCTCCTAGTGTAAGGGAAAATAGACCTTGCTTAAGTGGGTTTCCCAGTTTTTCACCTTAAGTTGGTTATTTGTTGCTAAGAAGCAGTAATTTAGATGCAAGCTTGTTTTGTTTTCCCTCTCTTTACAGAGAGGAATGTCAGTGCTTAAAAGCAGGGATATGGGTGGGGTTTCCCCCCCCCAGTTTTACCTTCTGGCTGACGTTCTTCTGTCCTGGCATTAAAAACTTCCCAGGGTGTAGTTCAGCCTGTAAAGTGTTGCACATAGTGCTCGCAGTGTTTGGTGAATGTTACATGCGTAGGAAATTTACTGTCGGAAAATAAATCATCCTGAACCGATTCCAAAAGCATTCAGCAAGTGTGTGTGTGTGTGTGTTTGTGCTTGGGTTTTGCCTGTGTGAGTTTGGGGTTTGTATCCATAAACTGGTGCTCTGTTGCCATGGAAACAGCCATACTCATACATATCCTAAAATCGGTTCAGTACATGATATTACAGCCGTCTGCATCAGTGCTCTTTACATTTGCTTCCTGGAGAATTTCTAAAACATATAAATATGCCCTTAAGGAAATCTCTATGATCAGTGCAACAACAGAGAAAGGAGACAGATTGCTTGAAGCACAGTGTGTCATGCAGCAATTTCCAAGGGGCTAATCATATTAACAGAGAAAACACTGGTGCCAGTTTTACTTTAACTAGTAAAGTTTTATTGAGTGCTACTGTCCCTAGCTGCTGCCCTTAACTTCATCTGATTACTAAACCATCTACGCTTTGGAACTGGTTTTATAGTTTGCTCTTCTTATAGGGGAACAGCTGGCAAAAAGAAAAATCATTAAATGCCAACACTTAAAATACAAAAAGTGGAAAAAAGATCATAAATATAAACCCCAAAATATTGGTTTTCTTAAATCTGTGGTAATGACCTCATAAGTTATCCAAAATGCAAAATAACCTGAATCTCTGAGGCTCCCCTGAGTGTTATGAAAGTCAGTGGAATAAGCTCGGTCTCTGTGAAATCCCACTGGGAAAATCATCCTTCTAGCTGATCCTGTTCTAGAGCCAAGGATAAATTGGGTTTGAACAGCCATCCTCGTTGCTTCTTCTGTGCATCAGGACAGAACAATTCCCAAGGTGTAATTGGCTGTGGCACAGATAAACAATGTGGGGCAAAAACATTCGGGGATCTCAGTTTTATGGTGTTGCCAGACAAAACCTCTGAAGGTCCTTTCCAGCCCGAAGGCAGACACACCATGTCCCTGCTACCCTGCTTTCTGTGCTTTTTTGGATGGAATCTTTGTTGTATTAGGCAAATGACAGAGCTCCAGGAGCCTAATTGGTGACTAATGTCTCTTTGCAAGGTGTAGAGGTGACTCAGAGAGAACTCATGGCACACAATATTTGGGGTCCTGTAGTTAAAAAGTGACCTCATGGAGCGTTTAATCCATTTTAACATTTGGAGCTGCAGCTCCCCCAGAATACCTTTTCTTGTGCATCCCCAAGCACACAGCATTCTGTGTGAGATGCATTGGGATTCTGTGGCATGCCAGAGGTGAAGAGAAAGTGCTGTAGTTTGGAAATCGTTGGAATTACACATGCAAACCCTCAACAACTGTATGTTCAGTGATATAGGAGTCTCCACCGGCCGTGTATTACTTGTTTCTGTGAGTTAGATCCAGCCTCGCACACTTAAATCTTTCTTTTCCCAAAATTTTACCCCCGGGACTCTTTTCCTCACTATTATGCTGTACATTGGAAGCAGCAGAGCAGGATCAAGGCCGCAGATCAAAGTCTGACCAGCACAATACCTTCCACTTGAGAGTTAATGCATCCACAGTATTAGTCATAAAACATGGAAAGGACCCAAGTTTCCTGTTCCATGCCTCCAAGCATGTCCAAGTTACTGTATCCCTGGAATGAGGACCATGGGATATTTGTTTGGTGTATTTGAAACGAGCCATCTCGGCGCAGGACTGAGGATTTGGTATTTATTGTTAATGATTGTGAGAGCTGTGCTCTACCCAAAGGTTAGTCCGGTTTGCTGTACACCAAAAACTGAGAATTAATGTCTTCTTCAGGCTGGTTGAACCCAGGCAAGAGAGAAACAGGAGCTGGTTACAGGCAGGGCCATTCTGGAAGAGACCTCCTAGGTTTTTGGCTCCAGGTTTCTGACACAGCGGGGAATCGCCTCCTCAAGCCCCATTTATACAGTTGCCAAGCCCATCTTTAATCAGCGACAGCCTGTGCTTTGAGCAAACATAGTCCCCTTTGATTTTCTGAGAGCGACTTGTGTGGTTTGCCTCTGCACTGGCTGGTTTTTGCACATGAGCTTGAGCATCCCAATTATAAATCAAAGAACTGATTTTAGTCCCTGCATTCTGCTAGTTAAATCAAAATACATTAGTTATGTTCAATAAATCCATGTTTAAGGCTTGCCTTTTTTAGCTCAGGTCACTTAGTGAATTACAGCATTTCTACTTTCCTCCATGATTTTTCTAAATGTGGTATTTTGCTTCCATGTAAAACAGGTGTGTCCATTTTTATCATTGATGTTGGCTGTCAGATTTAGTTTGTGTCTCTAAATGTTTCTATTAAGAGAACTCCACAGAGAGGAATACAAGCAGAGGGTGAAACACAGCTAAATACATCTAATGCAGCAGCTGGGCTGCTGGCTTTAACAATTTTATCACCACCTCAAAATTTACTTATGGGCTCAAACCTGAGCGTGAGTGAAGAAGGAAATGTGACTTGAGGTTATTTGTGGCAAAAATGTGGATGTGTTCTTGCTTTTTTTCTTAAAAACTTGAAAATACAATGCATTGAATCCTCAAAATTCAGGAGAGTTATAGGACCCAAGTGTGTTAAACAGAAATATGCTTTAAAATCCCATGAAAATTAGGTGCCTGACCCATGATCCTGAGGAAATATTATAAATGGTTATAAATACATTTATAATTGTTTGCTTTAGAGACAGTATTAGAAAGGATTTTTCATAGTGATAGAAAGAGAGCTTGTATTTTAACATCCCTTCTTCCAGAAACTGAAAGATGGATACAGCTTTAATAGACATATAAAGAGTCATTGCTATAGTCAGAAAAAGGGGCAGCATATTCATTCTCAGTTGGAATTCTATTGCACAAAATATGAGTTATGCTTTTAATTTATGGCAATTGTAGTGGAGGAAGTTTAGACCTTACATGCTGTTACTGTGTCCAAAATCCTGAGGGTTTATGGCAGCAGGAGTTCTTGCCCATATAGTCTGGGTGAAAGAACCTGTGCAATAAAGGTCATCAAAAGTTAGCAGAAACAGCTATTGTTTTACCCATCTTACATATATGTGTTAAAAGTGTCTGTGTGTGTGTATATATATACATATATACACACATACAAACATTGACCTACCAGCAGCTGCAAATTATTTCAGCTTTAAGAGCAGATTTTGCCAAATACATGCAGTTAAAGTCCATTCCCAGGAAAGAAACCTAAGTTATAGATCAAATAACTCAAGACTTGTAGGCTGATACTGAAGCTTCTGACACCCAGTTGAGGAAAGGAGTTTCTTGGGACTTTTTCTTCTTTTTTTCTGCTGTGTGTGGTGATAGTTTCTATTTCAGAGCAGTTTTAAGGCCCATCTTTGGGGAACAGAGAAAACTGAAGGAGTAAAATTCCCTCTAAGCTCTGGCAATGACTTTAGCAACTGCAGAATCACAATGCTGCAGTGGCTTGTGCCATTCCAAGGGCTTCATCCGTAGCTCACCAGAGCTCTGTGGCTACGTATCCATGACAATCCATGGATGTCAGTGGATGTCACTCCAAGCTTTTTCTGGACTAGTAAGCCATTCCTTAGCCAAAACGTGTTCCTCCTGTTGGTAGGCACTGTGTAACAGTGTCTTTGGTTGCACACTCCACAGTAAGGTGTTCTTCCCCAGGCTGGGTTTGGGAAGGTGCCTGGAGCTGCCGGCACACCTCCACCTGCTCACAAGGGGAATCCTCGCAGCATTTCAACACTCATGCAGCCTGTAGCACCAACCCGGGTATTTATTGTGAGCTCTGATGAAATAACAAAGAAACAGGAGCAGCCTGTTCTCTCCTGAGCACTTGTAGAAGAAAAGGAAACGTTGGCTCTGTAGAAACACACACAGACCTCTAACAACGCGTTCTTTGACCGCTCTGCCCGTGCCTTTCCCTGCGCTGGGAGAGGCATTCGCTTCCCTACATAACGTGCAGCGCCGCAAAACTCATTAGGCAGCATAAAAGTATTACTGTTCAGTGCCTAAAGAGATTTGTCCCTGGTGGGGCCGAGCGTAATGATACTGTCAGTAGGCCAGAGCTGGCAACGGAGCACCCGCACGGGTAATTCATCCCAAACGGGAAAGCGAGGAGACAGGAGGTTTTCATTTCAGCGTGGTGAAGGAAACGTGAACCCACCTGGGAGAGCAGCTTGACTTTATTGCAGGGCTGTGTCTGTCTAAAGCCTTCCTGCAGGAGCTGGGTCTTGTACAGTGCCGCCTGCTTGGGAAGGGGATGGAGGAATGAGGAGTTATGAGAACTGGTGGGCGCTGAGGTGAGAGAGAGTAGGATAGCAGAGCGTGTTGATGAGTCTCAACTTTGTTGTTATAGCAAAGCTTTACTTTGGTGATCTTCCTGAAAAAGGCTTCGAGTTGCCTTTTTGTCCGCAGTGTTTGGTTCCTGGTGGGGATGTTTCACAGGGCTTGGGTGTAATTGAAAAGACAGCGCGCTGCGAGCCATTGAACATGCCTGACAGGAATTCGGAAGGGGGAATCGGCGGGGCTTCGTGCGCAAGCCCGGGACGGTGCCGGGGCCGCTAATCCGAGCAGTGGTTTGTGTGATATCACCAGAGCAGAACGCTGGGAAGGGTTCTCAGAAAATTCTTAATTCATGACGTTTTCAGTTTGGGCAAGCACGGGATGGTGTTTTCACAAATCCTGGCAGCCCTCCAGGCCCAGCTGAAACCCTGTCTAATGTGTGGAGCTGCTGGCTTGGAGAATGCTCACAGATTCCCAGAGGAGCTCAGAAACCCTCTACCTGCAGCGTTTCGGTTCCTTGTTATTACTTACACTGTAACAGTGCCCTCAGGCTCTAATTTCCATGACATTCCTCCTATGGAGTGTTTGGGCTGGGACTTATTGGCCTCTGCAGAATCCGAGAGGTTGAGTTTTATGCTTTTTAATTACCCTTTGAACTTAATCAGCAGATTTTGATTGTCCTGGTGTTCAGAACATGCTGCTGCCTACAGCTTTTACATTTCTGTGTGATTCAGTGTTCCCCTGAATTCCATTCTGGCCAGCTTTTGCAGTATAGTTTGATAAATGTGTTCTTTTTCTTCCTTACCTTTTGGTTCCTTAGCAACACTTATTTTTTGCCGAATTAGTTATCCCTTTACCTGGCGCTCTATGACACAAAATACATACTGACCACTGCATATTTGAACACTGTAAGTGATTTTAGTGGATTAAGGGGATTTTTTCTTAAAGAATGTAAAAGTGGTTAAATGTCATTGATCTGTGTAGCTGCTCTAGTAATTTGGGAAAAATGGATGATTCCAACCTAGATCCTAGAGAAAAATGCCTGCAGCAAAAAATTCACATGCAAGCATTATCCACATGAAGCAATAGACTTGGCAGCACAAGGCAGGAGAAGGGTTTTCTAAGGCAGTAACTCCTGTCCACCAAGGGGTCCCTCTCTCTCCACTGGGCTGTAAGCTGGGGGCTCACAAGTCTGTGTCTGCACAGCAGCTTTAATGAAGTTTATTTGCAGATGAAGAGATCATTTCTGCTGAAGACCTTTCTAAGGAGTAATAGAGCTTAATTCATAAAAATGGGAATTATAAAGTGAGGAAACTCATCCCCCCCAAATAACATACATTTCCATGTTCATGACAAATACCATTTCTTTTGAAATGTACTGTATTCACATATGCTTAGGTGTGTGATTCCAATATCAAAAAGAGATTTATAGCATGTGTGTCTCCTTTAAAGCCTTGTGTGTTGTTTTTGTTGTTTTTTTTTTTCTCTTTTAACATATTCTATCTCTTACTGTGTGTTTTGGTTATGTGTGCCAGCAGAGAGTTTAGAAATGGGTGAGGAATACCAGTAGTTGCCCCATGGACAGCACCGTATCAAATTCAGGCTAGAAATAAAATCCAGACATTTCAGCGATGGTGGTTAACAACAGAAATAGTGCGTCAAGCTCTGTAATCATAATTTTTAAATGAAGTCTGTGCTCATTTCTAGAACACTTGCTCAGATGTTCACAAAAGCATTCATTCAGGGAAGTTCTGTACTCCCCGTGACTTGAGCTGCTACACAGATGATCATGGTGGGCTCTTCCAGCTTTAAAATCTGTAACTAAATCGAATTCTTACTGTCTTCACTAAGTGCTGCTGTCACTACTTTGAAAGTCTCACTATTAAACTCATTCACAGTAAGAAAAGCAAATGAAGGTTCTTACAGTATGTACTTGCAAAAATAGAACCTACTGTTTCTCTTGTGCTATCAAATAAACAGTATTATAATATCTGTATATATTAGCAGTATAGCAAGGAAATATGTGTCTTGAAAAGAAATGGCTTTAATTTTTCTATTAATACACTTCTTGACAACTTAACTAGAATATGAAACAATTTCTGGGTGAGGCGATAATAAATCTACTTTAACTTTCCAGTATTCTTTCTTTTAAGAGCGGGAGAGCATCATGGTTCTTCATAACTTCCTAGTTCTGGGGCAGGAGATATGTGCTGACCTGTCGTGCCAGACAGGGACAAAAGGGCTGCAGAGCAATCCAGCAGGTAGTGTGTTTAAAACAAAAAGGAGGCCGTATTTCTCACGGTGCGTCAGCCAAATTGGTGTAGGATCAAAAACATGAGCAGGTTTGCTAGAAAACCGTAGAATTTCCCTTTCAGTTATTGATTGTGACACAATAAACTCAGGAAATCCCCAACCTGCCGGTTGCTGGAAGGGACCCATTTCTCAGACAAGAGGCATTTGTTACGGCTCCAGGCAGATAAGGAATACGCCGGATCAAGCTTGATTGCTTTTTCCAGTGCATGCAGAAGGAATGCAGTCGCAGTTTGTCTGATTTCACTGGTTGGTTCTGCCTTTGAGCTTAGTCCTGCTGTTTGGTTTGTGCATAGCTCCGATTACTGAGCCACAGAGATGACATTTATGATCCATTACCTAACGCTTTTCTACAGCAATGGCATTCTAGCAGTTCATAATTCTGAGCTAGAAATGAGCTGAACGAAATGGCCCAGGCAAAGGTGAAGGAGTGAGGTGTTGGGGTAAGTGTGGGGGGGGTTTTCTGTGGAGGGAGAGACTGGGTGTTTGGGATTGTACTGTTGGGCTTTTCTTTTCCTTTTTTTTAAAAAAAAAATCAATCATAAGATACGATTAAAACTTATCACCAAAGTAATCTCTGACATGACAATCTGTAAAGTTCTATTGGCATGACCTGAAGCTTGTATTTGGTGTAGTAGTGTCATCTAGATGTCATTTCTAGTATTTAGTAACTATTTAAAACATCCTGAGCTTTACAAGCACTTCACTAGCATTCTTCCATCTGCAGGCCAAGCACCATTCCCAGTTGAAAGCATCCCTCCCATTAAGGCTCCTTGGAAAAGGGACAGCCTTGTGTCAGCTGCGCACCCGTAACCTTGACATCAAATCCTCCACAAGGCCAAAAGAAATACTTAGAATTCTATTTTTCTACAGTTATACCCTTTTGACCAATATATATTTTCAGCTTTACTGTTGTATGGAAAAAAGAATGTCCTGTTGTATGACAGCCAGGCAGTTGGTAAAACACTTGCAGCAGGACATGCTTACATCCCTTATAACCTAGGGAAGTTTTGTTCTGGACAAAGATTTCTCTTCCATTGTAAAACCGAAGTGATTTTGAAAAGGTAATACATCTTCCATCTTGTTTAAACTGCCTAGATTTATGTTGCATTATAAGCTCCTGCCTGATTCTCTTGCTCTGGTCTTCTTAACTGCACTAACATGAAGGTAAGTTTTAAACAAGGTGACCTTGTTTGTAAAAACCTTTGATTTAGGAACAAATGAAACTGTTCCTTCTGTACAATTTGTGACAGTACTGGAGATCGTAGCTGAGAAAGAGATTTTAAACAATAACATGCCAAAGCTTCAAAGCAGTAACATGCTGATGGCTGTGGCAGCCTCTAAAGTTGTCTGTAAACTCTCCAGGTTATTTGGCTCTTCAGAAGCTCAGTAAAGCCAGGAAAATGTGCACACCCCTCCCTCACTAACAGCCAGAGAACGGTGACCCACGTTCAGAGACCCAGCCTAGTGGGAGGTGGCCCTGCCCGTGGCAGGGCAGCACAATCAGATGGGCTCTGAGGTCCCTTCCAACACAAGCACTCTGTGGTTTTGTGACTTTCCCCAGCATCTGCTGCTGAAATGCCCCCTCTCCCCATGGAAGCACACCGGGCAGCCCATCACCCAGCTGCTGGTTCCAGAAGCAGTCATTTCAGTAGGACTGCACACAGCCTTGGTTCTCTTCCATGTGGGACCATAAACCTTGTGTAACTGGGAAATGGGAGACTCCTCCAGGAAGGCAACCGCCAGCTCTACAGCTGTGTTCAGTCGTTGCAGGAACTGACATGAGAGGGATATCTAAGGTCATGTCCCAGATTTCCAGAGCGGTTTTATCGGCATCAGTTGAGTGACTGCATATTTACATCACTGCAGGCAGCTGAGATCAGAATCTGGCCCTTTGCCGATGCAATACGGGAGGGAGTTGAGGAAAGTCTGTGTTAAATATAGAATAAGCTAAGAGCAAAGCTCTGTTTATGTCATCATAAAGCAGGGAGTAAGCCACGGGTGGAATCTGAGCATTCCCAAGCAGCACATCTGTAAATTAATTACCAGAGTCCACCAAAGGAGGCAGAGGGAATGATGTAAGTCCCGTGACTCACCAGGCTTTTATTCATGTTTTAGTACACTGTTTCCAGTGATGAGTGCCTGGCAAAAGCGCAGCATCCACCTGGGAAGCAGAAGGCAGGGATGCTCTGCCTTTTCCTTTCCCTGTGAGGAAGGTATGCTGAGGACAGGGGCCTGCAGGAATGAACTGGGGAGAAAGGAAATGTGTGGTTACTGTTCTTGGAAATATGGGCAGTATTGACTCTGTGTGTAGGCCAAGGCCTGCTTTGTTCTTACTGTAGCTGCAGCTATTGAGCTAAAAATAGGAGTTCACCGAGCTGTTCTTTAGGCAGACTCAGGCACACCTAGGAAGAGCACTGGACATCCCCAGTTGCAGCCTTCCTCAATACTGAGAGCTCTGAGTCACAGGTGAGCAGAAAGGGAGTCTCCAACTAGGCAGAATTACCCTTTTAACACTCAGCTGACCTATGCGTTAGAACAGTTATAATGTTACCATAGGAGTGTTAGCACTTTGATCTACTTTTTCCTGCAAACACTTCCCAAGGCCTCATTTACCATTTGTTATTCCTGCTCCTCTGGAGCTCAGAGAGAGATTCCCTCTCAGGATGAGTACTGGCACAGGGACTGAGGGTTGGCATCTTCCATCCTGGGCACACCACTCACACAGGAGCTGTGTCCAGTCTCCTCCTGCCCCACAGGGCTGCAGTCTTTCTGAGGCAGCTGCACAAAGACCCCCTCAGGGCAGGGAAAGAAAATAGGACACAGGTTACCATCCTCCATGGAAAACACTTTTATCTGCATTTCACAGTTGCTGTTGTCTTGGGATGTATTTCAAACCTGGATGGCTCGGGAAGAGCAAGGTTAGATGGCAGGCTGACCCAAAACAACCCAAAAAGGGCACCTTTAATAGCCCCCACCTTGACTGCAGGTCAGTGCAGAGGAGCCTCCAACTACAGCCATCCTCTCTGCACACATTAAATTAAATTAATTTTATGGTCTCCATACACACAGAGGCTGCATAACAAGTGCTAAAAATACATCCTTTCCTAATGGTGTGCTAAATTCAATTTCAACTAGTGTATATTTGAATTAATGTATTCACTGTGCTCAAGTTTAAATACCTCTGGATGTTTGGGATTTTTTTTTTCCCCTAAGGGAAAAAATACTTCCTCCAGCTTTCACAACTCTTCTGTTCCTTTCACTGAGCATCCTGAAGGGGCTGTATAAACCTTGGCTGCAATTCCTGAGCATCTACGAATACTTTCTTAAGTGGCATATTAATAGCATGTTATCTTCCAAAGCCTCTCTACTTGAAGGTCAGCAGAGCATTTTGCTGACATAAGCCTACTTTTGTTTTCGCAAAAGTGGAAGGGTAAAGAAAAGGGAAGCTTTGTCAAGCCCCTAAAGAGAGAAGGTCAAGTTTATAGATGTCTGACAGAGATTGCCCTCAGATACTTTCATTTGCAGCTGGGTGGTGACTAACAGGGCTCTGTGTGGCTAACGGGGAAGTTGCAGGCTCAGTTCTCTCCTGTGCCCTGAGAGCTGAGCTTTGCTGCATCTGCTTAGCAATGTATTCTTTTTCTTACTTTACAAACAATCCGAATTCCAAACTCAGTTTTAAATGATGCTGTTTTTCTCACTGACCTTGGTTGCCTATTTGGGAATGATCCCCTTTAGCCAGCCTCCTGCCAAGCATGAATACTTCGGTTGTGTTGGAAGTATTTTGATTCTATAAGCAAAATTACATATGGCTAGTTAAAGATGACTTTATGTAGATACCATAATGCATGGACTTTGTAATAACTATGCCATGGCAGCCGGCATTTGATATTTTCAAAACAAACAGAAGAATTAATGAGAAATTTACTTGACTACTAAAAAATATATGTATACGTGTGGTCAGAGATTTATGTTTGACTGGGTCCAGGGTGCCACTGCGGTTTATATTAAAAGCCAGCATAATTTGTTTTGTTAACAGAAAAATAGCATCACTAATCTGATTTGCACTTCACCTTTTATAGGTTTAGTTTTATATATATATTCTTTTGGTCTTGTAAATGTGGGGAACAAGCAGGAGGAAAAAATGGCATAGAGAATTCTTTTAAAGGGAATGTAATTCCAAGGAATGATACAATGGTTTGGGTTGGAAAGAACCTCTAATTCCAACACCCCTGCCATGGGCAGGGACCGTATATGAAAATTTCAGGGTTTCTTCAGTTTAAGATTTTAGGTTTTTTTTTTTTTTTTTTTAAGAGCTTGAGTTTCCGTGCTGTGAAGTTCTTCTGATTTCAGATGATGTTCTACCTCAGGAGTTAAACTCCATGGGTTCTACAGTGCAGATGTAAATTTGTTGCATTACTTTTGTGTGGACAGACCCTTACACAGCACACTAAAATCTACTTTTACCTCCGCATTTCCCTGCTGTAGCACTGCAAACTTCAGCACAACACTTAGTTATTTCTGAATAGCTCTGTTTCAGTGGAAATATTAGAGTGGGGACACTTCTGTGTGACCTGATGTGAACAGAACCACTTAAGATTTGACCCAAATTAAAGTTTCCTCTAACAGTACTACTTGATTTTTATTCCAGGAGGGATCCCAGAGGGTTGCAGGCAGTCCCTTGGCAGGGACCAGCCGGAGCTTAGCACAGAGGTGCAGAACTAGAGGATTCGGTCCAGGTGGCTGTTTAAGAGTTAATGCTTTATAAAACCTAGTTTGAGTAAAAGTTGTTCCTGTCATGCTGACTCACGTTAGACAAGTCAGACCTGCGGATTTACTTCAGTTCAGCCTAATCGTGCATGAGTGTGAGTTTCGGCTTGACTCAGTGTCTTCCAGGACAGGGTGAAGTTGTATTTTGCAACTGCAGCACTTTCGTACTTTAACCCAAATTCTTTAAAATGATTGTATTCTGCAAAGGCGCATTCCTGGCGTTTGCCACAGCCTCGCCAGAATTGGAGGGTTTGGGATTTGGGGCTGTTTTGTGGCTGGAAACAGATCCGGTACGTTCATACCTTCCAGATGTTTGTGGCCGTGTCAGAAACACTTAAAACAATCGATGTTTGGGGGGTGGGTGTGTGTCTAAGACCACCTCGCTCTGTGGTGGGGAGGCT